>JAODLC010000042.1:18874866-18898176 GCA_026781145.1 Hippopotamyrus pictus | reverse complement strand
TAAAAACTTACGTTTTGCCCTACGTCCTGGCTCTCTCGCCTGTTTGCCGGCTCGCTCCCCTACTCAACGTGACACCATTTTAGTTCTTCTGCTCTGATTTATTGATAGTTACCAGATTTCATTCATTATATTGAGCATTCAATTAATATCAGCTAATTCGAGGCATGACCGGAAGGATAATCTAGGATTGACATAACTACAGTAGTACGCAAGCCATATGAAGTGATACAGAAACTTATTTTATGTGCATCTGCACTGGTAATGCAAGAAACTGCCTCCCGTTTTAACGTTTATGCAACTAATTCGTACTTCATTTGCAGTATGCGAGTTATGAATGTAATTCCTTATCATAACATTGCAAATGCACGTAAAATAAACACTGGCGTGCGTTTCGCTCTATGCGGCAAATGTCTGCATTAAATGTTCCCTGAATATAATCGTCCCTGAACTGCATTCCACCTGAATACCTTTTTTTTAATGTCAGCTCTTTTAAAATTGTTTTGTATTATTGCGGTACTTTGCTTGTAATTTGTATGGAAATTTTGGAATGAAAGAAGTGTGGGTCTTGAGTTTACAGAGTTTAAGTCAGATTCAGATATTGACAGTATTTGCATTAAAGAAATACTGTTCAGAACGAATCGCCGCTCTTCCGTTTAGGTGAGTCATTGAAGTGAAGGAAGAAAATTAAGGTATCAGTCATTTTAAAGAGGCAGAAAGCCTTTCAACTTTTGTGAATATTAGACTAAGAAAAATGAACTTTTTTTGTGTTCCAGCTTAAAGGGCGGTTTTCCCTCCATTAAACATAGCTCAGCCCTCTTTAAAGTTGAAGAATATGCCATATAAAAATGAAACAGGACATATTCCAGGCTTCTCATTGCCGTTTCGTTTCTGCCTTGTATCTCATTAGAACCACATCTGTTGCCAGGGGCAACATACTCACAGCACGCCCCGCCCCATGTGGACTCAACACACACGTGGACTCTTTGAAAGGCACATTCTCATTAAAATCACATTGCCAATACAAACATTCTGGACTAGTGCATTATGCTTATTGGTTATGAACTCAATTCCAAAAGCCACTACTCAGAAACATGGCTAATGTACTGCAGTTATGTAAGTTGACACATAGGATAAGGATTCCACAGCGTGAAGTTTGCCCTTTGGCTCGCAAAATAACCAAAAATGCGGATCCCTTTTTGGCCAATATATTTTCATGATTTTCAAGACAACGTGCACCATGTCATATAACATGTAGTTCATTTATTCAATATTTACAACAGTGTTACAAAAAATATATATGCTTATAGTATCAGTGAAGTACATTCACTTACAATATTGGAAATAGAAATCTTTACTTGAAGTGGTCAGACCACACAAAGCACTATACACAAACAAATGAGTGATGTCAGAAACATTGACAGCAATGCAGCCTGAAACATTATACAGTAGCATTATATTATTTTCAATTGAATGTGTATTTCCTTTGTCCACTGCACATTTACGTAGCTACAGATATCTTCACAAAACAAGCATATTATTTATAGATAAGAAAAAAACATGGTTTTGATACAATTGAAACCTTGAGGTTAAGCATAAATAAAAATATGGTTGTACCAACAGACCAAACAGGCTATTTCTGTCTGGTCAATTTTATTTTCTGTTTCCAGCAAGATGGACCACGGATCTTAAAATCTTGCAACGTGTGATTCAGATTATTTTTGGCCTCTAACTTTTTTGGTCCCGAAGTCATGAAGCCAACCAAGCCACTAACCAGTCAGTCAGTCAGTCAATCAGTCAATCAATCAATCAATCAATCAATCAATTACCAAGAATCAGCATAATGTAATCAATCAACCAATCGGGAAAAGGCAGATATGAAATTCAATTTCTGTACATCTCAAAGTCGGCATTCAATACTTGAATTATCATTTTAGGCACACTGCATTATCAAATGAACAAGTCTTTCACACAGAATGAACACTATTTAGACTCATTTCTCAATTTTTAGTTAAATTTTAGTTAAAGTGAGAACAGTGTATATCTTTTTGGGTGGTGTGGGGTGGGTGGGTTTGAGGACTAGATTATGATCACTTCTCATCCAGATTCGCACTAAATGTGCCGCTTTTCTATTCCCATCAAGAAATGCACAGCAACTGAATCCCCTTCACCAGTGGTTTCCTCATGTTCCAGTGACAAATGCTGGAGGCAGTGGGAAATGATGGAAGGTTTTTTCATGAAAGCCTCGTGTATGTTAGAATGTGCTTCATCCCCAAATATGACCCCCCCGCCACCCCTCCACTGTCTATTGGAAATGTACACTAAAATGAGAATGGGATATGCAGGATGAACAGAAATCCTCTTAGTACAGTACTGTTAATTATACAGTTGTGCATGTTACATTCTTTTGAGTCGGAACAGCTAGATCTTTCGTGTTAGTCCTTTTGTCTGTTTGCTTTTCGGTGCTGCAACAGTGTCCCTAATGTCAGGTCCTGCACTGCAACCACGAAACATGCATTTCCGAGGAACCCCAAGATCACGCAAATCCTGCATATCTGTAGTTTGTGGCATTTTAGTGTGTTAAGGTCTGCAGACTGGGTCCCTGGTACTCAGTGTGAGAGGTCGTCAAGGTTAGCACTAAACACTGGCAACCTGTGTTCCAGTGCACCACAGTGAGCCACAGTGCACCCTGGTAGGATTCAGGCTAAAAGCCTGAACTGCACCCTCAATCAATCTTTCAGCTGTGAAATCAACTCCTTCCCAGCCCCGATTAGCATCATCGCAGAATCTGATTTGATTACTCGCCCTTTTCTGCATGCATCTTTTTTTCTTGCATAACAAAGCAACCTTGGTCTTGTCATTTTTATAGCATTCACGGCGCCTTTAATAAAAAGCGTGAAGCATGTTCATTTGAATATGATGGACGAACATCATCAAAACATCATTTTATAACTTGAATCAATATAAGGGAATAGAAGATTCAGTAGATTCATTCTCTCCCACACCATCCATAATAGTTTTGTGTGTATTCATTTCACTAATACAAGCAACAGAAATATATCACACACAAATTGCTGAGAATTCCTTGGAATTACTAGTAAAACATGCATTTAAAAATTTTTGTCATGGGCTTCAATTGTTTTTTTACTTTCCATATTTACACATTTCAACAATTTCATCATCGCGCAGAGTGACACGAGAGCCGTTGTCAAAGAAGACCTCACACAAACCCGTGTTACATGCTTGAGGTGACTTTTAATATGTTTATTATGATTGCAAGTCTTATTGAAGATGAACAATCGATTCAGCTTTTAAGCAATGCCTTGCGGATATTCCCAGCATATGTACCCATCTTTTTGTGCTCTTTGTATCTATTTCTCACCAAAATATATAGATTTTTTTAATACTGTATGTAATAATGAACTTAAACTGACAATCTCGAAAACAGCCCCGAAAACCAGAAACCCATCCAAGCAGAAACACTGCGATCACCAATTCTGCATCCTCAAGACTCAAGACTGTGGCAGTTGTGCTTTTCAGACCTTTTGTCTTGTGACATCATCATACCAGCGAGGGACTCGATGGCCCCTGAGATGCAAACCCCCCCCAGAGCCCGTCTAACAGTCCCATTGCAGGGTGTCACCATTATCTGACACATTAGTGTCCCAGACTGTTTTCAATCTACAGTGATATACAGAGCGCACGTTCAAAGTTTATATCCATTTAATTTGCGATGACTGTGCGCCGTGACTCAATCGCCTAATGACTCGCACTTACATCATCCTCCATCTGAGGGGGCAAAGCACGAAAAGAGCCCGGAACCAGCTTCTTCCGATGTAAGCGATGTGGATGGTGGCCAGTTCTGTCCTTGGTCCAGCCCCCGCATCACGCGCTGCATTTTTTAACAGTGCAGTATCTTGATGAAGGCCTTCCTGAACTCAATGTTGAAGGTGGTGTAAATAATGGGGTTCACGGCGCTGTTCACGTAGCCCAACCACGTGAAGGCGTTGTACATTTCCGCCGGGACCCGGCAGTGTGTGCAGTGGGTGTTTAAAATGTGCGTGATAAAAAAGGGCAGCCAGCATATAATAAACACACCTACAATAAAAGAGGACAGTTAGGATGCAGCCATATGCAAACAAAATAACTATAGTACAACATTTGCAGAGGTGGAGATATCAGGTCCAGAGAGTACAGATCCAGACCGGGATTTGGTTTCAACCAATCAGTTGAGTATAAAGAATCATATTCACAGAGTACTTAACTGGTTAGTTGAAACAAAATCTTGGTCTGGATTTGTACTCTCGAGACCTGAAATCTCCACCTCTGCTCCTTCACGATTGGCTTACATTGGTCACATGACCTTTTCAGCACTGAACATATGACCGCCACAAGGTGCTATTATGTATTGTACCTAAAGAAAACAAAGCACGTGTGAATAACTAATATTTTACTGCCATCAATTTTATATACCGGCATGCCCTATCTAGGGTCTCAGGGGTTGGGAGTCTATCCCAGAAGCTACGGACACAAGGTAGGGAATAACCCAGGGTGGGGTGCTAATCCAGTGCCGGGTTGTCACTTGCACCATTCATAACTATGGACAGTTTGGCCCAATATTGCCTATCATGTTTTTTGGCTGTGGGGGGGAGGACTCTGGATTATTCAGAGGAAACCCCATGACAACACAGGGAGTACCCAGAGGAAACCCAACAACAACACAGGGAGTACCCAGAGGAAACCCAACAACAACACAGGGAGTACCCAGAGGAAACCCCATGACAACACAGGGAGTACCCAGAGGAAACCCCATGACAACACAGGGAGTACCCAGAGGAAACCCCATGACAACATGGGAAGAACATGCAAACTCCACACACATGGAGCCATGGCTGAGATGCAAATCCTGGTCCCAGAGGTGTGAGACAACAGTGCTAACCACTGCACCACCGTGCTGCCCCAGTTAACTGTGTATTACTAAATTATTATGAGAAGACTCACCTAAGACGATGGCTAACATCTGTGTGGCCTTCTTCTCTTTTTGCTGCGAGATCTTCCTCTTGCTAAGGGACTTCACCGTGCTGCGGGTTTTCCCGCCAGGCAGCGCTTCTGTCTCGAAGGCTTTTGTGGCCTTGGGGACGAGGGCATCCTTGGTGTGGCCGTTCCTCTCGCCCTCAGGCCGGATCTCGGCTGGGGAGGGGGGTGCCGAGCCCCGCCGCTGGTTGGGGGCGGCGGGCATGCAGAGTTGCTGGGCGGCGGGTGCAGTCCTCTTCTTTTCCATGGGGCTGGAGCTTGTCATCATGTCCATCTCCATGTCAGCGACCGGCTGGGCCGCCTCCTGTATCAGGATCTGCGGGAATGAGGCACCAGCAGAGGTCGCTAGTTCCGGTCCAAAAAGTCCAAATCCAGACCAGGGTTTTGTTTCAACCGACCAGTTGAGTACTCCGTGACTGTGACTCTTTATACTCATCTGGTTGGTTGAAACAAAACCCTGGTCTGGATTTGTACTTTCTGGACCTGAACTTTCCACCTCTTGGCACCAGGCTGGGCTGAAAGGTGTGGAAACTCTTTTGAGTTATTTGGAGGGAGCGGGCTAAGCATACGACTGCCTCATATTAAATGCAGGATCGCTGTGAGCTGTATACAAATCCACATTTCTGCTTTCGCAAATGGGTTGGTGACGAAAATGAGATGGCGTAGGCTTCACCTCCGACTCCCACTGGCTCCTACCAGCCACCGCAAATGACCCACAAGCAGTAGGCTGCCAGACAGCGTGGGGCGTTTCTGAAGCTGTAATACGTGCCCCACTGATGTTGATGGAATGTAGCCTACAGAGTCCTGGAATGCAACGCGGCCCAATAAACGTTACCCGGCAACACGATGCTCTTGGCCCCATTTACCTACCACTTTCTTGTTTTTCAGGGAAAGGGCCCCATTGGACTTCACAATCACAGTACAGAGCTTTACATCTTCTGGGTGGGTGCACTTCTCCTGGGGGGGGGGGGGGGGGGAGTTAGGGGTGTGGGAGTTATGAGCACAGCACACACGGTCACTGGGTGTGCAAAGTGAACACGGCACACCGTGGAGACAGAGAGTCTGGACGTCGCCGTGGAAGTGAGGATGACACTGTTATTTTAAGATTTAATTATCTCTCAAGATAGCTACCTCTGGCAGCTAGTGCATTAAAAAAATGGTTTTGTACTCAGGAACTACCTTAATATTAGCAAGAATGGCATCTTAAAGGGACAAGTAATTAAGATATATAAAACACCACAGCATTATATATTTAATATACATTATTTAATAGTAAAAGAGGCAAAGGGAAATATTAATAGCATCATAAATAACACCTGTGATACTTTCACTTTCTTTTCCCATTAAAAGCCAATGGTAATCCCATAAGACTGCTGAACTGGGTGAAACCGCTCAAGTGAAGCAGAGCATGTAGATACAGGCTGCCGCCACCTAATCTCCTTCACTCATCTTAGAAGATCTCACTTCTTAGAAAGGAATATCACTCTTCTTAGAAGAATATCTCACTTCTTAGAAAGGAATATCACTCTTCTTATAAGAATATCTCACTTCTTAGAAAGGAATATCACTCTTCTTAGTAGAATATCTCACTTCTTAGAAAGGAATATCACTCTTCTTAGTAGAATATCTCACTTCTTAGAAAGGAATATCACTCTTCTTAGTAATCTCATTTCTTAGAATAGAATATCACTCTTCTTAGAAGAATATCTCACCTCTTAGAATAAAATATCACTCTTCTTAGAATAGTATCTCGCACTGTAAAATAGGATATTTCATTCCTGTTAGTAGAATATCTCACTTCTTAGAATAGTCTATCCCACTTCTTCCCCCTCTGTGATTTCGTGTCACAATTAGCCAAACGTCAGGGCAGAGATCACCTTTGACTAACTGTAAGTGCTTCTGTAATTGTGCTGCTTAGCTACATGCCTGAAAGCATGACAATAATGCAGCCTTTCCTACTCTGAAATGCAGACTGCCCTTTCTGTGAGAATGATTTCAAGGATTTGCTCTTTTAATGCATTTCTAGACCAGAGAGGCGTCCAAATGAGTGTTGAATAACGCGACTGCTATCGCCCACAATGTCCAACCAAACTCCCAGTTTTACTAAGAAGCTGTTTTTTCCTCACAACCTTGGGATTTTAAGGACTTTTGTAAACAGAAGTTCCTCCTGCACACCTGTTCCAACTGACTTTCCTGAAGAACCTTAAAGACGGAAGCACCTCACCTTTCCGGCGTTTTCCTCGTCGGTCACATGGCAACTGCGCTTGGTGTTGACGCGCTTGCGTCGCTTGCGTAGCACCACGTAGATCTGCACGTAGACCAGCAGAGTGATGATGAAGGGCACGTAGAAGGAGACGATGGAGGAGTAGACCACAAAGGCGGGATTGGCGATCACGCACTGGGCCTCGTCACGGGTGGCTGGAAAGAACAGGTCAGGCCTCATTAGGGTAACTATCCAATAAGCACATTCTTACAAAATAACATATAGAAGAGAGGTGAACACAGAGCTCCTGCAACTCAACAAGCAGAACTTTGTGCTGACAATGCAATGGTTGTGGGTTTGAATCCCAAACAGCACAAATAAATCATAACCCTTCTTTCTCCTCTGAGTTGCTGTGGATAAACGTGTCAGATCAACATTCAAAATGTCACACAAAGCGTAACAAATATTGGTGTATGTATACTATATAAAATAATGTACAAAAGTCTGAGCCAGACAAGGAAATCTGAAGCTATTTCAAACAACCCACCTGGGGGGAGGCGGGTGTTGACCAATACTTGGCTGATATCACAGTAACACCATGTACATATATATTGCCGACTGGGGTGGGGGAAATTTACTCCAGGGCTAGAGAGTGGTGGTAAATTTGGGGTGAGGTTGAAGAGGTAAAAGTTCTTGCTGGCTAATTTGCACATCGCTTGCGATGTCAGGGAGCTACCGTCCATTTATGGAAAAGTCTGCTATTTCTCTGTGTAGTAAGTGTATATTTGCTCAGAAAATAACATAATTTAACATTAGAAAGATATATATGAAAATGAACAGTAGCAATAAAAATGTTAATTTCTTCTGTTCTACAAAGATATCTGGTTGACAGCCTAGTAGAACACTGGTCTGGTTCCTCACCTCAGAGATGCCCCAGCCATGACACGAATCTGTTTATTTTCACCAATTAGCTCATTTAATTACTTGACTTAATTAGTTAAATAGTTTGATGAGGCATTGAGCAGTCAAACATGGTATGATAGTGTTCAGATCAACAAATACAGGGGTGCATTGGATGGTCGCTGGAAACACTGGGGTGACGTGAGGTGACGAGGCTTTGACACACTTTTGACATTACATCATGGTTTTACACCAAATATCAAGATCATTTACACATGATTTTCTTTCACTGCCTGAGACTTTTGCACAGTATTTACTATGATATTTTACTGCATGTGTACTCTCCATCCTTCTCACATACTGTACCGGCAGTACAAGGTCACAGTAAACCTGGAGTCTCAGGAAAGGCAATTTAGAGATGGTACGTCACCTAACAGCACGTCTTTGAACTATGGGATGGAACCTTTACAAGCACACAGAGCACACCCACGCCAGAGACGTGGGCACACAGGACTGCCAGCTGAACCATTATGCCACTCAAACTATTAACGTGCATTTAAATGACATCGTCTTGCTGTATCTTTTTGTAAGCTGTTCCAGCGCGTAAAGGCACAATATGTACGACTGAACACCGAAAACATGCAATTAGCTACTTACTGAAAAGCTTGGCACCACTGTACTACACTCTTATGGGGGGGATTCAAGGGATTGATTTCTTTAGCGAAAGATGGATTCAGGGCTAGACATGGCCCTGATAACAGGAACAATTGTTTCTGATAGGTTGGGGGGGGGGGGGGTGACTGCAAAAATAACCACCGCCAATGCTTTGTTGCCATGTGTCAAAGTCTTTGACTTTAGTAGCTACAGAAATTGCACCTGCAAGGGAATAATTGATTTTTGTAGGAAAGGGTAAATGGAGGTGGTCAGCGGTGGGGGGGGGGCGGCGGTTACTGAAGGCAGAAAAAAAAATTAAAATACAGAAAAAGCAGAGGGTAGGTAGGGATAAACCTTGGACGTTTTCACCATGTGGCAGTTGAAGCTTTGCGTTACCTGTGTTGTTCAGGCCGAACAATAGGGGGCAGGATATCGCGAAAGACAGGACCCAGACCACGGAGATCATCACCGTGACCCGCCTCTTGGAGCTGTATCGCGTGTTGTATAATATCGGCATGGCGACAGCCGTGTACCTGAGAGAGATTGAGAGGGAAAAGAGGGAGAAACAGGATCATTTCAGTTGCTGCTGTCAAAAAAAAAGACAAGCAACTTTCGAAAAGATCATCCATCGAGAGTGTTGGGGAGCGTAACTTAATTTTTATTGTCTGCTACCTTGCATAATTATTTACTGGTTTGAGCCAAAGGGTAGAAATGTTTGTTATCTAAATCTCACATTGGTTATACCTGTGCCTCATCTGAGAGTAGGTTACTTCAGCACGGCTGAATAAAAACATGGATCATACAATAACTGTTTAATTCCCAAGTGGTACATTTCTACTGGACACTTTCTAATTGCACTTCGGGTGAATTTACTTTAATTAATAATCATGTGTGGAAATGGATACAACTAAGCATTATTAGATGGACCCGTTGCCCTGGAGTTCGAAGGTCCAGGTGAGAAGGTAAGTAAAGCTGCAATTAACGAGGGAACAGAAGTAATATGTTAATTAAACAGGTGCAAAAAAAATCTTTGCAGTCTTGTAAACGACTGCGAATAGTCCATAAATCAGCAATGTAACAGCGTCAGTTGTGATTGTGAAATTCACAGCATAACACAGAAAGATTAAATGTTCCACTGCTAGATTTTTAAGGGGCGCTTGGCAGGCCTGATGATGCCATCCATGTCGCCACAAGCAGGTTATCGCTGTGAAATCCACAGAAAGTCGTGCTGGTTAATAATGACGCGACGGGCCGCGAGCCGCCCACCTATCGATGCTGATGGCGCAGAGGTTGAGGATGCTCGCCGTGCACATCATCACGTCCAGGGTGACGAAGATGTCGCAGTGTATCTTGCTGAACCGCCACTCTCCGACCACCTGGAAAAGCAGGCAGTGGCGTGGTATGGGATTCAGTTAGCGGTGCGCAGAACTTTGAATGTGCAGATGGCAGCATTATTTCATTGGTAGCATAAAGTTGGAAAGCTGGAGGAATTTATGGAAAGTTATGTTCAGTCTGCAAAAAATGTTTCAGGACCTGCAATGCGTGACCCTTCTGAGACCCGGTATATCCCATTAACAGTATTAATTCATATAATATTTCAAAAGTAAATTATGCTTTTATGACCTGTGCAAAAATGTACAAAATAATTACTTTCAAATTGTGGAATGAAATGTACTCTTACATATTTAGATAAACACATACAGGACTGTTCCACATAAATTGTGAAAATTCTAGCTTTTTCACTCGTGCACAGAAGAATACTTTCTAAACTCTTGGCACTAATATTAATGATTTTACAGAAAACAAACCTTGTCGAGAACCAAATTCTGTCAATCAACCGTAATGCATTTTTTAAATGTAAATATATATCAGTCCAAAGAAGTGGGGAAAGTATTTGCAACGCTAGTTATGAGCAATTTGAACAAACTACGTATTGAAAAAGTGTAGCTGACTGGCAGGCAAAAGATGGCAGGAGAGTGGCATGCTGGGAGAAAATGAGGCAAGGAAGAGGCTAAAAAAAGCCAGCTTGACCTTTATACTCGACAGAGATTACAGATATTTACTCCTAGATAAGCCAATTCGCAGAGGGTACTTGCATATAGGTAAGTAGGTCCAATTAATTTTTCTTTCACGACTCATGGCTTTGCGATATTTTATAAAAATATGAGTTTCATTATATATATATATATATATATATATATATATGTATATATATATAAAATTTTTAAAGCTGCATGGTTTATAGTGATTAACGCACTGATTAGACGCAATGAAAGCCTAGAAGCCAGTGTTCCTTGGGGACCCACAGACAGTCCAAGTTTTTGCTCCCTCCCAGCTCCCTTCTGAGCAGTCCACATTTTTGTGCTCCCTCCCAGGAGAATGGGGTTAGGAAACACTGCTCTATGGGACATCAGTACGGATTGACGTTTGACCTGCAGGCAGGCGCACAGTTAGCACCAGGGACGGATGGGATGGGTCCCCTTCAGATTCAGAGTGACCTCGATCCGTCCCCCCACTTATAGGACAAAAAAACAGCATCTGCCATCTTTGTATAAGGAAAAAATATCCTGGGTCCCCCCCAATTCAAAAATCCTATCTGTGCCAGCGCCTGCAGGGTATTTAGTTTTGACTCGGCAGATTTGCATGAAAAGGCAGGAGGGACCTTATGATTACACATGAGTTACTTAGTAAGCCAGAAGCTTATCTTAAGCCAGTCGCTGAAAATGCATGTGATGGCTAAGAGTGAGATGAATACAAAACAATCAGGTTTTAATTTTATAACAGTATAATAATGCCTCAGGGCGGCGCAGTGGCGCAGTGGTTAGTACTGTTGCCTCAGGCTTCTGGGACCAGGTGTAGGGTCTCCACCATGGTTCCATGTGTGTATAGTTGCCATGTTCTTCCCGTGTCATTGTGGGCTGTCCTCTGAGTACTCCAGCTTCCCCAACAGTCCAAAAACATGCTGAGGTGATTTTGAGTCTCCAAGTCTGTCAGTGTACATGTGTGGTTGTAACCTGCGATTGGTTACCACCCTCTCTTGGGTTGTTCCCTGCTTTGTGCCGGTAGCACAAAGACCAGACCATCCCTCCCACCCCCTCCCATGAGCCTGAATAGGACACAGTAGATGGATGGTTAGATGGATAATAATGACCCTTAAACATATCTGTAGTGACAAATAATGGGTGGATGAGGGAGAAAGGATAAACTGGAAATAGTCAGGCCCACCTAGTTATGACTGATACAGCTAAGAGCCTGAGTTTGTATGTTAGACAGGGGAATGTGTGAGATGCATTAATGTATAAGAGTAATGGAGGCCACATGGAGTGTCCACAGTAAATTACGGTGTAAATGGATTCCTCACAGCTTTTGTGATGTGTGGAATCTCATGAAAATGAACTTGCTAGCTGCAGAACTAGCTGATATTTACGTTTCAGTACTGGCATCCTTTTGGCTTGTGGTGGAGAGGAATTCTGTGCCAACTGAGGACAAGTGGATGGATGGATGGATGGATGGATGTGCAATGTCACTGAAAGAACCATGGAAAAGTGAGGGCTGGTTTTCAAGAGATCGTGCCATTAAGGAGTTCCGACCGTGTGGAAGGACATTGGCGGGCAAATAATCAACGATGGAAGAAAGACAGAGGTTACAAAGATAAAGAGAAGACTTCTGGAACAGGGGCGACTATAAGACTTTTACACTGGGGGGGGGATATAGGGGGGCATAATTCATACAGGGGCAGTGGCATCTCCACATTAGGGGCCGGTAGGGCCCGGCTCCACCAGATGACGCTGTTGAGCACTGCAAGGCATGATGAGTAATTCAGTCCAACAATATATATTTTTCTTCACAGCTAACTAATATTGTGGTGCATTTATTACATATGACAATAGTAGCACTGTCTTGCATTCCAAATGTCTTGCTATATCTGTTGCTCCTAACAATCTTCCTTTGGTGCCCGGCCGGTCAGCGTTTGTTTAAGCAAGTGAGCAGCTGAGAAAGCCTTCGGACCAGACACCGTATCAACCAGAAATTTCAGAAGCCACGGAAAAAGTATCAACGTTTTCACCAATTACGGCAACAAATTCGGAAAACGACTGGAAGAGATCGAATGATATTCCGATACCAGAGAAAGGAGACACAACAGAGTGCACAAACCATTGTGTGATTTCCATCATGTTGAAGAGGATTCAGTGCAGAATAGAGCCCTACATGGAAAGAGAATTCCCTTACGTATGAAAAGCTGGATTTGGGAAAGGCCAAAAGTAACCAGAAAATGAATGAAGAAGGAGATCAACATATGTTTCTTACGCCTTAGGTTGTCTTGACTATGTGTGATACTATCAGCGAAACGGCAATACCAGAGTATGAACTGTCAAGCGTGTCACAGTTTTATGTCAAGATGCGCCGAAGGCAAATCCCACAAGCTTTGCCGAAAACATTGATTCTCCTTCTGGTTTTGTCACGCTGGAATATCTACCACCTTGAGTGGACCACATCGTCCTCTGAACTGCTCAGCAATTCATAAATCATTGGAGAATTAGCTCAGTTGCAATCTGAATGATAGGATGTTTGCTGAGGCTGCGGCGTCTGCTGCATAAAAGCCTTTGTCGATTCAGTACTAAAGGCCATGCACTGCAGAAAATGTATCACCACCTCCTACTCCTCCTTCTCCTCCTACTCCTCCTTCTCCTAATGCGTAGTTTGAGTTTCAACTGTTTCCAGCCTCAGTCAACAGCAACAGATGGTCGGACCCGATAAATTTCCAATTGATGCAATTAGCTGATTAAGGTCTGAAATGCCATCAGGAGGGAGAGTCCTACTGGCTTATCATGTTGGTGGACCTTGAAAGCTGTGGATTTTCAGAGAGGAAAACAGCTCCTCTACAGCGCTTTCTGAAACTTTCCACTTATTAATCTAATTTTGAAAATTCCTTCGGCAAATTATGCACAATACACTACTGGGCAGTGGGCACATACTCACACTTGAATATTATTGGAAATTTAGAGACTGAATCACACCAAACTGCAAATGTTTGGAGTGTGTGGGGGGGGAAATCACAGTTATTGGAGCAAGCAGCATGCAAACCTAGGAGGAACATGCAAAAAACCATTGGTATCATATGGAGGACAAAAACGTGACATAATCAAAAATAATCAATAGAAAAATAAATGTATTTTTTATTCCAGGGATTTATGCAAAAATACATTTAATTTTTTATTCAAAGATTTATTTTTTAGTGCTTTGGAAAAGGGTTCAGGACTGCCCACCACAATTACATACAGATGAATTCAAACAAATCTTTGGAATAAAAAACATCTATAAAATAAAATTTGGATTAAAAATTACAATTAAAAATAAATCTTTGGAACAAAAAAATACATTAATTTTTCTATAAATCTTTGGGAAAAAAGACTAAATAAATAAATGTATCTATTGAAACGTATTATTTATTTATGATTGTGTCATGTTTCATTTCGTCCTCTGTAGTATCACACCGATCTCTTTGGAGGGAAATAATATCTTTTTGACATTTTTCCTGTGACTCAGACGAGAATAAGTAGCTGGAATATGGACGAATGGATTGTAATATTAGTAATAGTAAAACCTTTTGGAATATTGTTATTATTACTTGTTTTAGGTACGATAGATTACTTTTTTCTTGGCCTTCATCAGATAATCAGGTACTCTTATTAACAGATGTTTACCAGTTCCATTCAGTACTCATATAAGTTCCATTTAATATAAGTAGTATGAATACTAACCAAGTACTGTTACCTCAGTAAACATGCAGCATATATAGATGAATAGATGATGTAAAACAAAAGGTTCTCCAAGGGTTAAGTGATTAGTGTTTTCTGGCTCCTGCATGAATATTACATTAATCTTGTTTGGTTTAATTAACAGTCGCCACTTCCAGATACTGGCGGTGGCGTCAGCTGTACCTCACTCCACGTTTAAAATGCCACATTGAAATAATGATTGATGTCCCATGATTTCTTTATAATTAGGTCTGTTTGAATTATCACAGGGTGCTGACGCATGCCTAGTGATGAGGCAGGTTTGCGGTTTCGTAACACGGTTCCATTTACAATGATTGTAATGTTTTTATGGATTCCTCTATCTGCCTTTGACGGCCCTGTGAAGCTGTCCTGCCGGGTTAGGTGCCCCCCCCCCCCCGGATCGTGGCCTTCGTTAAATTGCGATTCCATGTTCTCACTTCCACTCTCGCCTTGACGACCTGAATGCAGCATCGATGCACAGAGGCTCCGTCTTTATTCTCCTTTTGCGGTTGTTATTAAGGTCAGGAAAATCAAAAGCGTTTCACCTTGGTCGTCGCTTACATTATGTTACACCACAGAATAATTGCGGATATGAGCACAGTTCTATAGCTGTCTCCTGTTTGGAGGAGTGGCAAAGTGGTAAAAATTCTGGGGTAAATTGGCATCGGTAATTTGCCGTTTTTGAGCGTGTGTCCTACAATAGACTGGAACATGCACTCTGTGTCCTGGCATAAACTCCAGACTCACTTCTACCCACTTCTGGATTAATATTATACAAAAGGGATGGAATTATTGCACTTGCATCATTAAAAAATGATAATGTACAATTCGCTTCATCTGACTGATTATCAGAAAACATTATCTGTAGTGTACCAGCTGCCAGGACTGAGACAAAAAGGTTTACTTTCAAAATCCGCACCCAGAAAGTGCAGGTTTTGGTCATTTTCCAGGTTTGAAAGTAACTGTGCAGGTTGTACAATTCATCAAGCTTTTTTATGACCTTGTCTGTAGAACAGTGGGACCAATGTAATCTAAAACCAGTCTGGCTTGAAAAAAACAAGGTTGCTTCTTTGTGCAGTGGAATGATGTCACCAGTGTTGCCATTAACCAAATTTCTGACCCGTGACTGGTTTGACGGACCTCTCTGGACGGTACCTCTGCCCTGACAATCTGTTCAGCACAGGTACTGCTCCGCTTCAGTATTTTGAGTCATTTTCTTTCTGTTTTAAACTATTTCCTCCTGGATAATATTTCCCCTTGGTTTTCTGGTTCTGAGTCTGATCTGACGTACTCTGATTTAGTGAGAGCCTCAGTAAAATTCAATTGCAGGCCACCATAGTCTAGTGCCTGGTTCTCACTGGGACTGGATCCAGTTGCCCCCCCCAAGCTTATGGGAGTTTTACTTACACAAAAATGTTCTGAGGGGAAGGAAAAATGATTAGTTTGGTGAGATAACCAATCAGATTCTAGAGGAGGTGGGTCTAACCAACTAGTGGAGGTGTGACCAACCAATCAGATTTCACGGTCCTGCCTTCTGTAGTTGCTTGAACCAGCCTCCTGTACAATCCAATTGGCTATCTCTCTGAGCCAATCATTTTTCCTTCTGCCCTCAGAACATTTTTGCGTAAGTAAAGCTCCCACAAGCCCTCCCCAATACTGATGATAAGTGATTAAAAGATGGATGGACGGTTAGTAAAACGAATAGAGCTGTGAAGGTCATTAAGTGTTTATTTCCTTTGTCGCACTTGTTAGCTTATCTGTTAGAGGTCTATGTAAGGTATGTTTGTTCTTGTAATATCTTTTTTCTATTTATATTGACGTGGCTGAACTTGCTGAATGAGGCCGGTGGAACTAATTCTGGTTCTTGTTTGAACAGCAAGTCTGCCTTCCGCCTGATAGTTCCCAGGTAAAAGCCGCACACGTTCAGAAACCTTGACTGTCGGAATCGAGGCATTCAAAGCATGGCTGTATCGTTATGTGGTTCGCCTGCAGAAATGTGGCATGTCACATTAATTGTGTATCTTCCACTCTGTCTTGCGGCACTAAGCTTTACAATTATTCTGCTTAATTTGTGTTATGCAGTGTACTTCCTGCTCTTAATTACACGATCAATTACTAACAATTACTAAAATGAACAAGCATGAAAAATGTAAGACATTTAATATCTGAGCACGGGAATCAATCGTTTGATTTGGCCTTGATGACACTGAGACATACTGAAGTCTGTAGGTAACTGGTGTTTCAGTTTAAGGCTCGAGTCAAAACACAGATCTCTGATTTCACAGATAAGACTGGAAGGTCTCATAGTTTTCAAGAGTATATGTTTCCATCTTGCCGGATTACATATTTTATCTTAAACCAATTCCCCATTCTGTATTATTCGTCTGATGGTAAACTGAATATTCTTTCTCAAGCAGCTAATTAAGGCTAAAAATCCAGTATGCAGTATTATTAAAGTTTTATATATCCATAAAAATCTTGATTGCTATTGGCTCATGTCCCTTTATAATTACCGGTGTCTTGCAGTACAATAAGTCTAACGAAATGTTAATGTAATGTCAATTATTTTAAAGAATATAGTTGCATTGTGGTATTCTTTGTTTTTCTCTGTTTTATTCTAATTAAACTGCCTCTATACACACTTGGCCATGCATGAGTCAGATATTCAACAAAAGTAAATTACTGGAAAGAAGGAGCTCCGCTACATTTAGATGCTGTATCCTGGCCAGATGACACCAGGCGCTCGTGCTGGATAGGTGGTTATGGAAATGGGTGGATGGAAAGATGGATAGAGGCGTATGAGCATTAGGCTTCATGGAAGATGCTCACCTCCAGATAGACCACCCAGGGCATAACGAGGGTGGCCACCAGCAGGTCGGCCACGGCCAGGCTGACGATCAGGTAGTTGGTGGTGGTCTGCAGGGCCTTCTCCCTGGACACCGCCATGCACACCAGCACGTTGCCGAAGACGATGACGAAGATGAGGAGTGTGAGCAGCATGGCGTAGTAGTTGTAGGGGTGCTTCCGCTCGCAGGCAGTGCTGTTGCTGTGGCCCTCGCTGCCGTTGGCATTGTAGCTCTCATTGTAGGTGTACTCCGTGACAAAATCCATGACCGGTGAAGGGCTGAGGCTTGGGGTGGAACCTGCAAACCATAAAACAGAACAATTAGCTTTGCATCATGGGCTATGCTGTTTTCCTCAAACCAGTCCTATGTGAGGCCTTTCAGTATTTCAAAGTAAGAAATTTCTATATTTCCTCCCTGGGATCAATAACATTTGTAGTCAAGCAATTTGATATTTGATTCTAAACTTTGAAAGTATATTCTAGATCAGGGGTGGGGAACCTGATCCATGGAGGGCCGGTGTGGGTGCAGGTTTTTGGGATGGCCTCTCAGTCAGCCAATAGCAGTGTTTCCCCATATGACCAGCAGGTGTCACTAGCCATCCCATTATTATCTCTGTGTTTTGCACCTTTCACTATCCATAGTGTTTCCCCATTTCCCCAGGTCGCCCCATGGACATTTTGGGTATTTGTATCCTTGGAATCTGCCAACCCTATGTGAATTAAGTTCCTTTGTCTTCAGTGTCTTGGTCCTTTGTTTACCCTGCCTTTACCTAGTTCATATTGGCCTCCTGTTTTTCTTGCATCTTCCAGTATCCGAGTTCCTAGTGCTTGTGTGGTTAAGACCCACACCAGTCCCTGTTTAAATACATTACTTGTTACTTATGTGTGTATATTTTCCTGCCTAGTCTGTGTTCCTTTGTCAGCTATTGAATGTGTGTGTGTGTTTGGTGTTAGTTTTCCCCACATCTTAAGTTCTAGCCTGTTAAGTTCTTATTTTATCGACCTGCTTTTGTTAAATCTCTCATGGTCCCTTTTGTTTATGGGCTTTAATTCTATTCATAATAAAGTTCTCCGTACATGTAAGCTGCAAGTGGATCGTCATTCCCTCATGGAATGACAATTAGTTTTGGAGACAGCTTGGATGGATATAAGCAAGCCACACAATGCTACATACTTTATCAGAAACATAATGGTGCAAGCGGCACCATCTGGCTGTTAACAAACTCAAAGACATAAACCCGGCAGTCGGCTTGCTTTGCTCAAATAACAGAAAGCAGCTTCGGCCCATTGTGTTCAAAGTTCCATCCTTTCATTCCATGCATTGTCATTACTGGCTTCCATCGCTTAAAGTGCATTGAATTCTCTGTCAAATTGGCAGACAGTCTTTGCTGTATTGATTTTTACATTTATGGAGCAAACCGGCGTGATTTCTATCATGTAGACATTACCACTTAGAATGAGAGATGTCAGGTCGTGCAATCATCTTCATTGCCAGATAAAGCTCTCAGGTCAATAGTAAATTTGTTTGAAATATTTGTGAACACACAAAACCTCCACTTAATGGGTATTGTCCTTCCAAACCTCTAATTGCCCTTTCTACACCAAACTCCCTGTCTGCCATCTCACTGCACAATGAGAATCAGAATTAGGCTCCAAATAATAATCCTAATCATAATCCCTGCATCTTAATTTGATCTAATTACTTATTGGTTAATTGTCACAATCAAACATTTTAAATGGGAAGTTTATTCTTCCATCCATCTATTTCCAATGAGCCCTTATCAAGTTGAGGTCACAGCAATGCATCCTGGGAAATGCAGGGCCTACAGAAACACACACACACAGCAAGGAGAAGTCAGAGAGCATCAGAACTTTGGACTAAGGATAGCTATGCAAAATGGTGCAAATGAATCCGTGCTAGTTAGGGCTCTGCAAATACAGCCTTTAAACTGTGATCTAAAATGCAACAGGAAATGCAATGCTATAAATTTATAATGAACATTTTGTAGCTCAGTAGTTAAGGATAAATATTGGAGAGTTTAAATTAATCTTTAATTTTTCAAATTACAGGCAAATCCAATTCAGAATCATTGCATAACACCATCTCATTTGTATATTTAGCTGCTTTCGTTAATAGCCACTCATTACTCATTAATAGATTAAAATTCAGGTCTTTGATGTAGACGATTAATCGTTTATGGGTGTGAACCTGGGTGGGTGTGCAAAACTACTGACGTGTAAATACTAGTGAGGTCACCAGGAGAGTTTCTAGCTATTAAAAGAGCCAGGGGCTAAGTCAGGTTTACCTGGGGTTTGACTTTTTCTTTTTTTGAAGAAAGACTGGCATCAGGGGTAAAATACTCAGGGCAGGCTTAAAATACTCGGGGCTACAGCCCCAAGTGATTGGACCTAACAATGCCAGGGGAGGGGGCATTAAGTATCACTATGATCCAACAGGGGGCCTTGAAAAGAGGGATGTAATACTTCCGCCCCCTTAAATAAATGTGGCTTCATTGCACCATTGAAAGTAACAAGATCCAAGCCAGTTATTGAACTCTGAATGTACAGAGTCTGGTGATGATAACATTAAGGGCATTAAATGTTACTGCATTACCTTTGACAAGAACAGCAATAGCAACAGAGCTGTCATCCTTAACGCCAGCCTCTCGTTGGTGTAAATTATCCATCATCAAAGGAATTTGCAGCCACTTAAAATGTTATGTTATTAATGGAGACAGTGAGTGTTTGGAACACAAAGGTCAACTGCGTTAATTTACACTAATGCTCATCTCAAGATTAATTCATTAAGAAGTTTCGGAGAAACATGATCAGAGATGGTTACTCTTACAGTGGGGTATAAAAACAAGTTATGGAAATGTTCCCACTGTTTTTGCTCAAGAAGCAGTTAGTTATAGCAATTTTCCTCAAACCAGTCCTCAGGGACCCCCAGACGGTCCATGTATTTACTCTCTCCCAATTCCCTGGGCGGGGGGGAGCAAAAACCGGGACCGTCTTAGGGTCTCCGAGGACTGCTTCCAGAAACACTGAGTTATAAAACAAGGGTGGATAACTGAAGTCAAGAATAGTCCCAAAAATGCCTATAATTTCTGTGATTTTGATTTGTTTCCTGTTCGTTTCCTTTGCTTTCTAATCAGAATATTTTCTGTGTGCCTATTTGACGCCTCTCTTTGCGTCCTGCCCCTGGTGCAAAGTAACATTTGGTCACCCTAGTTCAACAGTAGGCATGTAACGATGAATCGCCAGTCGGTTAAAAATCGATGCAAATGTATGGCGATTTAAACCGGCTGATGTGGAAAATGATTCGCTATTTTAGGTGTCCTGAACAGTATTTTAACAGAAAAACTGGAGTAATATTACATTTGATTTCATGACGTGCGTTCGACGTCAGATGTCATTGCGTATGCACGTCGACGTCGTACGTCAGTTTTTGGTTTTGACCGAAGCGACAGATGGCGAGCGAATTTGAGACTGAGGACAGTGTGGTGGTGCAGTGGTTAACGCTGCTGCCTCACAGTAAGAAGGTCCTGGCTTCGGTCCCGGGTCCTTTCTGTGTGGAGTTCGCATGCTTTCCCCGTTTTAGCCGAGGGCTCCGGTTTCCTCCCACGGTCCAAAAGCATGCAGGACAGGTTGACTGCTGAGTCTAAATTGGCCTGTGAGTGTGCGCCCTGTGGTGTGTAGGTCACTGCCCGGGGATGGTTCCCGTCTGCGCCCATTGTTCTCGTGATAGGCTCGGGTCCCCCCGCGACCCAAGTTGGGATTAAGCGGTTTCAGAAAATGGACGCACCACCCGATCTTAAATCTGCGATGTGGCAGCATTTTAGATTATTTTTTTTGTTTACTTATTTTGATTTGGGACTTTTTTAAAAACAGTATTTTATTCAATTTCAGTTGCACTGTTAAGAAGAAGACACATTTTGCACAGTTTAGAAAGATAAATAAAGGAATATTTTTGAATAAATTTGTCTGCAGCTCATTCTGCTAAAAAATCGTGAGAAAATTGTGAGCTCAGAATCGTATCAAGTCGAGAGTTGAGTGTATCGTTACATTCCTGTTCAACAGGATTATAAAATTTGCCCGACATTCTACTTCAAAGTTGCATTTGTTCTTTCGTTTTCAAGTAACATGCAGGTGCTGTGCATGACTGATAAATAATGTCAAGCAATTCCTTAAGCTAGAGTTCACAAAACAATTTGCACTTGGGAATAACTCCACTTTCTGCTTTCAGTTACACTTCTGCTTTTGAAACTCTGAGACTATTTCCTTTTTAATAAACATCTCATATTTTCAGTTAATGCAGGAAATCATGAGCCTCCTGCTTTGACAATATCCCAAGCTGACAGAAATGAGCAGGAAATAATCGAGTCAATCAGAGACCCCAATGGACTCTGGCTTTGCAGGTTCAAGTTTTTTCTGAAGATTGTTTTGTTTATTTGCCATTATTACTCTGATGTTATTATTGCTCATTTGGAGATCATCACGTCTTCACGACTCCAAGAATGCGAATGTCCATCTTTACCCTCAGCAAAGCACGTTAGTAACAGCAGGGCCACCTCTCTCGTAGCCAGTCTGCGGAGATGGACCTTTGGCTTCATGCGGCAAAGTCGAACGCCATAGTTTTGAAGGACGTTAAATGTAATGTGCTGTAGCAGGGGCAACCATTTCACTGGGTGGCCTTTTTAACATTGTTGCCCGAATTGCGGTTCAGCAAGTAATCCTACAGAATTACCTGTAGTATGCTGAGCTGCTGTGCAGGGGGGGGGTGAGCATTATTCAATGTATTACACAAATTTCATTCATGTTCCCTGAAGATGCAGCCATGCTTTGCTTTTCAATATTTCGCCGCAGCATTCAGAACATGGCGGCGCATTTAGCAAGTGAACAACAGTACAAATGCATTGCTAACCGGGAGGGAATTCATGCTAACCTCGGATAAAGCCACTTGAATGCCAACTAGAGCATTACTATACCAGAATGCATCTGCTCTCGTGAGCATCCGCCGACTCTCCACACCTAACGACGGCACCGGGCACTTCATCTTAAGAGCCGCGTCGGTGTGCTGAGAACGTCGGCGACGCGGGATTCATTGTAGTCACTGCGTACTCACGTTAGCTACAGTATCTGGTGAGTATTTTTTTAGTGATTCGCACAGAATTTCCCAGATCCTTGAAAAGCATCTACTTCTCCAGCCTGTTACACAGTAGGAGACACGGGGTTAGCCCAGACGCACACCTCAGGTGCTGTGTGCCTGGCAGAGTCACACTCGGCACTTCTCCGGGCAGCGTCCTCTGTGGCCGTGTCACAGTAAGGGGCTGCCCACAGACCTGCCCACAGACCTGCCCACCGACCTGCCCACAGACTTGCCCACCGACCTGCCCACAGACCTGCCCACCGACTTGCCCACCGACCTGCCCACAGGCCTGCCCACAGACCTGCCCACAGACCTGCCCACAGACCTGCCCACAGACCTGCCCACAGACCTGCCCACAGATTCTCCTTGAAAGCCTGTCTTCATAATTCGTCAGTTTCCTTGCTTGGCTCCTGCTCTCCCTGTTGTTTACCCCCTTTACCCTCCTCATCTAAAGTGCTACCTAGTGCTAATTTTTACCTAATGGCCAATGGTTAAACCAATTACCAATGAATATGTTGCATTGCCTATATATTTCCTTATATGTCTCTGAGGAAACAAACCACAAAGGTCATCATTTTTAGTGAAAACTAGTCAATGGAATGCAATATTATGATTAATTTCTAGTTTATATATATATACACATATATATATATATATATATATATATATATATACAGTGGGGCAAAAAAGTATTTAGTCAGCCACCGATTGTGCAAGTTCTCCCACTTAAAATGATGACAGAGGTCAG
>JAODLC010000042.1:18810036-18842844 GCA_026781145.1 Hippopotamyrus pictus | reverse complement strand
ACCTGGACTGTATACCCCTCCCCCCCCCCCCAAAATAAAAAAATATATAAAAATGTGAATGGATGGAAAAACTAATAGTCAAATGAGTAATGTAATATGGATGATGGAAAAGAAACAAAAAATACAGGATTTTTGTATTTCACAATTAAAAAGTCAACACACAATTTCCTAGAAGGATACATTGGTATTCCAGTAAGGATTTTCCAACAAAAGAATATCTACTTGGTGTTTACTGAAATATTTTAAGCTGCCTTTGCTCAAGTTATATGGAAGGGATTAATGGTGGGGATTAATGCCTGCATGTCTAGATGAAATCTAGAGGTAAACAATCTGCGGAATACTGGTGTCTCAGTGGGCTGGTGCAGTGAGGCGAGACAGCAAGACGCTGGACACATAATTTCTCGCCAATGGTGACCTGCAACAGAAAGTCTATTCCTAAGAGGAAATTGCAGGATGTTTTAGTATATTTTTTGAGGAGCAACATTAAATAAGGCATCTGTATTTGGGTGTTTACAAATTACCATCCATTTGTCTTCCATATCTGCTCAGGCAGTACAGGACTGCAGTAAGACTGCAGCGTATCACAGGAAGTCTGGACTCAGGAGGGGGAAAATCCCAGATGGATTGTTGGATTCAAATACCTATTTTTTAGGATCATTAAAAAACATAACATTCATTCTCCAACCTGCTTTATCCTATTGGGTCGCGGGGGGTCCGGAGCCTATCCCGGAAGCAATGGGCATAAGGCAGGGAATAACCCTGGACAGGGGGCCAGCCCATCGCAGGGCACACTCACACACTGTTGCCATTCACTCACATATGCACACCTACAGGCAATTTATTAACTCCAATTAACCTCAGCATGTCTTTGGACTGTGGGGGGAAACCGGAGTACCCGGAGGGAACCCCACGACGACACGGGGAGAACATGCAAACTCCACACACATGTAAGCCAGGTGGAGACTCGAACCCGAGTCCCAGAAGTGTGAGGTAACAGCGCTAACCACTGCACCACCATGTCGCCCCATAGCTTTCATTACAGGTGAAATTGTCTTAAACACTTCGGACCACACATTTCAATAAAAAAACGGACTCTAGTTTCTCAGGATCTTCTCAGATGAGCTAATTTATGGTGAGAAAAGTAGCTTGCAGGCCAAGCCGACACTTCACATTCTGCAGTCTGGCTAGGACACCAAGAACGGTGCAAAAATGGAAACATAGAAAGTCTCATGTGGGTTATTGCAGTGTTGGGTATATAGTGTCAGAACACGGGCATTTTATTCTGTTATGGGTGCTGTTCTTTCATGGCTAATTGCTTTTTACTTATTTCTCTAAATTGTCACGTAGCAAATCTGTCGTACTGGGATCTGCCGCTTTATACGGTGTTTGCTGTATTTATTTATATATATAGTTTTTTTTTTTAAGTAATTACTCCAAAAGTTTGCGTTTAGTCCTCTAAAAATATTTTTGACTTGCTATTTATGAAAATAATGCTGTTTCATGGATTGAGCAGGCAACTCGGTTGGATCGCAGTATTAAGTGGAACAGCGTCTGTGACAAGCTGCTGAAAATATAAATGAAAATGTCCCCCATTTCTGCGGGATAATCATTTTTTGACATTTTCCTGAATTAAGTTTCAATAATTCATCTGTCACTACCATATATCAAGGCTTTACTGAAAAAAACTTCTTGAAAAGCAAAAAAATGACAGAGCAGTGGTCTACATCGAGAACTCAAATGGCCTTTTGGCAAAAACCCTGAATGTTTTATTCCTAACTTCTACTTTATACAGTGCTAATAACTTGTTATAGGAGAAATTCACAAGCTGACAATCACTGCCTGATTTACCCCAGTGGAATAATTAAGAGAAATCAGGCCAGTCATTGATTGGTCCCTGAACTCGACCAACCAAAGATTTCAAAGTCATTCATTTTCACTAATAACTAATAAAAGTTATTGGTCTTTAGTTGAGTGCGATAAAAAAAATAAGATCAAAGAATTTTAAGCACAAAAGCCAGGACAGAATGATATTATGACCCATCAACTGGTCAGTCTCAATCGTTATCAAATGATGCTTGAGGAAGAAAACTTCTTTATGGGCATTTTTGAGACCTAATATTTTATCCAGAATGATAAATAAATAATGGATATCGAGAAAGGTGAACATACATAGTTACAAATTTGAGTTCTTTATCACTGGACGACATGTTTTTCAGCCTAATCCTCTGAGTCTGACCCACAGATTTTGATCGAAAGATAAACAGTGAGAGATGAATGAAGGCATCACCTCAGGCTGTGATGAAGGTCAAGACCCGAAAATATATACCAGCTACAGTCTGCATATCTTCACGTCGCTTCTGCTTCCTGTCTTTATTGCCCACGGGGCTTTTATTAAATCTCCATGCATTTGAATCGTAAAATGCCGAGATACTCCATCACAAAGCAATCAACACTATCAGCATGATATGGAATGGGACTCTTGTGCTGAATCTAGATGTGAACCTCTTCCCAAAGTGTCAGTGTGTTTCTGAGCCACATAATTACCATAGGGAATGTAATTTGTGCGTCTTTGAGAACTCAAGGGATGCAGTAATGAAGTTTTGCTTTTTTCATATATTTAGCATGAACAATGTATTCTATTGAACAGATTCTATTGAGATTTGACATGGGTTGGTGTAGCCTAAATCAGGTCAATTTCTCAGCATTCTGTCAGGCCCCTGAATCTCTGCTACACCATCACAGAGTGAAACTGCCACACCAACACAGAGTGAAACTTTTACACTATCACAGAGTGAAACTGATACAACAACACAGCGTGAAATTACTAAACCAACACGGAATGAAACTGCTACACTATGTGTAGGGGATGCAAACTGATCAGCATTCATCCAGCTTAAAATTGTTACTTTATTAATCCCCGTGGGGAAATTCTTTTTATGCCTCCCTCAACTTGCTCTTGGTAGAGCAAGCGGTCCACAAAGGGCAACCACCTGTTGGGGCACCCAGGGAATTGGGGGTTAAGGGCCTTGCTCAAGGACCCGCAGATGTGCTAAGGCCAGGCTTGAACCAGCGACCTTGTGCTTACAGGCGTACGGCTTAGCCCCCTGAGCCACACGCTGCCCCCTATTAATCTTCAGATTGAATGTTTGCCTTTTTAATGCCTGTATTCCCTTCAGTGCACACAGTTAGGTTGTTATGACCGCTGTCTGGTGATCAGGCTGGAAGCGGAGAAGTACGAGCCAGTGAACGGGGAAACGAGGGAAGCACGGGGCCGGTAACACGCATCAATGACGGATCTAGGGGAGACAGACTAGCACACGGACTAAATACACAGAACTATGGGACGGAAATGCAGAACGGCTGAGAACAATCAGGAATTTACACGAGGTTGATGAGGGGGTGTGGCACACAGGAGGATCGTACGAGCAGGTCATGACAAAGGTAATGACTAGATTGATTAAGACGTTGTTAATGTTCATCCTGTGAAGTAAAATTCATGCCCCATAGGTCATTTTCCCCCTCACCCTTGCAGTTTTGAGATTTCAGATTTTGAGATACATTACATTTGAGTTGCATTACAATGATAGGGCCAGGAGCTGCTTATGTAGGAGAACAGGAGACTGCATTCTGGGAAATGTGTTCATTCTGACCATGCTCTGACCTGGAAGTAGGGCTTCATTATCTTGGTTGACCAAGGTCATGCATCTGGTTTCATGGTTTTGGTGAACCGACGTCTAGCGTTGGGCTGTATATAGCACTCCTGGTATCCATCCTATTCAACAGCAAACAATAATACACACTTCATCATCATCCAACTACAAAGAACAATAGTAAGAGGTGACTATGAAAATAAGCAAACACACGACAATCTGGCTCAATATTGTTCTTCCCCCTCGTTATACTGCACTTAGAACTGACTCAGTCACAGAATCACCAGAAATCACTGGCTTTGGCATCTGTCACCCCCCCTCCCCCCCCATCCAGGCGCCAGACTGTATCCAAAGTTCTTGTACCAGCACACATTCCAATCTTCAAAGGTTTCTTAGTCTCTCCTAACTGCAGCAATTTGCCTTCAGGCAGCTGTAACATGTCCGATATCTTGAAAAGGCATGAAGCACCAGGTGGAAAATCCAGCACTGCAGTCAGAGGGCTTCCGTCATATTCCGGTCCCCATCTTTCCTGAGACATGTCACCATTGGAGTGAAGATTCCTTCAGGAATAAATGTATTACCAAAAGCTGATGTGCAGTGACATGTCCCACCGTGGAGCGCTTGGGGTGTGAGAAGCAGACACCGAAAGGTCTATGCACAAAATCAGGAGGCTTTTATTTTGTGTGGGGGGGGTCATTTTGTAGCAGTCTGACTTACGAATGCGATAAATAACAATGAATGATGTTCTTATAGTGTTTGGATTTTTTTTTCAGCCAGAACTTGAATTTCAATCAGGGTTTAACCTTTTTTTTTATGCGATATCTGACGTTTCAGAAACGCAAAGTGTTAGACTGAGCCGTTTGTGATTCTTCACAAGAGCATTTATACAAAGAAAGTACTTGCGTAATGCTTCAAGCCTCGGAACGGTGACGTTCAGAGCATAGATTTCTCTAGTTTGGAAGGAGAAAAATCCTTGCCTGATTTGGGATTTGGGAAAAAACGAAATTCGAAAAAATAAAATGTGAGAACATCTGATGCTACAGGTGTTGACAAAACACATAACAGACAGTGACAAAAACAAGATAATAAAAACATCATGGGAATTTTAAAAACATCCTTTTAGTAACATTATGCACAACAGCTTCCCCACATAGACATTTGCATTTTATCATCTACGAGCTATTTGTTTACACCAAATAACACCGCTAAATGTGTCGAACAACTGCTCGCATTTTCTCCTGCTGATGCCGGAATTTCTACTCTACTCAGACCTGATGGCCACCAGGCAGAACATCAACAAACAGTGACTCAGAAGGGATCTGGAGAGCAGAAGAAGGAAGAAGGAGTGAAAAGGACGACTAAGAAAGCTAAATGTGCAGTAACTGTGACATAAGCAGGTGCATGTGTATATATATACACACACATGCACATTGTTTTATTAATTTAGCTTTATATGCCTTTGAGAAGGCTTTGGCTGCGACCTGCGGATCCACATCCAACCCAGCCCAAATCCAACCCGGTCCACATCCAACCCGCCTCACATCCAACCCCATCCACATCCAACCTGGTCCACATCCAACCTGGCCCTTTCATGATATAAAAAGTCACGCCTACAGTATGTCCAATACATCTTCAAGCAGAAACAGAAGTGTAAGCCGAAGTGAACTCGCCGAACTAGCGTTTAATTAATCTGAAAACCTGCACAGATAAAAACCATGCGTGTTGGATGTCCAACCCTGCCTTCCCGCAGGTCGTAGCAAGACATACTTGATGCCTTCCGGTATTCAGCTGCATTATGGGTAAAACTCGATATACTTGCTGATTATTAAAACTCGACTTGCGTATAGGGTGACCCCTCACTTAGCGAGCCAACCAAGAACTAAGCAGTACCCAAGCCATACCATGAACTAGTGGTTCTCCATTGTAACTTACAGTACTGTATCCATCCCATACCTGACCTGTACCCATGTTGATGCGTCCCTGCTTACTTGCATGGCTGAAAGCATGATCAAACCGAACTGGATGCATCTTGCATTATGAGCAATTTTTTATGTAGTACTTTGTATATTTACTGTGTAAATGATTGTTTGTTTATTGTTGCATCTGAAGGGTAGCTGCTTTGCAATTTTGATATATATATTATAATGCCAATAAAAGGCTTCTAATTCTAAGTCTAAAACATCCTAACAAATTCATTCAAGACCATGTTGCAAAAATGAGTACACCCCATTGAAAGTCTTGGGAGCAAAGCTAAATTTTAGGCTACAAAATTCTAATTGACAAGATATCAAGCACAGGTGAGTCTAATTATTCATTAAACAGGCATTTTAACTATAAAAGGGCATTAATTAACAAAGAAACCCATTCCAATTCTATCCTGTCAATGATGGCACCACATGGAAGAGAAACGTTACAAGACCTGGGAAAAGCAATAATTTTTTTACACAAGAAAGGTGAAGATCAGCAAAGCTGTATTTATCAGTCAAAATACTGTAGCAAAAATTATACAAAAGTTTATGAAAGATGGAACTGCAACCATCTCACAGAGACGTCCAGGCCGTCCACGGAAGTTGGCACCTTGACGGAAGTGTCTTCTGATAAGAGTTGAAGAAAATTGCCAAATATGTCTCTTGATCTGAACCCATATAGTCTATGGGGAGTTCTGAAGAGCGTCACTCTCCATCCAGCATCCAGGCTCTAAAAGAACTTATTCTTGAAGACTGGAAAAAGATAGATGTTGCAATATATTGCTAACTTGTTCATTCCATTCCTAGAAGACTTGGTGCTGTCCTTAAAAATCATGGTGGTCATACAAAATACTAGATAGAGTAGTATCTTTTGAGGGTTGTATTCATTTTTGCATCACCTGATTTGAGTAAAACTGAAGATTTTGTAATCCAAGTTATATTATTAACCTTACTTTCATGTTCATTAGTTAAGCAAATGTTCTCTTCTTGTCTTCGTGTTCATTGAGATTTTGATTAAAATCTTACTTCTGAAAGGGGGTGTTCTCATTTATGCTGAACACTGTACATATTAACGGAGACTGCTATTATTTTTGCCATCCTGGTCCGCCGCCTGAAGCACCGATGTTGTCTAAATGATCTATACCAATTTCTTTGCTTTTTAACTTTCTGTTAAGTAGCATTATGTAGAATTAAGGATTATAATCATTGTAAAACCGAGCAGAAATGTTCGTGGTGGAGATTGATTTAATTAAACCCGGAGATGATCTCAGCAGGACGCCGATTTTATTATTAGGAGTTTATTAACCCAAGCAATACAGCTAACAAACCTACAAACCGCGGACATTTCCCTTCTACCCAGTATGAGAGAAAAAAGAGGAGAGCGCGCGAGAACAAGGCAGGAAATGCGCCAAAAACTAACCCGGTAATTAATGGGGGGGGATTCACATACCATGTGACATATCGAAAGCTCTCACCATCCCCCATACCGATATTTGAATATAATCAAAGAAAGGAACTCAGGAGAGCTGGCAATTTTAACAATCATGCATTGATTTACTAGTGTAATTCACCTTGCTGGTACCCTTTGTGCGGTTATGAAAAATTTCACCCTTAAGATTTGAGAATTCGACAGTGCCATGGTATAAAATCATATAATATATACATGTCAATGCTACAGTAGTTAATATTTGATAGTGCATGTGCATACTATATCTTTAATATCAAAAGCTATTTTTGGCAACAAAAAAAGGATGTGGGATTTATGGATCTTGGCTTGGGTGTGCCACGCCTCTCTGTCTTGGCAACTAGCTTCACCCATGTGTTAGCTGTCCCTGTGACCATGGAATCAGTAACTTTTAAACTTTTCAGTGCCATTAATTTTGCATTTTTAATAATGTAGAGTATTGAAGTCCAAGTATTATTCACAAATTTTCACAAGTGCTAAGATCTTCTGCCCCTAACCATCAAAAATGTGAAGGACTGACCATACTAGTAGTATTAAGTAGTATTAATGGCCAAATGCTGCACTTTTAAACAGCTTTACTATTAGACTATTTATTAGAGGGTATCGGGATTGAAGAGAGTCGCAAATGATAAACAACATTGTAAATTTAGTGACTGAGAAGATTTCCATGCAGTTTGGCAGGATGGTCTTTGTACTTCTAAAACCGCGTAGGAGACAGGAAGCAGATGGTGCATGCTGGGAATGAATGCCAGGCTACCAGAGCCTGTCCTCTAAAAGCTTTAATAGTTTTGTCCCACTGCGCTTCCCGTAGCTCTTGGGGTGATTATTTTGTGTCACCCCGGGACCATCAAAGCCCAAATGTGATTTCATAGCTAATGAAAATGTTTTGTGTAGAAGTCTTGAGACACAGCTGGGCATGTCTCCAATGTCTATAGCCTCTTTGTTTGCAGTTATATTTAAACACAATGGAATTCTATAGCTCATATCATATGAATGGTGGACTTTTGTGCTTTAGAATCTGTAACTCATTTCTAATCATTCAGGCAAGCAGTGATGATGAGGATGCTTACTCGGCTGTCCAAAAACACTTACAGGACCAATACAGGACCCTAGAGAATGTTGCCAAAATTTCTTTCTGATATTCACCATTCTATTTTGAGCCCTCAACATCTCCTGCGTTGTCATTTGTAGCTTTACCTACCAGCAAAAGTCATTTAATCTCAGCAGGCTCACGTTCTTATCCACAGATACCATAACGATTGATTATGCGCATTTGAAAACGGCAAAGAAATCATTCATCTATGCTGAAGGTTTGAGAAACATGACATGACATTGTTAATTCATGTTGTCAATAAAGTTTACTTGAAAGGAATTAATCATGAGAAAGAATCTGCAATTTTGGATGAACGAATGCTGATTGATGTTCACAGCTTGCTTGCTTGAATTAAAGTAGCAGGTGATCTGTGTTCCTGGACAGGGTCTGCTGTGTTAATGAGAGATATGCTTGGAGATCAATGGAAAAAAGAATGACAGCAGCCCTGTTTGAACTGTGCTGCCTTTTCTGTGGGTCACTGGGTAGCCCTGTTACATCATACCTCTGCTCTGTGTACGTTCTTCCCATTTTGTGTTGGTATCTGATCCTGGTGCGCCAGTGTCCAGCAGGACATCTATCCTGTAACCAATCAGATTGTGGAGGAGGTGGCTCTAAGCAACTACAGGAGGTGGGACCAAGACATCTAATTGGATGGTCCCACCTCCTGTAGTTGCTTAGAGCCACCTCCTCTACAATCTGATTGGTCAATTCTCTGAACCAATGATTTTTCGTTTTCCCCACAGATCATTTCTGTATAAGTAAAACTCGCACAAGCTAAAGGGTGTCTCTGAATTGCCCATAGAGTACTATTGTGTGTGAATGTGTCCTGCAGTGGATTGGCATCCAGACCAGGGTATAACCCAAACTTGTGCCCTGTGCTATCTGGGATAGGACCCTGCCCTTCCCTCCATGTGGCGCTGACCAGGATGAGCAGGTAGTTATAGGTGGATGGATGGTTCTTTGTTATGGGCCATCTGACTGTGTAGAAACACACGTGGCATTGAATGCACTAACTGAGTTTTGAAACATGGCAAAAGAACAATTCACTAATACATAATTTTAGAATTAGAGACGGTATGTGTATTTTGGGGAAACCCCTGTATTCATCTGTGGTCAACTTTGAGGGAAATGATGAGTAACGGGCTGGTGGTCCTGCCTTTGCTTGTTTTTGTTTTGTGAGAAAAATGTCTACCAATTTATGTCCAGAGGGTGCCAAGAAAAGCCCCTATTCCATCATACAGGCCCTGTGTCACAGGACTCTGGTCTCGCGACTTGAATAATAATAAACGTTGCTTTGAAAAGCACACTTTTTGGAGCTGGTGAGCAGAAGCGTTTCGGATATGAGCGCACAATGCATGCCGAGGGTGAGCCATTAGCTTTAGGCCTGAGAGGATGGAGGCTTTTACAGCCTTTAGACTCTTGCACCTGAGCCTAGTTAGAGCAAATCCATATCCAGGTGTGTCACCCAGGGACATGGACCCGGCCGGCCTCTCATGGACCACGTTCATTCACACCTGCCATCCCTCTGCTTAATTTAAATAACGTTGCCCGTATTTTCTTTTAATAAACCTAGAGTTTGGTGATGTGTTGAGGATCGAGGTTGCATTTCAGATGGAAGCTGCATCCTGCCGACACGTCGTCAGTGACTCTCCGAGGAATATCACACGGGGGGATTTATTTTCAAGGACGGAAGAGGAGCTGTGCTTGGATCACGGTAGACAAAGGGAACTGGAAGGGACCTGTCACTTTAGGAGATTGGACTGCATAACAAAATACACTTGTGGCATGGAGCGCACTAGTCGGTCTTGGTGTTTACATTTCTTTGTGGTGGGAGTTAGGTTTCTGTACAGGTTTGTTTTGCTTTCCTTCCACCTGAAGACTTTTTACTTTGGTTATTCATATAAATGTGTGTCCCCCCCCCACCCCGCCCATAGCCAGAGCCAACGTTGGATTCTCACACTCACAACTGAACTGTTTTGCTTAGTTTTTCCTTCAGCTAATTGCTTGATGTCCCCTGTCTTGTGTTGCCTGGGATAGACTTCAGATAGAAGATGGTTTTTTTTGTGTCCTGTGTTTTCTTTTCATAGTTTTCCTGAGACAGGGAAGCATCAGTAACATATAATCTTTTCGCAAAACTCATGTGTTACGTGACTCTGCTGCTTTTACCACCATTTTTGACAGGGAATATTCTAGAAGGGTGGTGGTGAATATCTTCTGAAGTGGGAACCACTACTATATTGACCCGTCTGCATCACCCTGGCTGTCTTTCTGGACCTCACCTTGCTTTGAGAACATCATCAATGTACTTTAAATAATATTTTCTGGGAATTTTAGACAAAATGTAGCAGTTGTCTCTGACATTTTCTGTGATATACCAAAGTGCCAGTCGATCTGCTGGGGCTCCTTGTACGCAACATTTAAACGTTATATGTCCAAAATATTTAGGCAAGTAAAACAGGATGTTTTACTTCCTCAAGACCTAGAATGAAAACAACCGACCTGTTCTGAGGTAGTGACGTATGTGCAAAAACATTATACAGGCGCTCCTCTACTTACGAATGAGATACGTTCCGAACGGCCGTTCATAACTTAAAATGGTCGTATAATTATTCAACATCATTTTAGTGGTATACGCAAGCACAAAGAACTGGGATGCTGGGAGTACGCACGCTACAATAGCAGTAGCGGACAGAAGTTGTACTAGGTCGGAACTGGCGTGCGGAAAGAAAAAATTGATGTTGCGGACAGGAAACGGGAGCCCAAGGAACACAATTTGGACTTGCAGTCCTCTTCGTTCGTATGTTACAAATTGAAAGTTTGTAAGTAGAGGAGCGTCTGAAATTAGTTTGCATGGGTTAAGCTCTTTATAAAGTTTCCAGGTTTTAAAGCCTCAAAAATTCATCTTAGACCATATTGATTTCACTGAGGTTTTCTTTTCCTATGTTCAGCATACTGTATCTTAGTCCAGATCAGTAACTGTTTACATGGCAGGGTCAATGCTCGTCCATCCCTGCCCTGTGTGTCTTCATCGCTGGTCAACCCTGCTTCCCCTCTCTGTCTTGTAGCTCTAGCCAGACACCAGCCCCACCTGTTCTGCTTTTGTTTGTTTTGTTTTTCTTTGCTTCCCTGTTTTGTTTTGCTATGCTTGTGTCCTGTATGATTTTGGTTTTGCTTGCTTCTGTTCTTAATCTTCCAGCCCTCTGTGTTATGTCCCTAGATCTGTGCTTGTTTATTGTAGTTTATACCACCTGTTGCCTGTTGTCCTGCTCCTTTATCAATTGGTTGATGGTGTGATGCTGCTCTTTCTGTTCCTTGCTGTGTCATTGCGTTTGTTTGGCGTGTAGATGTTTGAGGTCTGTTCATGTTACCGCATATTTCTTACTTGTTTCCTAGTCCGTGTTGCTTTTCTCCCCAGTCCATTTACTTTGTGGTTTCTTTAGTTAACTTGTTATTTCTCCCGCTTTGTTCTGACCCCTTACAGTCCCTTAATTTTCGCTTTTGCCCAGTGTGTTCAGATAAGCCCCTTTTTGTACTGGAGCTGGACCGTGGATCGCCACCTTTCTGCCACGTGCACCATGCCCCACCATAACACCACATGGCATTTCCTACAGTTTTCCCGGGGAGGCCATAATGTCAGGGGAAATAATTCAGAAATCGGTATTAGTAATTTGGGAGGCTTGAAGGCTCAGCATTGTTTTCTGTACACAGCTTCATAGAGGTATGAACTTCATTCCACGGAACAGCTTCTCCTTTGCGGAAGACAGAGCCTTGACGGGGATGGGGGGTGCGTGCGGAGCAGAGGCCCAGCGGCTGCATCTGGAGGCTTCTGCCTTGTTGCCCCACGTCAGAAAGATGATACGTCTGTTGACAAGCTACATGGTGTCTTTTTTCAGCCTGTTGCTAAGGAAGAAAATCAGACAGCCCAGTTTCCATAGACTGCAGCTTTAGAGTATCCATCTACTGGTACAGAAAGGAACAGTAAGTGTGTTCTGCAAGAAGGGAATGAGATGTTTTGAAATGTCCCCTCTGTCATTAACTCCAGCGTGTCAAACCGTCTACATCAGAACAAATTAAAGAGATCAAGCCCTTTTGCTTCAGATGGTAATTTTTTTCTCCTTTTCAAATTTCATTTGGCTTTTGGCAAAGATAATTCAGTTGACTTTGTCCTTTCTGGAGGGGACTGACAGACAAGACTGAGCATTGTGTTCTGATCGAAGTACATTTTTCACTTTGAAGAGTCTGACACACATATTTGTACATGCAAAAGCACCGGATTAATATACTATTAGTTTCCATGCTATATCAGCCCCTATACTACATTTCAATGAAGGCTCATTCATTTAGTTTAGTTGACTGTGAAATATTTATGCCAATCTGCAGACAACAGCCACAAACAGTCATCTGAGCAAATATGACTTGCAGTACAAATGGATATTTTGTATATAATTGAAAGATCTAGTGTGAGGGTGTGTCAATAGTCTTTGCATTAAACCTCTATAGCTCATGCTGTAAATTTAATCCACAGTGGTTTGCTGTTGTTGAAATAAGAATCCATTTTATGCAACAGAAAAGTTTACTTAAATGGAATTTATATGATTACAGTACAAAATTTAACTGATTCAAGTACAAGGTCTGATTCATGGGTGGGGGGGGGGGGTGGTGTTAATTCAAGGCATTTGTTCAAGAGCTTCCACCAAGGGGTGCCAATTCAAGGCTTCACAGCTGAGAGTTTGACCTCACTCGCTTTCCAGAACTGACACCAAGTGATTCCAATGTCCACACCTCACTGGCTGGTCCTCCAGGTGACATCATCTCCCCACTGAGACCCAGGGGTTTTACAGGTGCTAACCAAAGCTGTTGCGCTAGTGTATCAAATAGCAGCCCGAAACCATTACTATCATTGTGCTCTGGATGACAGTATCACTGGAATACCCACAAAGAAGTAGCAGGTCCTTTCATCATGCTGACATCACATAGCCAAAGATATATGGTTTAATAATAAAGTTTCCTGGTAGCTTATAATGGTTTTGAAGTGGTTGTAGGTGCATCTGCCCAGAACTGCCCTCCTCCAGTTAACTTGATGCATCGTGTAGCACATAAGAGCTCCTTACGGCCGTACGAGTACATGTGGGACAGTTCTTAGCTTTCAACACAATTAACGCTTAATTAAAAACCCAGGTTTTGGGCAGCAAATGTGCCGAACATCAGCTGGGAGAGTCACCTGAGAAATGAGAGAGAGGGAAAGAGCGACAGAGAGAGAGAGCGAGAGCGATGCCCTGGGGGTGAGTGGAAGGCGGAGCATTTTTTAAAGGAATGGTTGAGGGACTGTTGATGGCCAAGAGCCAATTAAGTGAAGAGCAAAGAACAGATCTTCACAGCACAAAAGCCCTACTCTGTGCTTTCCAGCAACTGCACCCTAGCAGAGTGTATGTCATGTCTTTATATGTACATTTTTCTGAGTCACATAACTAGCAAATGAACGACTGCCAATGTAACCTGAATGAGCGATCTGAGCTGACAGCTTTTCACGCTTGTTCAATTCTCTCTATTCGTGCGATATTCCTACACGGAGAGTAATGCAGAGTAATGAAGTAACAGATAAATAAACCAACCCTCTGGGGTTAAATTCATTTTCAGATGTTCCCATGTGGCTATCGTGGGGATGGCTTTAACGCCGCCGGTTTTGCACATTTCCCGGTTCACTTTCATGCCTTGAACATTTTATTCCGCTGCATTTTCCGTCTCCAGCGGCAACAGGTGCTGCATTTGACTTCTGCTCAGAGATTCAGCAGCTCAGGAGATGTGATCATGTGATCTCAAGCAAACGCCCATGAAAGGGCACGGTACTGTCTCTGCACAACTCCTGCAGCCGCCTCTCCCCACGTCTCTTAGCAACTGGAGTTGCAGCTGCAAAAAAAGAAGGCAGTTTTAATTGGTCACATGTTCCACCCACTCTGCAATTGATTGGAGGGCACGGGTCAAAGTGGCTGTTTCGTTATGTTTTCTTCCCAGTCCAATCGATTTTACCTCTCACAGCTGACCTGAAGTAACACTTGCAAAGGTGGTAAAACCTTTAATATATCCAAAGTGGGGGTCACACTCGTGTTCTGACACCAGACACATTTAGTGCCGGATTTGTGATTTGCAATTTTCAAGCCATTATCCTCATTCGTTAGTGAATCATTTTCTAGACAGATTCATTTTCCCATCACTGAAACCTGGCTTTCCAAACATGCTTTTTGTCAGACTTTCAGAAATTTCAGATTTCATGATAAGGGATTAACCATCCATGTATTCACCCATTCACCTGGTCAGGATCTTGGAGAGACTGAGAACCTCAATAAAGGATCATGTTACATGGGCATTGGGTCCAGACTCAAAGAAGTCAGACTGATGGGTAAGGGTTATCGCTCACACCTACATTGGGGTCAAATTGACCCCCATGTGAGAATTTCTCATAGTAACATAATTATCGTAGGAGCATGTAAGAGCTAAGGGTGTATTCTGTGTAAAGCAAGACAAAAGCTACAAGGTTTCAAACAGATGGACTGGTAAACACTTCCATCAGTGAGGATCACTGAACCACAAATGGCTTTCTCTTGGCCTAGATGTCTTCAAGACTCCACAGTCAGGGAATGCAGGCCCCTGACTTAAACAGAACACCCTGCACCCTGGGTACCCCATAGTAGGATGTGGGTTCCACTCCCACCTCACAGTCATGAGAATCTCTGAAAGCACAGGACACGAGGCAGGAGACACCGGGACAGGATGCGATCGTAAGGGCAAATTACGAGAAGGCGCAGTTCAGTGGAGAAGCCCGTCACGCCTGAATATACAAGAGGTAGAGGATGACTGGCGAAAAGTTGGATGGAATCATCACAACAATGGACACGATACTGGGAAGCTTCAGCCCCAAAAACAAACCAACACTGAGCATTTCTTAGCAAATTGTTCACTTTGTTCTCTTGTCTTCTACAAGATAGTTCTGTTTGTTTCATCTCCACGTTTCTCCTTTAGGGTGAATGTTCTGTAAGTAGCCATCCTGTTCTGCTATTGAAGTTGACTGATTACCAATTTGTATTACCTTCAGATCTGCTGTTTCTGGGGTGCTTTCTAAGGTTTTGTAATTGGAAGTGGTTGTTACTGAAATGAAACTTCATATTTATTTGTCGAGGGCAGTTTTCACTTTCCCATTTCCCGTCTGGAATGACTTTCTTAATCCTTACCCTTAAATTAACCAACAAATATTAAGTAACATTTCGTCTCAGTGGAGTCAACACTGGCCAAAAGAGCTTATTAATAAGCTGTTATAGAACTAGTCTTCAGTCTTAATTTTTTATACTCTTTGGAAAGAAGAAATTAAACATTATTTATTTTCCAGTTTATTTTCAATAATATGAAAAGAGAAATGCATTAATAAAATATGCAAAAATAACATAGAACACAAGAATGTGGGAACGAGGTCTTTGTTGATTGTACACGATGAATCAGATTTCATACAACATCTGCAAATCAAAAAATTAAATACTGAATGTGGATTCTCTAAGGGTGGCTTTCATTACCAGAATGCAGCCTTAGTGGTACAAATTAGCATTTACATCCTTTGTGATAATGCTGTAATTTGTGTTCAGTTGATTACCATACTGTATAGCATTTGGTTTAATTACGCATTAATTTAGCATAAATAAATAAATAACAATATGCAAACAGGGCCCGATTCGAGCCATTCACCGTGCACAAAGAGCCTGCATATCTCGAACGCTTAATGAACCCGTTTACTTTATTGTGCATTCATATGAAGCATTTTTGCCCATCTAATTAGACGATTTCGATATGGCCCTTAAAGAAGACGCAAAGTCGAACCTTTTTCATTATAGCTGCCTTGCGTGGGAAGCGGCTTTAGGGCTCTTCACCTCCTTCTCCTCGCGTTCTGTACTCTAGAACTTCAGCAGGAAACAAGCAGCCCACTGGGACCAGCAGCCCATAAGTTCTGTGATATGAGGGCTGGGGCGCACAAAACCCATCTGATGAATATTAAGTACATCCTCACCTCTAATCTCTGACCCACAGGCCCCCTGTTACACTGTAAGAAAGCCACCAAGCAGAGAGTCGCGCTGGGGAGGCACCACTGCAACCTGGATTTCCGCATTTCCTGCGCTCTGCCGCTGTTGCTACACTTTGCTTGCAGATGTACTGTATTTGTGCGCCACGTTGGTGTCAAAGACCTTGACGATTTTATTCTACTCATAGAGCTAAACGAATGGAGTCAAACAAAGCGAACTGGGTTGAATGGGAAGGCCGTCCCATCTCTGGGAGGTGCCCCCCGCCTTGCTGTCCTGTTGGGCTGGTGGCAGAGCCAGGCGGTGAAGCAGGAGCCCCATTGAAGGCTCACTTTGCCTCCAGCTGGAGCGAGATGACAGGAATGTTAGGGATTCCGTGCGAGGACCCCCACTCACCGGCACACAGCCGGAACACACACCCCCTCATGCCACCTGACGGACAATCCAATCATTCAGCGCCTATTTGTCACACCTTGGAGATCTCAGAGGCGGCCAGCGGGTCTTCGGGGGGTGGGGGTGGGGGACGGATGGCCAAAGGCAACCAAGACAGAGACAGAGCTAATACATAGCTCATGAATGCAACTGGCTGGAAATATTCACCACGAAAGCCACTGAGACTTCCTTGTACATTTATGTTTTAATTTTTTTCTTTTTTATGATGTTGTTCTTACACCATTAGATTTAAACTTTTATCCATAACCAACAACTGTATAAAGGGAGTCCTCGCCGTTAAGAGGCCTTTATGTGGTAACAGAAGAGTTAATATCTTCTTACCCATTCATCAGACTGTGACGTGTTGATGAAGAGAAACCCTCTGGAAACAGCCGTGGGCGGGGGGCGGGGGGTGTAGAGATTTAAGCAGTTGGGAAGTCCTGATAAACAATCACATTAAGCTGTAGAGCACTTGGAACAGTCCGTTTTTTAAGTATTATGTTTCAGCTGCTGGGCTGGAACTCTGCTGTAATTTCTGAAAAGGGTTGATGTTTCTGCATGGAATGGACTGCAATTATCGAAATCCTTTAAAAATTCCTCAAGCCTGAAAATTTTCAGCTAATTTTATGTTGATAATTTGAAAGTCCTCACGAAGCAATAATGGACATTGACTGTAGTCAATTTGTAATGAATTTTAGCCATAATCTGGTAAACAGCAGGCATTTAGCCACTTACTAAAGTAACAGGTTTGAACCAAATCCCCAAAGTTTGTTAGCTGCCAAATAGGCACGCAGCCAGTTCATAAAATTATGCATTTTTACTGCCGGGACGTGGTAAGAGAAGTGAAGCAGGTCAGGGTAGTCCGATGGAGATTTACCCTCCGATGACAACGGCTGGAACATTAAGAGTCATCGTTCCTGTTAGTTCTGAAGCGTGCAAAAGCTGTTCTTTTCTTATCATGTAGGAAATAAGTGGAAAGCAACTTGTCACGGTGACTTTAAAAAGAAATGACTATATGGAGGGAGTATATTTTCTTCAGCTCTGGAGTAGTCATACCTTCGTAGAAAAAGAAACTCACAACTTCAGCATAGAAACTATATGCACTAATGCTTCCAAGAGCAATCATCCATCCATCCATCCATCCATCCATCTGCTGTTTTCCAGTATAGGGTGGTGAGGCTGGATCCTACCTTAGAGACTACAGTATACAGAGCAGCATTACACCCTGGACAGGATGCTAGTCTATCAACGGGCAAACACATGCTCTTATTCTCCCACTGTCATGGAGATACAAACTTGTTTTAAGGAACATCCTATTTCCAAAAGCCGAATCGTTATTCATGTTCAGGGTCGAAAGCTGAGCATATAGGGACGACGATCCGGTCAGAAACCAAGAATGAAGCAAAAGCTCAAGAAAATGAGGAATCCAAAACATGAAACTAAAGCGTGACATGCACCTGAAGGACAAGAGGGAACATGCACAGACACTTTCATCCAGAGTGCTTAAGTAATTGTTGGTAAAGAGGAACAGGTGCATGTAGTCAAGGACCAGGACATCCGGCTAGTACTCAGGTGAGGTTGATTGTTGGTGACTGGTGGTGGTTCTGCTTTTTGAGAAGGTGTGATGCCTGCTGTACCATGCAGGGCCGTGCAGAGACATCTCGAGGGGCAGGTGCTGACCGGGGGGGGGGCACTCAGGACTCAGGGGGCACTTTCAATCATCCATGTAAAAGGGTCAGGTGCTCAAGCACCCCCAGCCCCTCCTGTGCACATCTGTGATACTGTGGGCAAGTTAAACACACCAGTTCATACATGGTTTTGTAATGTGAGGGACTGGATTCAGACCCACAACCTGTAAGTTATGAGACACTGTTATCATGTCTGCTCAACACACCACGCTAAAGCTGGCTAAATGCATGTATGCAAGGATGCCATATAAAGCAATATCCACAGCAATTTCTTGACTTAACAGTGCAAATGTGTACATTTTTTTTGTGATTTACCATGCTTTTTAACCTTTATCCTCCTGAGACCCCGCCCATTCATTTACGTCCATTGTAGTGGACATTTTGTTTTTGCATCTATATTTTCACTGATGTAAGGAAACATATTTATTCCTGTTTTACACTAAAGAGGACATGCTGTGAAATTAAAAATAAAAATACATTTGAAAAAATCTAAATTGTAAGATGTCTTTTTTCCTCCAAAGACATAGAAAATCACAAATAACCTAAACTTGAAGGACACTTTTTTCCCTTGGGTCTCAGGAGGATATACAACAAAAGAAGTACAACGGTATAAATGTTAAAGTGCAAAGTAATTTTGTATTGTAACAGCACAAATACACATAAAATAAGTACTCATTTGGGCTGTCACGACAAGAAGTTCTTAACTTCTAATGTTTCCCTGTCCGTGTGGTTTAATGGGCTAAGTCGTCAGCCATCGTCCCACCTCCCCTTTTGCTGTGGCTTCGAAGGTTGTCACAGGCCAGCCTCAATCAGTTAGTTTAACATTTATGTTATATTGTGTTTTCTGGTTTTCTTTGTGTATGATGTATTTCAGTTACAGTTCCTTGTTTTGTTCCTTGTTTGTAGTGTCTTCAGTTGTCCTTGTTTTGGTTTCCCTTGGTCTTTGAACCTTCTGTATCTGTTAATTGATCTCACCTGCTGCTCGTTGCCCCCTAGTCTCTTGTGTGTCTAACAGCCCACATCTGCTCCTTGTTAGCCCTTGTTATCCATGTGTATATATGTGCCTGTCCTTGGCTTGTGGATGTTACTGCTTTATATCTTCACTACAGTATGTTTTTTGTGTGCTGCTCTTTGCTTGTTTCCCCGCATGTTTTATTGACCGTGTCCTCTTAGTTTTAGTGTGAGTTTACTTTGGTTATAGTTTAGTTCTTGTACTTACCTACTTGTTTTGACCCCTTGTGGTTCCTTTGTGTTCCGTTTTGTTTGTTGCGAACCGCTTCATGGAGTGCCCTCCTTTGTCATATTAATGTGATCACAACTCGTGTGAAATTTGTATTCAGTATTACGGTTTTGCTGACCAGATCCTGGACAGCACTGTGCTGGTGTAGAAACCGGGCTGGCTATAGCTATAAGCAGACTAGGCAGCTGCCAAGGGCCCCCCCAATTACCTGCACTGTGGAGGAAGTGAAATGATCATCAGTCTTCTTGGTGAGGGGTCCTCTGAAGTAAAGCTTTACTGAGAGCTCTTGAAAAGGTAGAGCTGCTTGGAAACGCATTGGATTGGCTGCACCTGGATTTGAAATCACCCACTATCAAGTGCAGATTTGACTGAGCAACTGGAATATCCCATCTCTCATGCTTCCTAGATTCAACAGGTGACTCAGGGGAGGGAGGTGAGTCATGCCCTCCATCCAATTAGAATGAGGAGTAACAATGACAATGTCAACATGTGGAGAAAGAGGAGAGAGATGATCTCCATCCAATAAGAATGGAGATAAACAGTGACATTGTCAACATGTGACTTGGGGGAGGGAGGTGAGATGATCTCCACCCAATAAGAATGGAGAAAAACAGTGACATTGTCAACATGTGACTTGGGGGAGGGAGGTGAGATGATCTCCACCCAATAAGAATGGAGAAAATCAGTGACAACGTCCAGAAATGTCATAAACCCGCAGTCTGAACTTTGACAAAGTTTTACGCTCATTCCAGAAAAATTTAAACCCTGAATCATCTCATTAGGTAGACAATGTGCTATGCAGTTCATGAACAGAGAAGCGATGGTGAGAAATAGGGAGCAGGAGCCAAAAGGCCGCCTCAACGGCAGCGGGTCGTGAACCGAGCAGCCTCTGATGCTCATAAACAGCTTGGTAGATTAAAAATCATTGCATCACACAGGATTCTTCCTTCTGGCGATAGCAGTAAATTTCAACTAAAAAATTTGCATTTCCAAATGGGTTGGAAAGTGCGACAGGTACATTTTATGCCTTGCCAGAGTCCGTTAAGCAAATGGCCAATATGAATTCAGTCCCTGGTTCCATGTATTCATTTCCTGCACGCTATTTATCCATGGGCTTTCTCTGCACCCCTGTGTACACAATGACAGGCTTGTAGGCACAGTTGAAAACTGATGGCCAACATACTGCCACCTAGAGACACCAGACCATCTTTTTTTTTTTTTTTTTTTTTTTTTTTTTGCAGGCAACAGCTGCTGGATAATGTATGAAATGGCAACTCGGCCTGTTTCCAGTTGTTCATCTGCCGTCACATATGGGCTACGGTAAAACACACCTCTGTCACCATAAGCGTGAACTAAATAATACTGCTACATTTTTCAGTGGTGGTATTTTTGGATGGGGAGCTCACATTGACTTGTTGAGCGAATAATATTAACTGATACTTTATTGATCCCTGTGGGGAAATTCTCCTTTTACGCCTCCCTCAACTTGGTCTTTATGGAGTAAGCTGTCTGTGAAGGGCAGCCCCCTACAGCAGTGCCCAGGGGGTTAAGGGCCTTGCTCAAGGACCTGCAGATGTGCTCAGGCTGGGTTTTGAACCAGTGATCTTCTGATTACAGGCTTATCCCACTGAGCCACACACTGGATAACCAGCTTTCTTCATAACTGATTTATCCAATGCCCACTAACTAATTTCCCAGTCTCTGACTCAGATTTGTGCATGATGGATTCAACCAACTGTTGTGCATTAAAGCCCTTCTGATTGGTATTTTGTTCCTGGCAGCTGATTTGCGGCGCCCCATTCCACTCAAGGGGGACCTCAAACCGCAGAGGAGGTCGTTTCGCGAGCGCTTCGATGTCAGGCCGCTCTATGGCATTAAAGACCACACAGCGGCAGGACAAGGGAGCAGATGAGTGACAAGGCCTTGTCTAGAGCAGCTCAGCCTTACGTGGTGTTTAATTAACGAAGGGGGAGGCATGTGGGACTGGGTCGGGTTGCCGCTGACGCAGCGATTCAGGGCAGAAAGGTGGCAGGTATGACATCCAGCACAGATTACTCAGTGAAACATCAAACTGATTTATGGAGGAGAGTACAAAGATGAAACACAACATGAGTGACTTTGAATAAACTTAGAATAGCAGGTAGCACAGTTGCTAAGACAGTGCTACCCCTTTGAAAACATACTTGGCCTTCATATACAGTCTGTTGGACAAATAATATGTGGCAAAATATATGTGTAAACTATATCTATATCCACTTTTTATGCTAGAGAGGGTCGAGAAGGGCCTGGAGTATATCTCAGGCAGCTTAGGGCACGAGTTCGAACCAACTAACCCTGATGCTGTCAGAAACTTTGACTTTCTTATGCTCTTGGCTGGACCTGCAGTGCTGGTACAGCATGAGCGTGGGTGTGGTGATTAATATATTGAGAAAACTCAAGGTTATATACGCCTTTGTTTTGATTTCCTCTTGAGATAATATTCGATAGGCACTTCTTTATTTCAGCAAGGGTGAATTTGTGCTTTGTATGTCCAAAATTTTCTATTTCTCAATGCCCTTTTCGTTGTAGTGCTCTCAATGTAATGGTAAGAGGTCCTTTAGCATATACGAGACAAACGTGACAAAAGCCATAAATGGCTCCTGTAGATCTGCATCATCTGGCTTCTGATTGATATGAGCCAGGTCAGCCGATGCCACACTAATCATCGACAGGGGAAATTAAACCGTATTTTTTTTTGCCGTGTGATCAGCAGACCCTGTTTGTAATATAAATTTCGAATAGTCAAAGAGTAATATTTACACTGGAAAACCATGGTATTTCTGCCTCTGCCAGAGACCTGCTGTCATGCCCTGTTCGTCCGATCCTCCTATGTGCCACACCCCCTGGCTACCTTGTGTGGAATCCCCGTGTTACCAGCTGTGTGTAGTCTTGTTCAATGTAGTCTGGTGTATTTAAGTGCTTCCCTGTTTGTCTTCCCCCAGTTCTGTCATTGACGTTGCTTGCTGTTTTGCCCCGTGTGCCTTGCTGTTTCCCCAATAAAACCCTTATTTCCCCAATAAAACCCTTGTTTCCCCACCTTCCTAGACTCCTGCTCCTCTGTCCCCGCTCTGTGCCCATTCGCCGCGTAACACCTGCAACTGTTCAACATGGGGAAAAATGGCCGAACGTTAACCTGTCAGTCACAGTGTGCTGGGAGATGTCCTTCAATATCAATAAACAAATCCACAAATGGCCAGTTTTAGGGTATTGAGTTGTGCTATCTCTTTGGAGATGGAGAGAGATGAAAGGCTCAACCTTTATCTGTTATTATAGAGGCTTTCAGACTGTTGTTTAACCATCTAAGCCTTTTTCTTTGAGTTATTTCTTTCCATGGTGAGTATCGGCATAGTTAAGGACATGGATATTCAGCATTGGGCCAGCAACCTAAATTACTAATGGGAATGGCTGATTTCACTTTCAAATGTATGTCACTTTGGATAAAAGTATCGGCCTGCTGAATAAGTAAATGTCAAAATGTAATGATGAACCACAAAGGACTTTTAATATGTGGGGACAAAAAAAACATGCTTCACTTTTGCTGTGTTGACCTGTGAGTGCCTCAGTAATAGTCATGGAATTAGGAGCTAAACAATGAGGGTAAAATGTTCTTTGCTCAGTAGTGTAAAACAAACAAAAAAACAAAGAAGCAAACAAACAAACAAACAAATGAAAAAGGCTGTTATTCAAGCCTAATGTTCTTGAATGTGAATGGATGTGAGCCATCTGTTTGTGTGATTGGCAGCCTGGTGTTCTGGTTAGGAACAGTCTATTCTAATACCTAAAACACCTCACGCTGTTACTCTGTTGGCACCTGGGCCCAAGAGTGCTTCCTTTTAATGGGACTTCACAGCATGCAAACGGGAGCAGGATGAAGGAGACCACCCCGAAACTGCTAGCTGAACATGAATCATGAACATGCAAAAAAAAACAACCCTGTTTATTGGCTCTTCCACCATGTCTAATCGCTCGTTAATATTTTCACCTTTACACATTTCACCTTACACATTTTAGTGTCTTTTTGTGACTCTGCTGTTCTTCTGTTGCTAAAACTGTCACCTCCAGTAGGCCACCAGTGACACCACAGTTCTCACATGCACAATGGTTTGGGTCTGGCCTCATTGAAAATACATCAGAGCCACCCGGGGGGAGTTTACACCCTGTAATTTCACAGTCCCTTATAAGTCCCCTCCACAGCATCCCCACTCTGGAGCACTAAATGTCTTCATTATATGCCATTATTTTATTATTAAACTTGATGGATACCTGGAGCCTCACTAGAGACTTGTGAAAGGTGGGGGGGGGGCTAAGTCTTTAATGGGGGGGTGTGATTTTACTGAAAATGAATAAGAACACGCCATGTAAACTAATCTGTTCACAGCTAGCCTGCTGCTAGGTGCTTCTCTGACATTTACGTTATGCTGGTTATATTTAAATGCAGCATGTATACAGAAGGTACCGCAATGCCCCCTGGCTCTATATCGTTATATTGTTGCACTGTTTAGTGTTGTTTTTGCCCTTGTTGCACATTGCATTTAGTTATATGTTGATGTATGTTGCATCGCGGTTCATGGAGAAATGTTGTGTCACGGCACTATGTCCGTGTACACAGCTGTTGAGAACAATAAAGTAACCTTGAACCTTGATTTATTCGGGGGAGGGGGTCACTGAGCCCCCCTATGGTCACTTTTTCCTTATAATAATGACAGTAGACAGACATTCATCACAAAAGGGCTAAATCTGCATCTGCCCCCCAACCCACATCCCCTTGACCCTCATATATTTATCATAAGTCAACTGCTAAGACTTCTGTGCAGTCACTGCTGATGAATCGGGCCCCTCCTGTTTAATCTGATCTATTCTTAACTCACCCACTGGGCTGGGAGGTCCATCTGCAAAATCCCTCATTGAGTGCTTGCTCTGTGATGGACAGTACATTAGTGCCAACACGGGAGGTCCTGTTAGCCCATTGGCCGCCCTTCAGCTCTCTGTGTGATTTAACTGCCCTAGATCAGAACTTATCACTCAGATAAACTCTGCCCAGGGTCAGCAGATGGGTTGTACCATTACAATACAGAGACCTTCATATTTCTAGCATCACCCTCCAACAGGACCTCAGATGGGACACAACCATCACCTATGTAATTTAGAAGGTCCAAAGAAGGTACTTCTTGTGTCAGTTGAAGGAATTCAAGGAATCAGTTATTGCATCCTCCATCTCTGTCCAGTTTGGCTCTGCATCATCGCACTCTAAGCAGAGACTTCAGCAAATTGTGTGATGTGCAGAGAAGATCGTTGGCTGTCAGCTCCAGTCTGCCTGTACTCACTAAGGATGGGGAACAAGGCTAAGAAAATTATGTCTGACCCCTCGCGCCATGGTCACTTACACTGGCATATTATGCCTAAATATAATTTCTATGTATGCATGAACAGAACACTTTAGAAGTGGATGACAATGGAAAAGTACAGCGGTGGATCAGGAGCTTCTCACGTTGTCAGATAGTGATAGTCACATGACGCAGGCAGACTGGTGACTTTCGCTTAAAGTCAGCTGTACATCCATCTTGGCGTCTGGGGTTTTTCAGGCTCTTCTTGTCAACCAGTGATCTTGTCATGTGGGTACACTTCTCTGGGGACAGCATGCCGAAATAAATGGCATTCCGGGGTCTTCTGAGGCCCCTGTTCACTCTTCATATACAGACAGATAGGTCACTCAAGCTTGCTTACAAAGATTTACTCTTTGCACATTTTTATGTTTTCATAAGAAGTAAAAATGCATCAAAAGAGGAAGTCGGAAACACAACTCTGCATCTATATAGAGCAAATCAAAATTTTCATTATGCACAATAAATGTGTAATAACTAGCACACTTTAAGTGTGGTAAATATTAGCTAATGCATTGTTTTGGGTTTGGGTACCTTTTTATTTAGTGTCTGAGTTTGGTTCCAGTGTCCAGGTCAGTAAGTGAGATGGTCGCTAAGCGAAAATCACAGTTGCCTAGGCGTGACCGCGACTGCTTTGTGCTGCAAAGATTGCTGGTTGCCGCCGTCTCATTCAGATAAAATTCTCGTACAGCTATGCCATCATTGCTCTCGGTCCGGCAAATATTGTCAGCCAAACGAAAAATCTGCTGCTGTCAAGATAGGCAGATCCGATATGAGCAAAGAACTGGAACTGAATAATGAGGCTTGTCATACGAACGTAGCTGCACGATATTTGCATTACTTGGTGAAGAACGGTTAGGTCAGGGATATTCAAATCGCAGTCTGCAAGGTCCGAGCGCTGTTGATTTTCCAGCCTTCCTTTACCTGCGAGCCAGTGTTCAGGCCTCTGTCCAATCAGAATCAGTAATTATTAAACTAACTGAAAACAAGGCCTGGATTGGAATCGAGCCCTGGGTTTAGTCTTCTCAATAGGATATGAAGGGATCTGAGGCATATTCTAACAGGAGGGATCCAGCTTTGGATACTGTAGCTGAGTAGCTGCAGAGAAGGTGACGTTGGCCAACGTTAGTCCTTGGTGGCTTCATGTAGGTAGGTGGTTGGGTTCCTCTGCCACTCAGCACTCTACTGCGACATCTACTAGGCACCTACAGGGTCTTGTGTAGCCAAGATGCATTTAACACCGTCTTCAAAATGTAGAGTATTATTAGCTATAGCCTGCAGAGTGACAGTAAGCAGGTAGTCGGCAGTACACACCCACGGATCCGCTTGGGCTTTTCAAAGGGAGATGGGCTGCAGCTCCTGGAGTAATGAAAACGCCGTCCTGTTTATCCAGATAAGACGCCGTGAATCAGCCAGACCAAATGCCTTAACCGCTACATTAAACCGTGGCAGCATGCCCATTTCTTGAACACACCGACAAATCAACGATATTACTACCAACATAAATAATTCACACCGCATAGCGCTTCAGAACAATTTTCTTAGCTACGTTTAGAACCTTTAGAAACTCCCCTCCTGCGCCCTGGACATGCAGCCAGTTGCATCATCCTCCTTTTCTTAGTTTTGTTATAAGTGAAAAAAGGGAAAATGTAGCAAAACATAAAATAGGTGATAACGATGAGAAAAAAATGGCTTGTGCACATTCCACACTGTTGCCAAAAATGCCCTTTATGGGTTATAGAGGATTAATGTTTAAGTGTAAGTGATGTATGTGGATTTTCTGCAGGGCTTAACCTCAGTGAGAAACCAGTAGAGGAGAAGCTTCGGCTTACGTGGAATGACAATGAGAGAACCGGCGGCCAAGATGTATAAGTAAACACTTGATGTACTTGCTGATAAGCTCCAGCTCTTATTCATTTCTCCAGCTCTCCTCTGCATTCTGTGGGCATCATTCATTCCCAGGACATAACTCACATGAATGTTCAAGTAAATCCCCCCCAGTGCAGACTTACCAAACCACGTCGCAGTAATAGCAGCTCGTCCACAGGGGGCGCCGACTGTACCCGTGTCCCCTTCTTTTGGCAGCGGTGTCCTGCTCCCCCCAAAGTTTTCTGGTTAAGCTGACAAGGGGTGGTGTGTGACTCAGCAGTTTAAAACTCCGTACCTGTCATCAAATCAAAGATCTCTAGTTCACGTTCGTGGTCAGATGTGTGGTTTCACCCTTGAGGAAGCCCCCTAACCCCCTGTTGTTCCATGTACTGCCTGAACCTGCTTTCTCAGTGGTATGTAACTTTGAACGAAACCATCCACTAAATAAATGGAAAGTACAACCTGGTGGTTAAGTTTTACTGTCCTCACCGTCAAGCACCCATCTGCCCCCTCGTACCCTGGTCACTTCCTCTGCCAGCGTCTCCCTTCTTTGAAAAAGCTGAGTGTGGACAGCAATAGTGGACAGCGCTAAATAACACAATTAAACATCAGGGTGCATTGTGATCTGATCACTCAAAGTACTTGCCGATGTGGTCTGAGACCCATTTGACTGCATATTTGTAGTTTAAATGCTAATTTGTCCTAATGCGTCCCCTACAAGGAGGTCACAGTAACTGTGTGTGGGACAGTAACAAAATCTGAACACAAGTGTTCAGCTGGACACCTTGGAGATGCATGATAGACACAGAGGTAAACAGCAATGTGTCTCGGCTGTCTACTGGTGATCCGATCAGCCAAGACTCTTTTGAAATCCAGGTGTAAACAGGGACATAAGGGTGTCTGGACTGTGACCCCATCATTCTGACAGTGCTGGACTGCTCACATACAGAGTATGAAATAAAGACACACAGATTTTCCCTGCATGTTGCTCATATGTTCTCTTTTCTTTGGATTTTATGCCAAGACTGATTGTGCTTCAAATTCTCCTGCAGTGGAACAGTGTGAATTTCCAACCATGCTAAAATAAAATCCTCAGTGATCACTCTGAAGTGCCTTTATGACAATATTGTAATCCAACTGCAAAGTAAATGTAATCAGCCCGCTAACTCTGATAGAATTGTATTAAACGACACACTACATTTTACAAAAAGGGTAAGAAGTGGTGCAATATGACATTTAACAATGTGCTGAAAATATGCATAATCTGTACACTAGATACAAAATGGCAATTTTTCCTTACGCTGCCATGTTTTACTTGTTGAGAATGAAACAGGCACATTATTTACAGATCAGGCTTGTCTATCTAGACTGAACCCATTTTTCTACAGAAAGATAAAGCGTTTCTCCTTGAAACTACCTGCTATTTATTGGAAACAGACCTTAACTGTGACCTTGCATTACTTCTCCATTGTATTATCAATGCATTTGTATATTTCAATGCATTTCATTACACTAGGAAACACCAAATGATAAATATATTACATACAAAGGTCACAAGGTCTGTTTTCCATGTGATACTTCCTACTTTGCCATTTAAATTTGTGTTTACACTACATGATTGACTGGATTTTTTTGCCCACTGGTAAAGTTTCTGAAGTAATTTCTCTACTGCCACGACTGAATCAGGCAGTAATAGATCCTTATCCCCTTAAGCAAACAAAGTCCTTATTGTATGCAGCAGCGCTGCGGCTAATTGAAAAGCTTACGAAAACACAACTTAATTTCTTATTTCATTATGTTATACTACCCAGCTTGTTGATTACACTTGAGTTATAAATGACTTTTAACACAAGTTCATGCCATAATTCAGTACTGATTTCAACAGCATAATGTTTTTTTCAGGGATGGAATACGTTTTTAAGAAAGGCAGTAAAGTAAAGATTTTTCAGCATCATGATTTCAGAGAAACGTTACATGCAGTAACAGTAAGTTAGTCCTGTTGTCTCACGCTTCTGGGATCAGGGTTTGACTCTGGGCTCTAAGGCTCAATGTGTGTGGAGTTTGCATGTTCTCCAGCTCCCCCCCTCCACAGGCCAAAAACATGCTGAACTGAATTGGAGTTACCAAATTGTCAATAGGTATTAATGTATAAATAATAATAATAATAATAATCATCACAATAATAATAATAATAATAATAATAATAATAATAATAATAATAATAATAATAATAATAATAATAATAATAATAATAATCTCTGTTTGCCAGTTGCATGCTGCCTCCAGTTCAGACCAGACCATCCACCTGAAGCTAAGCAGGTTTGTGCCTGATTGGTACTTGGATAGGAGACCAGCTAAGAAAGCTGCATTGCTCCTGGAAGAGTTATTAAGAGCCAACTGGTTAATCCATCTGGTGGTTCCCAGTGCAGTAATGGGTGCTGAGGTCACAAGAGATCCCTGGGTGTCTTTCTAAAGAGTAGCAGTGGTACCTTGTGGTCCTAACAAGAATGCTGTATATATGTAACGTTTATTCTATATCTGCTTGTCCTACGCAGGGTAATGGGGGGTCTATTTAAAGTAACGAAAACAAGTTTTCAAATTACATTACGTTTTACAGTAAGGGATTAGTAAAGTAAATTGAGGGAATTCTGTATGTCCTCATACATTGCTTTAAACTTTTTAAACTCGTAAACTTTAGGATCAGTAGTGTTATAGCTGAGCTAAAAGAAAAGTCTAGACTCGGTAAGTCTAGACTAAGGTAAGTGTGGAACTCTGTCAAATAGTTTGTAGGCACTGTTGCTTTGGAGAAACCTCAACCACAACAAGCAGAATCTGCCTGAAGATAAACCAAATTCTGCAGAGCAAAGCAAAAGGAATTTTGGGTTGATTTTTAGAGCCAAAATAAGACTTACTTTGGTGAAGAGGACTGAGATCAACAGTAATCCATATAATGATTAGTTTAGGCTATGCATGTCTGATTTGTTAAGGAGTATGGGATCCAACCTTTAGGTTCGTGAAATGCTTAGCCTTTCATTTTGTACTTTCATTTTCAGTTTATTTTTCGCAGCTGAAAAGGATTACCACGCTGCTGTGACGGTGAGCAGTTAATCAGTCCAAGTGAGCGAGACTCGCTTAATTGGGATGGAGTATGACTGGCTGTCATGTCAGCCACTATTCCAGATCCATTATTTGCAGACATTATTTTATCACGACTTCTGTAGTGCAGCAAGATGAAGCATCAGATGAAACACTTTGCACATTGCCAACAATGAGTCCCTCCACACTATTGTGAATATTGACATGGCATTGCCTGTATCCCTTCAGGAAGAAATTACCAGTCAAGACAAGCAAGCATCTATAGCATCACCATTTGTTATCATAGTCTAATATGTATAATTTCTAAAATGAAATAATGTTTTATTTTCCATTTGTCACAGGTACATTGGACCACTTCTTTTCACATATCCCATCATGCCCTCCTTTGGAACATACACACACAGTTGTTTTAAGCTTAGGGAGCATTAGTGGCCTAGTTTAAACCCATGGGAGTTTTGCTTACAGAAAAAAAAAATGTTCTAAAAACAGAAGGAAAAATGATTGATTCGGAGAGATAATCAATTAGATTGTAGAGAAGCAATAAGAGGAGGTGGAACCAACCAATCAGATGTCTTGGTCCAACCTCCTTTAGTTGCTTGAACCCACCTCCTCTACAATTAGCCTGGTTATCTCCCTGAGCCAATAATTTTTCCTTCTACCCTCAGAATATTTTTTCTGTAAATATGATTCCCATATGCATTACTTAAGGACCTACAGTATAAGTTGGTTCAGCTCCCTCCGCTCTTCCACCCCAGGTGCTACATTGATGCAATTTTTATTTGCAAACGAAGCAGGCTGAGGAAATTAACAGCTATTCTGCCACAGACAGGATTCAATGTGGTGACCTTCTGATCACTGGCCTAACCAAAACAATCACACACAGCCCTTCAATGACAAGCGACTATGAAGGGACTCAAACCCTCAATCTTCTGATCCGAAGTCAGGCACCTTATCCATTAGGCCACACGGTCCACAGGAACCCCACCTCTATTTTTAACATCTAAAAACATTTTCCAAAGGGTGGCAGAGTGGGTTGCACTGTCACCTCATATCACCAGGGCTGGGTGTATGAAATCCACCCCGACTCTGTGTGTGGAGTTTGCATTTCCTCCTACAGTCCAAAGACACACAGATATTTCTCAAGTGTGTGTGTGTGTGTGTGCACTGACTCCACTCCTACATGCACTGACTCCACCCCTACATGCACTGGCTCCACCCCTACATGCACTGGCTCCACCCCATCATCTATGTACTGATTCGTATCCATATGGAAAATTCCACATTCCAAATGATGACTCACCAATATGACCTTGTTCATTGCATACTTTATAAGGCAGGCTTTTTATTGATATCATTTCGTAATACTAACCCCAGGGCACAGCATTCCTGCAGCATGTCCCTGAATGGTGTATACACACGAAGAGCAGTCAGAGCATTCCTCTCTGCAGATAACAGTCACATAGAGCTAACCTCATTGTCCACTGGGGAAAACTCCATCGGCACAGCCTCCAATCTCAGATTTATAAGTATCACCACAGCCTCCTGAGATCTTTTACCACGGGGACGTCTATCTAGCCATCTCCAGAACAAACTCCAAACGATGCTGGACATGCCAACAGGGCTACCAATATATACTTCATTATTCTATTTTTCGCGTTCGATATGTTTCCGCCCGATAATTTTTTTTTTTAAAGTAGCCCACACAGTGTGTTGCCCTGTCGTGTTCTATAAACAACAGGCTGAAGCAAGCAAGTCAGTCAGCCTGCTGAAATTTTTCTTGAGAGAAATGAAACAAATCTATGTGTAAAATGGCAGTGGAAATTCCACTCTGGACCGAATAACAAGCATTTTTCACAGAGTCAGGGCTAGATACCTTCAGCATGCATCATTGGTTTGCTAGACAGGTAGTGATGGCTATAGGTATGTAAGTATATATTAATGGAGAAATATATGTGCACATTTGTGCTTAGAAAAGAAGTATAACAGAGCATGTCCTTCATTTAATGCTTTACTGGACGTAGATTAGAAAACGATCTGTCATTGCTCACAAAAATTTGGGTTTGAGTTTATGGCCTGGATCTTTGCGTGGATTTGGTAAGTTCTTCCATGTTGTTGTGGGGCTTTCTCTGGTTCCGCCCGCCACACACACACACACACACACACACACAGACAGTCCAAAAACATGCCCATGTTAACTGTAGTTGCTGAATGCAGTGTGGACCTTGTCTTGAGTTGTTCCCTACTTTGCTTCTGGGATATTTTTTACTTACATAACCTGCAGTGATGGACTGGCACCCCATGCAGTGTGGCCCCCAGCCTGCAGTGATGGACTGGCACCCCATGCAGTGTGGCCCCCAGCCTGCAGTGATGTACTGGCACCCCATGCAGTGTGGCCCCCAGCCTGCAGTGATGGACTGGCACCCCATGCACTGTGGCCCCCAGCCTATGCTGCCTGAAATTTGGGATGGACTCCAGCTACCGCTGTAAACCTGACTACCATATGCAGTTAGAAGATGGATGGATTCGCTGAGAGGGATCATGGAGTCACATCATGAAAGCAAAGGAAGATTTATGTAAGTCACTAAAACCTTTAAAAGAAAGATTTGTGTAACACACAGGATTTTAGGAAAAAGTCTATACCAGACAGGTGATGCCTTTTAAATTCTTGTAACAGCTTGTCCTACTCAGGGAGACCGATTCTATCCCAAAAGTGACAGGTGCTAGGCAAGGGACAACCCAGAATCGGGTGACTGAACACACACACACACACACACACACACACACACACACACACACACACACACACACACACACACACACACACACAC
>JAODLC010000042.1:18790872-18809936 GCA_026781145.1 Hippopotamyrus pictus | reverse complement strand
CACACACACACACACACACACACACACACACACACACACACACACATACACACACACACACACATACACACACACACACACACACCAGTTATTCACACAAGTTCGCCTATAGACAATTGGGTGACTCTAATTAAGTGCATTTTTGGACTGTGGGGAACCAGAGTACCTGGAGGAAACCCCACAATGACATAAGACGAACGTACAAACTCCACACACATGAAACCTTGGCAGAGAGTCAAACCCTTGTCCTAAAGGCGTGAGGTACCAGTACTAACTACCATAACTTACCATAACTACCAAACCTTCCCTTAATATAGCTCTAGCAAATATCATGAACTGTTATTTTTTTTACATTATGCTATTATGTGTAATATGTGCTCTTTTGATCAACAAATGATAAGATTTCGCTAAATATTCTTTAATTAAATCCCAGGATAATCCCCTTGTCCCCATTCTTCATGTTTTGTCTGAGCTTACAAAAAAACATATCAAATGGAATGTAATTGGAATGTAATTGGAATGTAATTGGAATGCACGGCACTTGCCACAGTTCTGAGAAACGCAGCTGGACGGCGGGAGCGGCGGACAGGAAGAGGTGTCGCGCTCCCGGTTACGCAACGTGTAACTCAATTTTTCTGGTGATCAGATTTAACAAATTGTATTCAATATGCCTTGACATTTGTCTGTTAGGCCTATAAATATCGGCATTATTCCAATGTACACGAAGTATTTGAAAAGCCGTTGTGCTTATTTGTAAGAAATGATGCACAGAAGTCGCCCTTATGCCGTACACTGCAAATATTCTTAATAGTCGTTTTTTTCACAGCTATCTACTGTAAGAAGAAGATATGACAATAATTACAGCATGCAATTAGGGTAAATTTCAATGCAACATGAAAAGGTCTTGATTTGATTTAGTTGCTGCCTGTGATGTCAGCGTCCAAACCAATTTGCATGCAAATCGCCAGACAAGACTCCAGGAACCGACGCAATTTGCGTTTTCGCTAATGGATATTAATGACGGCCGTCGCCTCGGCCTTAACGCGGCAGCCAGGCGATCCCAGGCTGCCGGTGACACCGAACGGAGCCGCTGGTGAGGACGGCGGCACCATTTCAGAATTACATCTTTCATGTAGGGGCCTTCTTGCGTTGCTCTTTTCATATTTAATTCCCCAGAAGAGACGCATGAATCTCCACTGCATCTCTGGGGCTACACTTCAGGGAACTTAATAAATGAACGAGGAGGCAAACGAATCCCACACGCAACCGGTTTGTAGATACGACGTTATAATAGATTAATGCTTAATATACTGCTACCGGCGCTGCTTTGCTATAGAGAATCTAAAAAAACACAATTTGTTTCATCCTCAGCTGCCCCTTAGTGTTTCCCCATTGATTTGTTCGGCTGCTAGTGAGTTCTGTTCTCACATATCAATGATTTCTTGTGTCATCGACATTTTTCAGGTGCGGCACAGAGCATGCACATTAGACATATCCTTTATGAATAGGAAGTGGAACTAGAGACAGTGATATCTCTAAAATACATTAACGGACAGTAAAAATGGTAACTAACTATTTCATTATTTTAATGAAAAGGGCATTTTTCATTTGTTTCGCAATGTTCAAAATTGTCCGTACCCGCTTGTTCTACAGGTATATGCAGCGTTGTGGGGGTCCAGACCCTGTTCTGGAAGCTATGAGTGCAAAGCAGGGAATTAACCCAGGATGGGGCGCCAACCCATAGCTGGGATAAAAACATCATACAATTTAACATTCCTATCAAACGTGGTATGAAAGCATGCAATGTTTACTGCTTCATTTCTAAGATGCATTTTCAGTATGTAATAAAAGGCATGCCGGCCGATTTCATGCTATTTTAGTCACAGGTCGTACTATATACGTAAAATGCATTAGTAGCAATTTTTGTAATCGTTGAAATGGCAGCTTAAGGGTGCTGGGGTGGTGGGAGGTGGGGCAGCGTGGGTGAATGGGGGCCAGGATCGCGACCCAGCACAGCCTGCCCCAATCCCGCGATCCCCTCACCTGCTGACCTCTGTCTCCACACATTTTTTTTCGTTTTGCTCGGCCCTTAACATCCCTATTTAACAGCTAACTGCTATGAAAACCCACACCGGAGAGTGCTAATTTTCTAGAATTGCTGTTTTGTATTTAATTTCTACCAATGGCACTGGGACAATGTGACTCATTTCATGGGGTTCCAGGTCAGATGAATGCACAGGCTTAGAGTCTCAATTCTGCTCTGCAAACGTCCTGCGCTGTTCCAGGAGAAGAGAGATGTCTGTATTGAGCTTATGATGGCAGCACCATCCTTATGGGCAAACGGCCTTCACGTGGATTAACGGACATGATGAGATTGATGCCACACAGTGCCAAGCTACGGTGAGCCTGGAGCTTATCTCAGTGTGGGGCACAAGCCAGGGTGAAGCCCGCATGGGATGCCAGTCCATCACAGGTCACACAAGCCAATTTACTGGAAAAAGTGCATCTTTGAACTGGGGGGGAGAGGTGGGGGTGGCCTTTGCTTCTGCCATGCAAGATCTTTAGTGTAGAATGTAGGTACTTCTTTATTTTCTGTGTGTGAATCTTAAATCAGATTTGATTTTGTAATTCTCCCGCTTCTCATTGCACATGGAGAAAGATCATTTTCCTGCCTCTTAGTTCCACCCAACTGGTTCCTTTGATCATCAAAACAGTGATAATCTGCAGCAGACCCCTGGGAGAATCATCCAAGTTGAATCATGTCAGACGGCAAAAAAAAAAAACAAAAACTGGTAGGGTCCCCGTGTGGCTCAATGTGTCAGGATGCTGTGTTTCTGACTGTCTGTGTCTGCAGACTGATGTCACCGTTGGGCCCCTGAGTAAGGCCCCTAACCCCTAATTGCCCAGAGGACCCTGCTTTCTCAAAAAAGTAAAGAAGAATTTCCGAACGCTAAATAACAAATGAAATAAATGAATACAGGCACCCAGTTCATTGCCAGCTATGTTCTGTCTCTCTGTGGGTGTCCCCAAGAGACACTCAGAAGTTGTTAACTCCTGCAGCGTTTGACATTTTTGCAATGAACGTCGCTTTTGAACTACATGTATTACATTAATACATGTTTATTTCACCAGAAATATAACAGTTCCTTAGTCGGGGGCAACACAATCAAATCCTTATACAAATTCATATCGTAGAGCTGGTGGCATCTGCATATCCCAGCATGCTCTGAGAACGTGTGTACATAGCCACATGTGTGTCTTGTATATAGCCCCTATTTGTATTTGTGCTGTATTCCTGATTGTAGCATGTACCCTTACCTGTGTTTGTACTTTGTCCTTACCTGATCCTCATGAATTTTAGCCATTGTCTTATCCCACCGCGTTAGAGCCTTCCCGTTTATTCTGTAGCCTCCCCGCGTTTCCCATCCCTGTTTGCATCTCTCTGTTCTTCTTGCATGAAAGCTATCCTTTTAAGGATCCAAGTAAAGAGCAGCTTCAGGCCAATCTGTCTCCCCTTGGCTTCATTCACTGCTTTCGGGATGCCACAGTCTGCCCAGTGCCACAGTATTATAATGCTGCAAACTTCTTAGAATATAAAAACTTTCTTAGTTGATTGAACTTCTGATTTACGTCTCATGAGAGTGTTTGTGAAATTGTCCTATTACGTCCGTTGTCGCTTGTATGCGCAACACGAAACCAGCACAACAGAGGCGAGGAGTGAAGATCCTTCTAATTTAATCATTTTAAAATGCAACAGTGCGCAGTGAAAGATTTAGCCAGACGAATCAGTGGGTATTTACTGTATGGGCCCTTAATCCTCAAATAAGTCTCAAACCACTCTGTAGCTACCCAGCAGAGAGGGATCATGGAGACGCATCTTGAAAGCAAAGGAAATGTTAGAAGTCTTATTAATATGTGTTTAATGCTCTTAACATTTTGTGAGAGAGAAAAGGCATGTAAGATGAGTATAATATATATCATAAGCTTTAGATGTCTGTGTTGTTGGTGGGTGAAAGAACTTTTGTTTGCATTAAAGGCACAAGTGTGAAATGGCATGATTGTGCAAATGGTGTGCATGTTTACCCTGAACTGTGAGTGAACTGGGAAACGTCCATTTTGCCTCACTCCAATTAAGAATTTCATTATGCGCCACTTGAAGTGCATTTGGTAGAAATTGCTTATAGGGAACAATGGAAAATAGAACAAAAGATTTGTCTGGTGGTGGGGGGGGGGGGGGAGCGGTAGAACTGATCCATTCTGATGACGATATTGAAATGTTTTAACAACATTTTTATTGAGTTTTCTTGCGTTTGAACGAAAACAGATCAATTTATCCCTCTAAAAATTGTACATAAATTAACTTTATGGATATCATTTTTGCTTATAACTAGGCAATCAAAATTAATCCATGGCACAGTGAGAAAGGAACAATTACTTAGTCTGCATGACTCTGTGGTGGCCAGACTGAAGCAGAAGCTGCCTTACTCAATTTTAAATTATCTTTGTTTTCAGAGAAATGTTATTTGGAATTTGCTGACGGCAAATGTATTTTCATAGGTACTCCACATTATATATACCCCACATTCTGTAGCACATATTTCACTGCTGGAAGATTTTAAAATTCTAAAATCTCCAGTGCAGTGGCTGAAGGTCCACGGAAAGCAATGGAGATAATGAGACGCTTACTGTAACTCACAGCGTTCAATAGAGATAATGAGATGGTTAAGTCACAGCATTCTGCTTAACTCACAGCGTTCCACTTAACTCACAGAGTTCAATGGAGATAATGAGATGCTTAAGTCACAGCATTCCTTTCAAGCGTGTGTGTGCGTGTGTGTGTGTGTGTGCGTGTGTGTGTGCATATATAAAATAAACAAACGAAAAACAACAAACTATTTCCTATTATATTACGGTTTTACACTAAATAATCAAATTATACAGTATTTACCGAGTGTGATGAATAATTAGAACAAACTATACTTTACATACTGTGGAATTACATAAATCAGAAATGAAGAGGATGTAACTGTAAAACTGGAGTAGTTGAAAAAATAAGCAGACTTCTGTCAGACCGTTTCCATCCATTCGCTTCACTGTGGCAAGCAGCCAGCCAGCTCTATAAGGGAAAAAGTACAGGAGCGTGTAACTGAATTTATAAGACTAGAAATAAGACCGAATTTATAAGTCATTTCTATCTTCTTTCTATAAAGACGGCTATAAGTTTTTTTTTTTTTTTTTTTTACATTAACATAACTTCTTTTCAAATTCCAAGAACAGCCAATCAGATCTAGTACTTGGTTGTTTGATACTTGCATTCAAAGATAGAAAAGTAGGAAAGTGGTGAAGAAACCATATTGCTGTTGGCAAATTTAGTCCCAGAGATGGGCACAGTTATTTGCATTTGTATCAGTAAACATCCTCCTACCCTGATGGATGAAACACCGGTACATGCTTTGGAAGATGGTCAGGATGAGGCCATCTGTTGAACAATGTAAATAATAAATAAGAACCACTTCTACTTCACATGAGATCTACCTCCTCAAACCGGTGGCCTTGCGTCATCATAGGGGTGACGGATGTCTGACAGATGCAGCATTTAAATGGTACCACTCCACAACAGAGGCCTTTGCAAATCCGGAACATTCTAACGGAACAAAAAAATTATAATAATTTTGGACCTAAAAACATTACCCTTTTCTATCATGCTAAGCCCACCCGTGTTTGTTCTGCAACACGGTTTTTTTTTTATCATCAGTCTGTAGGAAACATTGTTTTTAACTGAACTTTGAAACATTTTCTTTCTTTCTTTCTTTCTTTCTTTCTTTCTTTCTTTCTTTCTTTCTTTCTTTCTTTCTCTCTCTCTCTCTCTCTCTTTCTTTCTTTCTTTCTTTCTTTTCCCTTTGGAAGTGAAAAGCATAGCTAGTAATGATATTTTTTAGTCTATTAACATAACAATAGCATACCAAAAATAATTACTGTACTGTGGAAAGTATACAGTGTAAATTATACTGCATAATAATTGATACTGTGAACAATACAGAAACTGGATAATTAATTCCAGTAACAATGGGCAAACCAGTTGCACAAAATCATTTTAACGTCTCACTTCCAGCTCAGAATCCATTTCTCAGATACCTGCAGCATGTGTGGGCATCCTCCAGTCACGCCCCCCCCAGAGAGTCCAATCGCTAGCCACCCACATCCTCCACAGTCACGCCCACCCTCAGATCGTCCAATCTCTAGCCACCCACATCCTCCAGTCACGCCCACCCCCAGAGAGTCCAATCTCTAGCCAGTCACATCCTCCAGTTACGCCCACCCCCAGAGAGTCCAATCTCTAGCCAGTCACATCCTCCAGTTACGCCCACCCCCAGAGAGTCCAATCTCCACACTGCACTTCAGTCCAGTCAGTCCTCAGTAATCTTTGCTCCAAGAATAAACGACTAGCATGCAGAACACCTGCCCACACTGATGCAGGCAGTTCTCGCTGTCCCTTACGTTGTACTTTGTTGATAAAGTTATATATTATTTAACTCAATGTGTCCCATTGCCGTGACACACTCCCCCCAGCCTAGGCATAATAATCATCATAAAGGACCAGTAATTACTAACAACAACTGTTATATCAATACAGTAATTTCCTAAAAGCCCAATTACATTTCACTAATTAAGAGGCAAATTGGAGCAAGACACAGCACACAGCAGTGAGCAGCTCTAGAACTATAGGCCTAGAATATAATCAGTGATTTGCCCTTTATAACAATAGGTTACTTTAACTACACCTTCATAATGCAATCATTGTGCATTCATAGAACATTCATTACACCTCCATGATGCATTCATAGAACATTCATTACACCATAATGCATTTATAATGCCGCCATAAGGTCAATACAGACATCTTGCTTCCATTTTTTTCATGATTTATCCTGGAACAGCACAGTTTGCAGAGCAGAACTGAGACCCTTAAGTCCATATATTCATGTATTCCTTACCATCCTAACATACCTTTACGGATATAATATACAATAACAACACACATTACACGATAATACAATTATAATGTTTGTTATTAATGTATATTAAAGCTGTAAATGTATGTTAGGATGGTAAGGTATACTTGCTGCTTATGAATGTTCTGTGAATGCATTATGAAGATGCAATGAATGTTCTACAAATCCATTATAAAGGCAATATGAAGGCACATTTACTGTAAAGTGTTACCCAATAAAGTTTTAAATTAAAAGTTTTTAAATTTAAAGGGAGGGGTTTTCAGTGTGTTACACAGGCTAGGCAGCAGCTGACAGGGAGACGTGTCTAAGAGTTCTGCTGTCAATAGTTGATTGGTTTCGCCCAGTTTTGGCCTGAAAGGCTTCAGGTCAAATTGGGTGGCTGCGGGGGGTCTTGTAACCTTTTTAGCTGCCACATCTTTGCCATTTAAACAAAGCCGTAGAAAATGCGATCCAGCACTACTGTGAAAAGATCTGTCATTCCCTAAGGCATGCCACAATTCTGTCACAATTTCACAGAACGACATTTAGGATTAGACATGCTCTAGGCTAATTATTTTAATTGACAATCACAATAGCAGCATTATCTGTTTATGAAAATACTGACGTCAGATTTCCCTTTGAAAAGTTGTACCAGAGATGCCAAGATTATCAACGATAGCATGCAGCGTGTCGGAGATCATGGGAGGTGCGAGGACGGCTGTCTCTGTGTTCTGACGGATCATCACCACACCAGTTCTGCGGTGCAAAGGAGTGAGGAGAGGTTTTCAGAAGCACAATCATGTGATTGTGTAGGGCTTCAGTAGCTCGAGCCAGGGGCGCCGCCAGAAATCTTGGGCCCCATGAAAGATTAGTTGAATTATCTATTAAGATAATATTATTAGCCCCTAACAGGGCCCCATATCAGTGCTGGGCCCCTAGAATCGTTCTAACCTTTCCCCCCCTGGCGGCGCCCCTGGCTCGAGCTATCGGAAGTGCAGAGAAATCTTGCTAACCTATAAATCGACTGCTATAAATAGGGTCCTAGGGCCAAGAGAATGAAGTTATTTTAAAGCCATTTAAACAATAAGGAAATGTGCATTGAGGTGGCTCTGTTGCTATTACAGTGACCTCAAGCCTGCGTTTTCCTGGTCGTGATTCCTTCTTGGCTCTGTTCCTGTTCACACAGGGTTTCTTTGTGTGGTCATCCCATGTCCAAAAACACGCAGTGCAGGTGAACCGGTGTCACTCAATTGGCTGTATTATGGGTATGCATACCGTGATAGCCCTGTCAAATCTCCTAGCCTGTGCTTTAAGGAATAGGCTCCAGGCTTACTTCGGCTTGCTGTTGGGTAAGTGATTGCAATCTTGTTCATCTGACTTCCTCTGTCGGCCCCCTGGAGGATGGGCTCCCCCTTTGAGTCTGGTTCCCCCCAAGGTTTATTCCTTCTAGGGAGTTTTTCCTTGCTACTATCACCTCTGCTTGCTCACTGGGGGCTTTGGGTGGGGATAATGTAAAGTGCTTTGAGACAATAAAATGTGAAAACGCACAATACAAATAAAGTTGAATTGAATGGGAATTACAGAAAATGAATAGTTATCGGACACTGGCAGCAGAACTTTAGCCGTAGGGTTTAACAGAATGCTTAATATTTATCGGAAGGACATGCTGAATAGGCCAACGGCCTGTTCTGGCTAAAGGTTCGATAAAGCCCCTTATAGTCATGCACTTTTTTGTTATCGGGGATCATTAAATTATACATAGACAACAGTGGAGACTGTAAACATTCGTATTCCTCAAAGCGTTGTGCAGATTCATTTCAATGCAGATAGTAAACAGCTTCCTGCTGGGAATTGATGACAAGACAATGAATTCTTTAAATATTCTCTACAGGAGATACCCTCCTATATTTCCTGCAGTTGGATCTGTGGACTCATAATGGAGAACAACCGGAGAAGATCGTAATGCTGAGATGTTGAGAGGTGCGTGGATTTGATCGTCACAATAATGTTTTTGGGAAGCTTGAAAACCCAGACAGAAGACAGGACATACTGGAGGAGTGCTGTTTAAATTGTCACCAGGGGCCTGTACTACGAAGCGGGGCTACTGACTTATTAGGGTAACTTGTCGGATTTAAGGTAGTCTGGGCAAAATGAAAGTGAACGAATATGAAGTCCATTTAAACTGTGGTACCTTAAATCCGCTTCGTAGTACAGGCCACAGGGGTCAACACTGGCTTGACAGCACCTAACAATAATAATAATGAGAAAAAAAATATTCAAAGAACTTTGATGTTTGCATTAAATGTCATTCTGTGCTTAAAAACTGGTTTTCCCCATGAATTTCTGTTAAATAGTTCAAAGTAGCTCTATAATCTATGAACAATGGTGTGGTTTGCCTTGACCATATTCCCATTTCTTTTGTTAAAGTGGGTACACACTTTAATGCAGTGCAAATGCAGAGTTTGGTTACTGGATCTGTTTAATTTTTAAGCATTTTAAATATGTAGTTATTTCTGTATCTGTGTACTTATGCATAAGCTATTTCTAAAAATGCAGTCCTAGTTAATTGCAGCTTTTACTCTTGATCTGTGACACTTGTTTATTCTCTTTTCCATTTTTCTATTCAGCTACCCATTATGATATCATCTATCATAAACAACAAGACACACATAATAAGCTATTTCCCTCCTTTGCTTTTAAAATATTAGACATTACACCTACACATAATGTTTAAAATGGCTTTGAAGTGCATATATACAGTTGCTTCTTTATCAAATGCATCACATTGTATATTTGACCAATAACTGAAAAATAAATTTCCGTGAATTCTATATATTATATATAATTTTAACTGGCTATTGTACTGTATATACAGGATAAAAGGCGGAAACATATCTTTTCAAAACAGTGTTATTTTTTTACAACAACAATAACAAAAGAACAGACAACGTTATACAGGGTAATATTGATTTTGTAAATAATCATATCCATCTGAGTCGCCTTCCAGTTTTAAAATGGCTCATTCTGAAATTGGAAAATGGCTTCAACAGAGAGATGTACTGTAGCACACACATTCAAACGCCCAGCTTAGCCAATTTAGTTCAGTGGGTGAGCCAAGGTAAATAAAATGGTTACCATACTACATATAATATAGTTAGCTTGTATTTACGTTTTACCTAACATAACGCCCATGACATGGCTGGTGTAAATACATAATTACATAATATTACAGCAAACATTTCTTAAAACTTTGCTTAACTTCTGAAAACTACCAGCACCACCCTGGAACTGGACTAGCAACCATTTGCACTCTTTACACAAACCTAAGGTTTGCAGCTAATTTTTAAGAATAAATAATTACTTTGATGAGTATGTGTCACGGTCGGCACCGATGTGCAGGTATACGAGCAGGTAAGCAGGAGCAGGAAGCCGGAATGACGGGGAAACGGGGTTTATTTGAGACGGAGGAAAGGCAGGCACTAACATCAGGTAACAATACAATGCCGAATCTGGCAAACAGGGGAAAACGCGGACTGATATACAAAAGACAGAGCAAACTGAACAAGGCACAAGTGAGAACCATCAGGTAAAAACACGGGGTAACGAGGTGGGCGTGGCACACATGAGGATCGTATGGAGCCGGGCATGACAGTATGCTTGTTGTTTTTTTAATTTACAGGCAACATTATCTGTAAACCAAGTAGCACATAAAAGCAAGTCAATCTGTTTCAATGAGAGGAGCATTAACTTTTCAAATAACCAAGTATACCGGGGAGGTCCGCAATCTGCTAAATGAGCTTTTGCCCCATCTCTGTACCCCCTGAGGATAGCAGCACAGTACACTAAGCCTAAAGGTATGCCAGTGGGATGTGTAATTGGGAATGAAGGTTGCAAAAAGTAGGCCAGAAAAAGGGTACAGGCTGCCAATGGGTGTTTGATGTGAGCAGATTATGCTGTCACAGTGGTTTCCTTGGTATGCCACCCGAGGTTATTTACGCTTGCACAGTGACTTACCCGCTGACCTGCACGATCGACTCCCAAGGATCGATGTATACAAGGGCACTTAGTTACACTTTTGTCTTTTGCTCTGTAAATGTTAAAATGCACCCAATCACTAAGGTATTGTATTGGAATTTTTAATGACTAGAATAGATCTTGCCCAAAACCTCAACTTTATACCCACTGGGGTAGCCAGAAATTGGTAACACTTTACTTGAAGGGGCACAAATACTTACAGTAGTAGTAACTCAGTTACTACTGAAGTACAAATCATGAATAAATGTAGTAGTTACTTGAGTCAAAAGACGTGTCAAGATTCATCAATCATGAACAAATATGAGTCTTTTGCTTGTGTTATTCATTATCAGTTCCTTCAGTAGCTCACAAAAGTTTACAGAATTAACATACTGTATATAGTAACAAATATAGTAACTGCTTTGGATATGTGCATCTTGATTCATTAAGGATGAACAAACATGAGATCAGTATTTATTGTGTTGTTCATGACTTGTTCCTTCATTAGTTCCTTCAGTTGTTCGCAAAGATTTATAGAATTAACAGATAGAGTAAATATAGTAAATGGTTGGGATAAAAGATGTCGCAGTTCATTAATAATGAACAAATATGAAATCAGTATGTAACTAAGACTTAGTCTGTGGTTAATTAATACATAAGTAATAGCATAATGCTTTATTATTTGTGTCCCCTCAAATGGAGTGTTACCGTGAAATTTAGTTTTGGACGGGACCCAGGAAAAATGAGCAGGGCACAGTGTTCAGTCACAGCCCATCAGCAGCCTACACATTCTTTATTACCCACTGCTAAACTGAATGACAGATTAGACTCCCGGTGTTGCGACTGTACCACAGTCAGTAGCCAAGCCAGTCCAGATCTTCCGTTCATCCGGCGATGGTGGTGCAGGAGGTAGTGCTACCGTTCGGCAGCCGGAGGGTTGCAGGTTTGAGTCCCGGGTCCTCCTGACCCCATTGAAGTGTCCTTGAGCAAGACACTGAACCCCAAATTGTTCCCGGTGAGCTGGTTGGTGCCTTGCATGGTAGTCTCCGCCACCGGTGTGTGAATGTGAGGCATAATTGTAAAGTGCTTTGGTAAAGAGCACTATATAAATGCAGTCCATTTACCATTTGTTTGCATTGGAACAGAATCTGTAGTAAGACACAAATTACTGCTGCAGTTTTGTTCATCATGCACACTTTAACCAAAAGTAATGTAAAACACATGTCCTGTCACAACAAACAATGCAGCCTCCACTCTAGCACAGTTTCCATCGAACAATGTAATGCAAATTACCATTTAAACTTTGCATAAAAACTTGTAAGCAGATTTAAAAATTCATTCACTCGTAGGAGGTGATTAGCATAGGGTAAAATGATAGGGCTAACAAGGGTATTTCTTTGTGATTTTTGTCATTTCAGTTTGCAGTTAAGGTTGCTCTAGACAGGAAAGTATACATCTTTAATCCGCATAAAACGGCTGATGTCAAAACCGAACTTGAGAGAATCTCCCACAGCAACTACAGCCAGTGTAATAAATAGGGCCAAGAGTCGAGGACCGACCGGCGGTGATGGGGCAGAGGAGTGGATGTCAAAGTCGACGCAACGTAAGTAGCAGCGAGGAGAGTTAAACAGTTTAAAGAGGAGCAACCATCTGAGTCCTAACCCACAGAGCTGTCCCCCCCGACAAATACATTTTTTTGTTTCATGCTTTTTTTTGGTCAGTGAATCAATCCCTATACATCATTTTATAGCTTTGATGTCTATATCATTATTCTAAAATGTAAAGAATAGTACAAATAAACCTTTCTATCGGTAGGTGTACCAAAACTTTTGACTAGTTCTGTATATAAAACAGTTTGATACAATACTGAATGTATATACCCTGTTTTTCAGGGTATATTATTATTATTATTATTATTATTATTATTTCTTAAAGGACTTACAGAAACACCAATTGCCAGACATAATTTTCTAGATTGCGAAAAAATAATTAGTGTGAGGTAATTGATGGTATAATCTTAGTTCCCTGAAAGAAGCGAGGAGATGTTTGGCTCACAATTAGAGATTGTATCACAATCACGAGCACATATTGAGTCAGCATCAGCAAAAAGCAATGATATTGCTTTCTCACAAGAAAGTCCAAAGACATGAGTCTGATAAGCTCCCAGATCCATGGCAATGTGTGTAGCTGGAGTAGCAAATACAACAAATCTATTATTGTATAGGTTTATTGAATAGACAGGAGATTGTATAACTTGACATGACTGCTGGGATATGAATAAATATCCATGCAGGAAGCCTCTGGCAAAGTGTGTTATCTGCTAGTATGGATGGTGTTGGCAAAAAATCCTAAACACTGAGGTTGGGAGAGGATCCAGGTTGTGGACCTGCTGAAGATTGGATGCTGAAGATTGGATGCTGAAGATTCATCCTATGAATGGAGGCGAATTTAGGATTTCACCCTTAGGTCTGTGGACCTCTTATATCATAATCTCCCATATGTCTCACACACTAGTAAAAATACTCGCTGTCAATAACCACTGAGGCTCAGTAGGTATTAATCTGCACCATTATTAACTATTCTTGGACATGCATCCTTCTGGTCATCTTCCAGCTGCATATCCACAGTACAGTGTCCAGAAATGGGATCATAAAGAATGTCTGCTGTGGAATGTAATGTCTGTCACTTACTCTCAAAACATCAGGATAAGTTAAAAAAAAAAAAAAATTCTGAAATAGCAAAAATATAGTATACGAATGCTTTGAACGGGTTTGGATGGGTTCCAAGCTTTTAAGGATGTGGTTTGGAAAAACCAAGGCTGGACTTAAGCTGTAACCCAGGGCCCGAGTTGTAGGGGGCCCAGATTTTTTTTCTTTTGGTTGTTATAGCAGCATTTTATGCTGTTAAATCCTTTGGGTAGAACAAGTTTCCATTTTTAACCCCGGGGGCACCTGTGACCCCAAAATTCGGTCCTGGGAAACAAACATTAACATAACCTTCTTTATGCATATCTAGTCCTGCATTTTGTGATGTACAAGCTGCCTCACTCTTGCATGGCTTTGCACAAAAGCATCTGCTAAATAAATAAATGCAAATGTATCTTAGGGAGAACAAGGCTACCTGGTTTACGGGAGAGCAGTGGACCAGAATGCTGAATCTGTCATTTAGAGATGTAGGTGTTTATATAAAAAGAAAACGTTCAGTGACACTTTCTGTGAATGTGTGTGAATCCTGCCATGCCTATAAGAATCTATGAACACATTCATAAAATATTATAATGCATTCATAAAGCATTATAAAATGGATATATTTATAAAAGCTTATATTATAGCCATGTTAAATATGCATCATGAATGCATTATGAAGCTCTCATCAACAATGCATTATAGATACCTTCAGAGGGGAGTACAATGCATCATTAATGCTTATATTGACCATTATGATACGTTATGAAGGTATCTATAATGCATTATAGATGACAGCTTTAAGTAAAGTGTTGCCAAAATTTCTGATCATGTTTATGCATGGGCTACACATTTATGAGGCAGGGGTACTAGCTCTAGCTTAAAGCTGATTGGCCCCAGAGTGTCCCCTCCCCAGTCACTTGCTGATTCAAAGCATGTCATTGGCTGATAAGAATGGTCCCTCTAGTGCCCCCCACCATGAAAAATCCTAGAATTGCCCCAGGACATTTATTAACCCTTAAGGGAAACTATGAGCCGTCATCTCTGCCTACTGAAAGTGCAGCTTCCTGCAAACAAGCTCACTAAAACAGTAGGACTCTATATAGTGTCTGGGGCCAAAGTAGCTGAGGTTATTGTTTAGTGTTATTAACGTTTTATCTCATTTCCAGGGATCAATAGAATAAGCTCAGACAAATTCTGTATGTTTTGTAGCAAGTCATCAGTAATTATGACCATGACTGGACAGTGATCATAAAAATGTGTGAATCGCAGCGTTTCTGCCGACAGGGAGCTGTAAAACAAAGCAGTCAGTGCAGCCAGGCGCACACGTTCCACCGCAAGTCGGGATGAAAGAATGGAGCCTTTCTTTTCAAACTAATTTCATAACTTTGTTCAGAAAGGCATGCAGAGGAAAGTATGTCTCTGGTTTAACGTTTAATTAAATTTATTCTAAGCTGGTACCAATTATAAATTACACTGTGCCACCAATATATCGACACAAAACCAGGCTTTATATTTTATTGCGAAATTGCTTTGCTAAGCTTTAAGGCACCTCACTTCCCCACTCTGCGGATTCAGGGCCGACGGGCACTTTATGAGATTTCGGAAAACTAGTGCTGCATTTATTTCTGATTCGTCTGCTTGGTGTTATTTACACCCACTTACTCAAGAGGCCATCCCTACACATTCTGAGAGAGTCAGATATACTTTGAAAGAATGAGCGCTCCTTGGAATGTATTCAGAGAAATGAAATGAGATATCAGTTCTTAATTCAGGGCTGCAGAGGAAGAAATCTCACCTGCCAAAGCTATACACACAAAGAAGGCAGCTTTCTGAACCAGAAAGTCGAGACAAGGTTTTGGAGTGCTGTAGGGATTAGAGAGTCCAAAACAGTGTGGTAATTATGTATGTGATACGTTGCAACGGGATATGTATGGGATATGTTGCAATGGACTGGCATCCCAAGCAGAGTGTTCCAGTGCCTATCCCTGTGTTCCCAGCAATATAATTCAGACTCACCGTGACCCAGTACTTGCAAAGCAGCTGTAGAAAATGGATGGAAGAATTGCAGAATTTGAGATTGCAGAGAGATTTCACAGACCATTGTCTACTCTGCACTACTTATTTTATGTTCTGTCTTCTCTTAGTACACCATTTAAGTAAAATTTTAAGTCTGAATTGTCATTGTATAAATGTAAATTGAGTCAATCTTTGGTTTTGAGTTTAGTCCTGTCAATCATATCTGCCTGACACTCCTCCCTGGCGTGGCCCTAACAAGCCTCTCAATCCTGCCCTCGTGTTAATCATTCCCAGCTGCCTCTTGTTTGCTCCCTTGTTAGTCATGTATTTAAGTGCTTCCCTGTCATGTTTCCCAGTTCCGTCACTGATGTCATAACCTCATGTTGTCTATGCCTTGCCTTCCTCCATTTCACCTGCTTAGATCCCTCGAGATCCTGATTATTTTCATACAGTATTTGTCCTTTTGAGTTTAATAAAACCCTTTCTGTTTGCTTACTGCGCTTGCTCCCATATCCTCCGTCCCTCCAGACACGACACTGGGACATTATCCTGTAGCATAATTCCATCCATTTGTCCATAAATCCATCCAGTCATCTTTCTAGCTGCTTATCCTGGTCAGAGCCATAAGGACCCTGTTTCAGGCAGCAGGGGGTACGAGCTGGGGGTCACACCCTAGGTGCGATTACTGGTAGGATAAACGCCAAACAAAACTATTAATTTCTTCGGACAAAAGCATTCGCTTAATATAAGCCACAAACATTGTGATCCTAGGAAAAGCAGCATCTGCCTTAAACTGATTCCACAAAAATGTATATATTTATACTGCCTATGGCAAAACTTGAAATTTGTTCCAGATATATACCTTATATTTTGAATTTCATATCTGCAGGATTGCCAGCTTCCCCGAGTTGTGAGAGGCTGACCCATTGTCGGACGCAGAACATTGAAGGTTATTTCAGGTCCGGATTACATTTTCTGCACAATTTCCCCCTGATTGCATCACCACTCGTTAACAGCAGAACTGGACTTGCTCTTATCTCTGGACCTTCGTCTGCAGCCTATACATGATGGATCACCTCAAAATGAGATTTTTGTACATGGAGTTTCTGTTTGTATTATTGTACAATTTCAAATTGTCTGTTCCTAATCCATTTTATTCTATACTACAGCTGTAAGAATGTAACCTGTTGCTAACTACTAACTCTCATGCATTTATATGGTGGCCAAGTCAACCCCACAATCTCTTCAAACATTTTTGTTAATCTTTTTCTAACACGACAAACATATTATTAGAAATGTCAGCAATAGTCGACATTCTTCTGTGTTATAATCTCAGGGTGGCTAAGGTTTTTTCAGACTACAGCTGGTGTTTATGATGAGACTGGATTGACATGGAACTGCTGGTTGTCAGTCTGGAAAAGAAAATTCAAGGCTGTGGAAAAAGGATTATGGAATTCATGGAGAATAAACCAAGGAAAGCTGGATGAAAATGGGTCATGTACAAGTCAATATCTTAGCCATTAACAAACTTGAATGTATTGGACTAGGGCAATTTGAGTCAGACAAAACACATCATTGACTACACAGGAAATTGATAACGAAGACATCATGATGCTTTCATAGGTAGGCAGAATATTAGAGTGACTGTAGCTGGATGTATTGCTGTAGATGACTGACTGATATTAAGATGACTTGGGTACCTCGTCATGGTAGTTATACAGGCCAAAGACCAAAAAGATAATGAAGAAATTGAAGAGTAATGTGATCAGTTTTAGGTTTAAATAAATAGAACATACAAACTAGATATATTCCTGTGGAATGCCAAAGCAGTGCCTTTCATGCGGCTCGCTCTAGGTTAAACTGAAAAGGAACCATATATAGTCTACCAACTTCCAAGAAATGACCCCGGCAACATATCCACTGCTTTCAAGGAATTCATCAGAAACCAACTCAACAGGTGGGTCTAAAATATGAGGAAATATTGGCTTGAACCACTTGGTTGTGGGTTCAAATCCTGCTCCTCTTTCGTGTATAGAGCTTGTAAGTTTTCTTTGCACCATATAAGCTCCTGTCACAGTCCAATATCCTTTAGCATACTGATGGCTTACAACAGAAAAGGAAATTACGAAGATCTGAAACTGCTTAAAATGAAAGTTAGGGTAAAGAGACGGGACTTGCCTATGACCAGAGGAATGTCACTTTAGTGTTGATGGTTAACACACAAGTTATAGACAGAATATACTTTCTTCTCACAATCATAAAACAGATACAGAAGCCAAAATGTATTTCAAACTGTCAATTGGCACAGCTGCAAGGAATGACTTAGAAAAAAGTAATAACATATCTGTAAGAAGTAAGATCATAATTGTATGGTAATTTCTGTCACGCTAAATGGATGTGAAAGTTGCGCAGTGAAGTAGAAGCTCAGGCAAAGTATTTCAGCCTTTCCACACTGGTGTTGGTGAGTAAGCGATCTAATTTTGGACATGTTATGTTTAGACCCAACGCAAAAGGACCAAAGCTGGAAAGAGTGTATAAAAAGGTAAAAGACAAAGATGAGACCCTCATTAATTTGGATGGATTCGATAATTTCCATCGCAATGACTATTAGGAAGCCTGAAGATTCGGACAGAAGACGAGGCATTCTGGAGACGTGCTGACTGTATGGTTGCCAGAAGCCTACATCATCACAGCAATGTCACTTGGGAGGTTGGAATGCTGGTCCAGTGATCAGAAGGTCATGGGCTTGAATTCTGGCGTTGGCTGACTTAGACCATTAGCCCCCAGTTGCTCTAAGGACCGTCAGGCCATGCTTTCTCAAAAAGCAAAACTGTTTATTTTACTTTGGATTAAATCATCTGCTAATTAAGTCAAAATACCTCATTTAGCATCAAACTATGTCAAAATGATTTTCTTACTTCAAATGCAACTGATGAATACATGCCAGTTTGTCAGAATGAGAACTTCTGGAAAGCACACAGCCTACAAAAATTTTTCCTCATAATATCATGCACACGATCACAGCACTGCCTCCTGTTTGGCAGCCGTGACGCAACTCGGAATGCGCAGAAACATGCATGAGGGGATACGGCGAGGCTGCAGCAGGCCGGCCTGTGAGAGGCTGTGGGATTGTGGTTCTGCAGGCGGCCAGGTGTTCATTTAGTTGACAATGGGGACAGCCGCATGTCACAATGCGATCGATGCAGGCCGCTCACTCTCATCATGCGTAATTAAGATTCCAGCCATTGAAGAACCCACAGGGTAAGGGTGAGGGGGGGTGGCTGCGTTAATGTGATAAAGGGAAATTGGCTGTTCATCAGGCCTTCGGCGGAGCAGAGACAGCAGGGAGAGGGAG
>JAODLC010000042.1:18776413-18790811 GCA_026781145.1 Hippopotamyrus pictus | reverse complement strand
GGGGGGGGGGGGGGGAGGCTGGACACAAGGCTTTCTGAAGGTGGAAATGTGTCAGGTAGTGACTTCACAGCTAGCCAGGTCAGGCTCCTTTATTCACGTATTCCTCTTTTGATGGATTTTATTTTTTTCTCTGAATCATGATGCATTGAAGACCGGGGTTACCTAATTACCGGATGTATGTATTTGAATATTAACATTTGTGGATGTGTGTGTGCCCATTAAAAAAACTATAAATTTGTTCTGCCCAACGGATTTATCATTTGTTAGAGAATTCAGACTGATTTCTCATTCTCTCTGCAGCCTGTTTCAAGGTATCCCGCAAGTGCACAAGAGGTCTCAGTAACGCTGTGGATTAAAGCTGAGGCATCGTGCAGACAGAAGCTTCCTGCAGGAAGCCATTAGACTGTTTTTTAATTGTAAAAGTATTTCTTTTGTTGCCTATTCCTTTTAATAGTCAGTTGAAAAAATTAATTAAAAACATCTCAGCTTGAAGATAAATAGACTCAAAACCATAACATTCATGGAGGCAGACATTACATGCTGAGACAAAAGGATATTATTAAATATTTGAAGCCCCCCCCCCCCACCTGTTACATTATCTTAACCCTACTTTTATACAATCTTCGGGTTTGACTGGTTCACTCACGTAGTCTTGCCTTTTACATAAACAGAGATTTGGGGTCAGGGGGACCCTTACATACCGAGAAAGACTAATGTCACCAATGAATAGCATCGTCGTAAGCGTACCAAAAGGGAACATATTACGGCAGGATTTTTGACAGCTAAATTGTATTACGCCCTGATAATATGACAAGGAAAATTCCAGCATTTGATTTAATATGTCTTTAAAGGTTAACGCGTATAATGTATTTGAAATAGGATCATATTTCTGTGATACCGAGCAACGGGTAGAAAAATGAAGATAAAAATACAAGAAATATTTCTTCTGGGTTGAAGAAAAGTAGTGTGAAAATCAGGTCCTTAGCTGGAAAGCTTTAGGACTGAAATGCGCTTTGTTATAGGTAGGAATAGACAGTGTCTTGCAATTTAAACAGGTATGCAATACAGCAAAAACATACAAGCCGAAAGTATACCAGTTATATGTGTACTAAAGAACACATCAGACATATAAAAAGATAAAACGTAAATTTAATTATAGGCATATGTCGCCTTTTTGCATTAACTCTTGAACTCAAATGTTTTCAAGTCAAGTCAAGTGGGCTTATTGTCATTTCAGCCATATGCACAGTATACAGTGAAACGAAACTTTGTTCCTCCAGGACCATGGTGCAACACAAGGAACAAAAACAAACAACACAAGACCACACAAGTGCAGGCAGGACAGAACTATATACAGAGTGCAGAGAGTTTTTTGCGTGAATCCAGCTTTACTTAATTTGATTTTATGCAAGTCAAGTACCAGTTCTACTAAAATATTAAAAAATGTGTTATATATCATCTTCACTGACTACATGCAATTTATGCTCACAAGGCAAGGTTTGGCATTTTATTACTGATTTTTTTACCAGGGAAAATGATTCTTCATACAACATTCCTGAGACAGGACCAGCTTGTAGCTGGATTGGGCTAAAATGTCTTATTTTTAACACAACCCATTTCGCAAAATCCATTTGCTATTGGAGGGAAATAGCCTGCTGGTGATGATAGGCAGTCAGTCAACCCAATCAGCATAGAAGGTGCCCTGGAACGTGATCTGAACTTGTTCAGTGTAAAGAGAATGTGCCCTCAATTGCAAAGGCTAGCATTTTTAAATGTTATACACAATACATCTGTTTTGGAGCTCATTTCTCATTTTGACTTGAATGAAGGCACTTTGTAGCTCTTTATCGTTTCATCTCCATCACCTGACCAAACTACAACCAACTGACACTGTATTAAACTTTAAGAAGAGTCTCCCTTAAAGCTATCAGCTATAAGCGATAAAAGTGTTATTATCTACAGGACAATGTCAACAAATTTATAGCCTGTAGATTTTATCATTGTTGGCAACCCCTGAAATTCATGGCACACTATATTGTCTTCTAAATAGCCCAAGGTAAAGCCAATTTTCTCAAGACCAGAACAATTAATGGAGACTTTAAATTTGTTCTAGTCAAGTCAAGCCAAGTCATTTTATATATAGAGCACATTTTAAATACACCAATTGTGTACCAAAGTGCTGTACAACACAGTACGTAGACACTATACATAAAATCCATCCATTAAATTTATATTAGTATATCCAATAATTGCAATCCCGGTACATAGAATCCAAAAAAAATCCAATCTAATGATAATATGCAACGCTAACATTCAAGATGCAAATGCGACTCAGTAAAAATAAATCTTTAATCTGGATTTAAAAACTGTGGAGCTGATCTGATCTGAAATGGTTGACTGTTTATAAGGATCGGGAGCAGCAACTGCAAAGACACAGTCACCCGTAAATTTTTAACTGAGATCATGGAACTGACAGAAGAACCTTCCAGGAGTGGACCTCAAGGTTCTACCGAAGACTTGACGGTGCAGTAGATCAACAGTATAAAATGAGGCAAGCCCATTTAAGGCTTTGAAGACAAAACATATCATGTAGTGCATGGGCGATTTTTAATCTTAGTCCAACTTGGTGTGTTATGTACTTTGATTTGCATTAATAAATGCACATGCTAGCAGCAGGGGTGACATATTATGCCTTATAATTATTGGAAGTGCAAGCACCTTGCAGTTGTATACCAATAATTCACTTACCACTCCACTCAACAGATACACTGTGAATATTATGCATTTAGACAGCTGAGATAATATATTCCACCACATGTAGTAACTTCTCAACAATACATATACCAAAGAATCTAGAGGAAAATCACTTGGGCTAAATATTTTAAGCATGATGGGTAACCATTTGTAATTGTTTGCAAGAACATGGCAATGTGGGATTGCATAGCTCAATGGAGACTGGAGTAGGATTATTAAGAATAATATAATGTTCACACATTTTGCAACAAAGTATGACTTCCTTAAGAAGTTCTCAAATTATTTTAACATATTTTTTAGTTCAAATTCAAGTAGTAAGTCTCAAAAGAAGACAAGAGATCTAGTTAAATATACTTTCCTGTTTTATGTTCATGTCAAATGCAAAAACATCAGGAGCATTGAGCAGTGAGCAATGAAAAGTGAAAAACCACAGGTGAAGAACACTTTTCATGAAGGGCTTACATGAGGTTTTTTAGTCCTGCCATAAGTCATGCATTTTGCTCATAGTCCATAAACATTCCTGAGAGACTCACAGCTCGTCTGTTGTGTTTTATCTTTGTGCAGGTGTTGTATTTATAATTTAACTATAAAGTTTTATTGCCATGGCCTCTTCAGCACTCGCTGTCCCGAAAACACAGCTTATTTTATTTCTTGTCCTGTAATTATGTTTTTATGAGCTGAGATTTGCACAAGATAACCTAGCCAGTAGCATAATCGATTGCAGCTGAGTTACACAAAACACTCCCTCTACTTAATGACTCCATACACAATACGTATAATTATCGAGTGTGCAGGTCTCTTGTGAAGGGAATATGCATCTTGAGAATAGATCATCACTCTGTGAAATGTCACAAACCTCTTAAACTGTTTTTCAGCCCTCTTGCCACGGCTATTTCCATATTATTTCTGGAGTTTTTGAAAAAAAAATTGTCCAATATAAATGAAGCAGCCTGTCAGAGTGGGTGCCCGTCTGGTCCTGTATCAGGTGCCTTTCTTCCGTTTGGCTGGCATTTCCTGCTGGTCGTCCCCTTCGGTGTTCCCCTAGCGTGTGTCCCCTGCACCGCTGCATACGGCTCATAGGCAGATAGCCCTCCCATTATGATTCTGAGGCTGGCCTAATATAACTTTGTGTTGAATTTTGGTCTTATTTTATCCCCAATGTCAGTATGGCTAATTTATATCTTGTTTATGGTTACCCTGCCTGTGACTTGCCCATGCTCTGTTTTACTTGTGTTCCTTGATTCCTCTTGGTGTTGATAACCATCAATGTTTGTTCCTGTTAGCTAGCCTCTAGTGCAGGGTTATTCAAATCACGGTCCTCGAGGCTGGTTTTCCAGCCTTCCTTTACCTGTCAGTCAGGTGTGAAGCCTCTGACCAATCAGAATCAGTAATTATTTTATACTAATTATATTTAGTTTAATACTAATTAGCTGGGAGAACTGAAAACAAGGCCTGGATTTGGAATCGAGGTCCAGATTTGAAGAACCGTGTTCTAGTGTCTGTTAATTGTTAATACCCCACCTGTGCCTTGTTGCCCTGTGCCCTTAATTATTGGTTAATTTGGTTATGATTCTCACCTGTCCTGTGTCATGTCTTGTTAGCTGTGTGCAGATGTGATTGTTTTCCTTTATCCTGCTCCCTGCTTATCCCTGTTTCCTAGTCGTGTTTACTTTGTGGTTTCTTTAGTTAGTTCTTTATTTTTCCTGTTTGTTTTCAACCCCTCACGGTCCAATTATGTTGTGACTTCTCCTTTTGTGTTCAGATTTGCGTATTAATAAACCTCTTTTGCTGGAGAGGCTCCACGGATCGTCCCTGTTTTCCCGCCTTTGGCATACCCCATCGTAACTTTTTTTTTTTTAATTCCAAAAAAATGTTTTTATTTCAATGTATTTATGAAAATGATAATATATGTCATTATATATGTCACAATATAGTATTATTACTTATTAATAATGTTAGTAATTGATTAATAAATTATATCTATTTTGCTGGCCAAATTATTATTATTAAATATAAGCTTTTGCATTTTTTTCTTAAATACACTGTATACACACTCTGTGACCCTGACCAGTATAAGAAGTTAAAAGATGGACAGTTGGATGGATTCAGGATGTAAATACTCATGAACAAATCCGAGATTAGACTCATATCAGAGGCTCCAGCAGAGTCTGTCGGTCTCCATCAAATGTAAGCAGTGATCAACCTTCTTAAGTCAAAGTAAATACAGAAACTTTAGCCGTAACAGTTGCAGAAAAAGCACACAGGGACCTATTTTGCCCATGATGTCACGCTTTCAGATCACTTTGCCGGGTTCATACTCATGCGGCAGTCGCTCAAATATGGCGATAGACAGAAAATGATTAATGGCGTGAGGAGAGTTAAACTACATGCAGGATCCTTGCTTGTTAAAACGCACAGGGAGCCAAGTGAACCAGCACAGAATTTTAATGCACATGTCTCTAACAACAATGTGTAGCTTCACAGCTCTTGAGGTGGTTTTCTAAAAACGGTGTTCTTAAGCAGGGTAAGGCATCTCCACACCAAAGATGCATTATAAGCATTATGAGGTATTTCGAGTGTTTAATGCAATTTTTAGAAATTGTACATCCAAATGTTCCTCTGGAAAATGCCTGTTATCCTTCTTTTCCACATTTGGGAGACGCAGCATGAGCAAAATTGCTGTCGGGAATTTTTAAAAACCTCAGACTCCAGGAGAGGTCCACCAAGAACCACGTCTACACTGTCTGTCCATTGATTCATTATTACTGTCTCACGTACCATTCGTGGAAAGTATCTGGACTGAAGATGACAGCATCAAGGTGTTTCTGCTCATTGAACACCGATGCTAATTCTCATCACCTTCAAAAATCTAATTTTGTGCGACAGCCTCTCATTATCTTCGAATGATCTATAGCTGCCAGAAATTAAGCTCATACGTTTGCATCTTTATGGCCCACAGAAAGCGTTTCCAAACCAATAAAAGATCAGATCAGTTGCTTTCAAAGAATGAGTCCCACTCAACAGCAAACATGCCAAGAAAGTAAACGCACCGCGAAACTTACCGTACAGCCCTGTTACAGTAGCAAGTCATTAACTTCAAAGTTAATTTCAACATGACATTTCACAGGTACTGTACATTAAGTCAATATATATAGTAGTTAGAGTGACCTCCAGAATTATTGGTACCCTTAGTAAAAAGTGAGTGAAAAAGGTTATGAAAATACGTGTTTATCGTCAATTAATCTTACACAGAAAAAAATTCCAACCTTTAACTGAAGTATGTTTATTCTAGAGAAAAAGAACTTCTAGCAAATTAAAAGAAATTAACAAAGCACAAACATTCTTTTTTGCACAATTTTAACAAGGTTGGCAATAATTCTGAAGCGCATATGTTTGTTAAATCATGTCATGTAAATGTCAAGTATGGGGAACGGCTATTCAAGTCAAACTTCACCCTGTAATTAAGGCACATGAAAAAACGTCTCCTCACATTGTACCCATGTGGCCCTTGTTTAATAAATCTCTGTCATTACTTTACAATCAGCATCAATCCTGGAAACATTTCCAGCCTCACAAATACCCGTTAAACGGCTCTCCCGTCTTGCAGTTCACCCCCACCGATCGTCCTCGTTACTGTGATAATCTAAGTAATTAAATGACCTTGTGATGAATAGAGTAGCATCGGCGAAGACTTCTGAACCTTGCGGCCCAATGGCGGTGACTCTGCTGTCACATCCATGCACATGGGAGGCGGAAGACCCTGATTCGCCATATCAATGGCAACTTTGATTAGTGGTGCAAAATCATTCCGTGTCATTAGCCGCCATTCAACTAAAATCTATTTTACGACTTCTAACTGTTTCCTTTGTATCTCAGACCATTTCCATTATACATACCTCACTGTCAACCACTGTTATTAAAAATCCTTGCCGAAAACATTCCCGGTGTTGGATGTAAAATTGAATGCATGCGTTTGACACACATAAATTAAATGATGTTGATGGGCTGAAGCTTGTAGCCAGCCTTAACAACTTTTTTGGCATAAATCAAACACAATGATTAAATGAATTAAAAGGCAAAATAATTTCTATCATATTTTTCCACCAAATGCAATGTGTTTGTGTGTCAAAGTGACTGAAGATGTTTCTCGTATTGCTTGGGCTTAATCTTATATCTCTTATTGAGAGTCCAGCTCAGCTCCTCTGTTGGTGTTTGTTTTTATCGGAATGACTCGGGCTGTTTTGGAGGCGATTTATGGGCTGCACGTGCAATGCATGAAGCGAGGTCAAAATAGGCCTGCGTACAGTTAGGGCGCCTGTGCCTCACAGAGCCATGGCGTGGAAGCTAACTTATAGCATAGCTGTGGATCTGCACTGCTTTCCCTGCCTTTTGTTTCTGGCTGCTTTGGATGAGCGTGTGTGTGTGTGTGTGTGTGTGTGTGTGTGAATATATATACACACCTATTCAACTGCTTGTTAAACCAAACATCTAATCAGCCAATCACACTTCAGCAGAACAATATAAAACCATGCAGATTCTGGTTAGGAGCTTCAATTAGTGTTCACATCAAACACCAGAACAGGGATGAAAGGTGATTTCAACATGAATCAGTAGAGCATTGTTTAAATGCTACAGTCTACCTCAGTTTTGTTGCTGACCGTGTCCGTCCCTTTATGACCACGGTGTACCCACCTTCTAATGGCTCCTTCTAGCAGGATAACATGCTGTGCCACAAAGCTCCTGTCATCTCAGACTGCACCCTGGTGGACTTCACAGTCAACAGATTTTAATCCAGTACAGCGCCGATGGGATGTGGTGAGATGGGAGCTTCATGAAGGTGTGATCGACAAAATCTGCGGCACCTGTGTGACGCTATCATGCCAACATGGACCACAGTGTCAGACTGCGGGATGAGCTGGGATCGGGGGATGAGGATCCAGGTCACGGAGAGTCGGAACAAGAGGTTTAATGGCAAAACGAAGCACAAGGACGGTACAGACTTCACTGACAGGACTGGGGAAACATACTTGAACACGGACTTAAATACAGAGACTCATTGGAAATAACAAGAAACAGCTGATGACATCGGGATTCCACACGAGGTTAACGAAGGGGGCGTGGCATGTGGGAGGAATAAAAAAATATATTAAAAACCCCATTTCAAGATGTCCAGCATTTTTTAGCAAACACTCTGAGCTCCTAAAGCATGTTTCGGTCCGAGCCGCCATTTTGTTTTGTCTGGGCAACAAAATACGCAAACACAACATTGACACAATGAGAGCCATCAGTCTTGGCATAATAATAGTTCACTTGTGCTTGAAATTAATCTTCTAAAAACTTAACAGGAAGCATATCTCCAGAAATTACAAAGGAAAGCACAAGACAAAACATTTGGCAGGACCAACGGAATATCTCATCGGATTCCTTTCAGTGACCATAAACGGCACCTCAAAGCCGCAGAACTGATTCTGACTGAACTATCAGATCAATGAGTCCGAAAAGGATCATCTTCCCCTTTCTTATTGTTAGCACTTTGTCAGAATGAATGAAAACTGGAGGATATGATTGAGGTTAATGTGCTTTTTCTTGAACAGGACATTGTTCTGTCCTTGCAAATGGCTCCCTAGTATTCCACATGTACCCAACCCGTCTAAACCACAGCTGTAAAGCCCTTGGGTAAGGAACAGGGCCAAACGACACACTATCCCAAAATATAGTACCTTAGAACAGTAAGGTGATACAATATTTTCTCACTCTGCTCTTGCCCATTACTGTTGATTGGCTAGCCAGCTGAGGGGCGTCGGCACCAGCGTGGGCGAGAGAAAGAGTCAGGACAAAGATAGGAAACGATAAATCTCAGAGAAGAGGTTTTCAATTGAATCAGAGAAGCCAGATACAATCACAGCACCACAATATGTGCTAAAAGACAAGCAGCTAAATTATACCGACACGCAGAGAGCGGATTGATGCCTGGAATCGGGCTGCTCTGTGCTATATTGACATGTAGCTACCCAGTAGATTGAATGCTAATAGGATTTGCCTTTCTCTCCTTATTGTTTAATGCTGCAGGTCAAGTTTTTTTTTTTTTTTTTTTTTTTTTTGTCATTGTTGTTGTTTCTTTCAAATGATTATATTTTATCAAGCAGAGAAAGATAAAGGCAGGTGTAATATGGTTTCCGAGGCACCTGCAAAAACATCCCCAGCCAGTTCACAGACTATGCATGTTCTGGTCATTTTTAAGCCACTGGAAATTCAATTAGTTTGTGCCACATCAGACCAGAGCTGGAAAAATGGAATTCACTGAAATCCTGCTACTGCAGTGGCAATACAAGTGAGTGAGTGTGTGTGTGTGTGTGTGTGTGTAGAAGAGTGTGTCGTATTAATGTTTAATATGATTTTGTATGTCTTGCAGAGGTGATTCTTGGGACACTGGGGGGCCCTAGGCAGAAAAACGCCATGGGCCCTCCAACGTGCCCCACCCAATATGGTAAAATTTATGACCATTATTTTAGCAAAAGTGTAAATTAATAATATCAACAAAGAAAACTGAAAACACTTTACTGTTAAAAAGAAAATGCACAAATAAATCTGATTTTTCGTTGCAATATACTATGTGATCGGCCTAGCCTGGGGGCCGCAGCCTGGGGGGGGCAGGCGATTCCCCGCCTTGCCTGTCCCATCCCTGCACCTCTGATCTTTGGGCGTCAGGTGCTGTAGTATTTTAGGAGCTGGATTTGCAAGTTAAGAGGATTGTGCGGCATGTTGATAAAAGCAGCTTACAGACAGAATCCAAAGTAAAAAATTTTACCCTTTCATTTTTCATGCTCTCCGTCTCTAAGACATCACAGACACCTCAATCCAGAATCTGGAATCTGAAGTCTTTGACATGAAGGCAGGGAAGGCCTGGAGTTTTACCCAAATAAACATCCTCAAATAACATTCCTAATATATACTCTATGCTTTGGGAGACAATGGCTCTGAATATTGTCATAGTCACAAAACATCAGACTCTCCTATCCAATACCGTCATGCAAAAAACAAAATAAGTAAGGAGACCGACTACATGCAATTATCTGAGGATGGTACAGCAGTGAACTGCAGCAGCTGAACTGGAACTAATTTCTTGGTGATTTCACCAGGCTAATGAGGCTTTCTTACATTCCATAAACATAAAGACAACTGCAGACTTTACAATAAAGAACCGACAAATTTAAAATACGACTGAACTGAACTGAAGAAAATCATTCCATCTGCCGTCTCATATTACACTGTCAGAAAAAAGGGTACAACCCTGATGCAGCTTTATACCCCAAGGTACAAACAACATCAGTGCACGCCCAGTGGTACAAAAGTGTTCCTCAGAGTCCATTTCTGTACCATAAATTAGACTAAAAGGTATATTTGCCTACAGCTAGGGTACAATTGGCAGACCACTGAGGGTATAGCCACAGTGACTGGTAATTGTACACTCAAAGGTACAAATTGGTACTTTTATTTCTGACAATGCAGACCAACACAAAAATGCAAATATGGAAAAATCAGTTACGTTTTATTTTCATTCCAGCTACAGTATTGAAAAACATCTTAAGTGATGAAAACAAAGCAGAAGATATTTTGGAAAGCTTTTAGTGTTTTCAGCTTTGAATATTTGAATGTACATACAAGACACCATTTACAGTAGCTGCAATTGTATCTGCAAGGGAGATGCGGTAATATCATTAACGGAAACCACGTCAGAGCGCTTCAGGAAAAACACGTAAATGCTCATTCCTTCATTTCAGCCTTGGGCACTTAAATCGAATGAGTGGTGATTTGTCGATGTCACACGATACTGCGAATCCGCAAGTGTGACGTCCGCTCTGGTGTTGATGGACTGACTCTAGCAGGAGGAGTGTTCAGCAGGTCTGTCTGAAGGAGGGACAGGGGACAGTATGACCTACCCCAAGGTCAAGATAACAATCTGATGGGAAAGAAGCATATTGATGCTGATTATATTTAGCTGGAATAACAGCAGATAGTTTGCCCTGGGTTTGGACTATAGTAAATAATGCAGAACTGTATAGATAGGCAAAATTATTTGGGAAAAAAAAAATCACAGTGTCCATTAAGCAATTTAATTATGCATTCATCTTTTAAATTAAATAACATTCTCTAAGACCAAGGAAATTAGCAACCTGTTTTCTACATTGTGTCACTTATGCTGAGTGTTGAAGGGTTGCCCTGTATCTGCTCTGAAAGGAACAAATAAAAGAAAAAAGTTTAATTAATTTTCACCCCAGTGTGTCAAATATAATTTATGAAGACAGTGATATTCATCAAACGGAATGTAATTAAAATGACAATGATAACTTAAGTTTGATCAATAGGAGAGCAAAGTACACTTAATGTGGTTCATGCATACATAATGTGATTACCCATGTAGCATAAAAAATTAGATGTTGCAGTATCAGGACACGTACCCAACAGGAAGACACTGTACTGAATAGCTTTTTAAAATCTGTCATAGTCCTTTCTCATAAAACTTTGCATATCTAGAGGCTATTCACATTGAACGAGTTTCAGTTTTATGGCTCCAGGCCAGTACAGTACTGTGCACAAGTCTTAGGCAGTCAAACCATATGTTTAAAACTGGTAACAAGTGGGTGTCACGCCCGGCTCCGTATGATCCTCATGTGTGCCACGCCCACCTCGTTACCCCGTGTTTCTACCTGATTGTTCTCGCCTGTGACTTGTTAGTTTGCTCTGTCTTTTGTATTTAGTCCTTGTCAGAGTCAGTCTTCCCCAGACTTGTCATTGTAATGTTCGCTGATGTTTGCCGTCGTGCTTCCCCAGTCCTGTCCTCCTCAATAAATCTCCGGTGTACCCAACTCCCTGGCTCCGTTTCCCTACTTCCCCGGTCGCCGGCAAGCCGATCGTGACAGTGGGCAGCAAGTGTATATTTGTTAAAAAAAAAAAACACATATAATATGCAACATATACAAATTAACAGTAACACTAATAAAAAACAAATAACTTCTTTGGTTCTCCAAAAAGTTACTGATATCTAGCTGGATAGCTGGATGAACACTGCTTCAGTTGTCAAACCTCTCCTCAGGGGCACCTCAGCCATTTCAGGGTCTTTTTATTTCAATACCAGTTCAATTAATTAATTTACTTAATTACTTAACTCATTGAGATACAGATTAGCCGAACAAGATGTAGTGGTCAATTGAAAAAATTCTGGTGTGACATTAGGAGATGTTGTGACGGACATAATATAGTTTTTCACTAACAAGTTCAGTTAAACATTTTTTTCTTTCACTACCTAAGAATTTTGCACAGTATGTTATGTATATAAAACGAAGAATCCCATCAAAGAATGGGGAGGGACGTATCTTTGTCTTCCTGCTAATATCTGGAGTCATTCAGAAGTGCGAGTCAGGAACAACACGCAACAATGATCTGCCCGTTATGGTCTCCATGGCAACTACAATGCAAAGGCATTTAGTGCAAAGTCCAACAGTGAAGTGAAAAGTTGTCATTGTTGACACAACACACCGCAAGAGAATGCGGCCTCTGCATTTAACCCATATGTGACATAGCACGGGGCAGCTAATTCAGCACCGGGGGAGCAGTGCTTGGAGGTGGTACCTTGCTCACCTCAGTGGTACTTTGCTGGTTGGGGAGTCATTTGAGGACATATGTGCTTCCCGAACCATTACGCCACCAGTGCCCACACCACTGTGGGGGGTATTCTCCAGGGCAACAGGGGCAAAGAACAAATCCCTGTGCTCATGTCATCTCCTCATTAATAGGCAACGGATCGTGTGATGATTGTTAGCCTTTAGATTATTGGTAGAGTTTGGCCTTTACCCTTCAGTAAGGTTTGTGTTTAATGTTAGCAGTGTTTAACGTATTGCTCCATTGTCATGGACATCATGCAGGATGATTATATTCCTGATCTCCTTAACAGTCATAATAAGTGAGGATTAAAGACCAAACCAATCATTTTTCCTACAGCCCTCAGAACATTTGGCGTAACTAAAACTTCCACAAACGTGTTCCTCAGCAATATCACGTGGATAAAACATTCATGTCCACTGTGTCAACATATGATGACTCAGATGTGGAGACGGGGGAGCTGTTCCTTCAGCCAGGAGTCATCCTGTATGTGGCCAGATATTGACTTCAAAGCTGACCAGAGAAGAAAGCATAAAGCATGGCCTGAGAATCATTTAAGAACATTTCCCCAGGATTTATGAGAGTCAGACTGAGAGGCAAGCTTGTATTTCTCTTCTTATCTTTCTAGCCAGGCATAAAGGAAACAATAGACCGGCCTGTTTTTTTTTTTTTGTTGTTGCTTTAACTCACCTATTATTTTTTGGACACGCTTCTTCAGATGCTGCCGGCCAATGTTGCGCACGAACGTGCTAAATGACTGCCTTCCATTGTAAAAATACAGTCCTCCCTCGCCTTCATGTCAAAGACTTCACTGGACAGTGAACTCGACGAATCAGCTTGCAGCTCATGAAGGCGATGGCCAGTGCCGTTCACTCTGGCGAGAGTGAGCAATGCTCACACACTAAAAAGCAGCAATAATGGGCAAAACATTAACTATCATAATGTAATATGAAATATGTATTACAATCTCTCCGAATCACACCTTGGAAAATTAATACGTGATGTTCTTAATTTTCTCACTTGTTCCTTGTCATGATTAGTGTTGATGTGCTCCAAAGCACTAGTCATAACTAATGATTTGTTTATATCCAAAAAATAGACTCCCAAGATTTTTAATGGCATGTGACTCTAGTGATATTTTAACTGGTGATCAAATATTTTCACTCTGGATTCAGAGTAACTCATAAAAAAAAAGAATCGGCAGACAAACATGAACCTGTTCATTTTTGGGACTCAAAAAGACACTGTGGGCCCCCGCAGATATTTCAATACTAAATAAATAGTGGAAATCTACAGTCAGAAAAATAATAGCTCGCTAGCTCATTAGCAGAGCATACTGATTCAGCATTTCCTGAATAAGGAGCACAATCATTTCATATTTAGTGTAGTAACTGCTAGTGGCCACAGGGGGCACAAAATGTGCGCTGCGGGAAGTGTTCTGCAATTCATAAGCCAAATTTAATGCAGCTTTATTCTTTTTCACAACCTTGTTTTATATACAGAACATACAATGTAAACCAAGCAAGGCCTGGTCAATGCAGCAGGGAACAATGGATGTTTGTAACTGCAAATACATGCACAGGTCAAATAAGTCAAAGATAAACAAGTAAGATTAGATTGTTTTCCATTTGTACATGTAAACAAGGACAGGTATGTAATAATTCTTATGTTGGGGTCACAGTATATAAACGACGGATGATGCAAATGTAAGCATGATACAGACAAGCATTGGACAGGTGTATATGTACAGTAAACTTATGTATATGTACAGTACACATATGTATATCTGACGGACAGCGCGAAGACAGCGGGCTGACGGACAGCGCGAAGACAGCGGGCTGACGGACAGCGCGATGACAGCGGCCTGACGGACAGCGCGAAGACAGCGGGCTGACGGACAGCGCGAAGACAGCGGCCTGACGGACAGCGCGAAGACAGCGGGCTGACGGACAGCGCGAAGACAGCGGCCTGACGGACAGCGCGA
>JAODLC010000042.1:18754395-18774018 GCA_026781145.1 Hippopotamyrus pictus | reverse complement strand
TCCATGTTTTTGCCCCCCTCCCCCCAAACTCCCGGCTCCCGAGGACTGAGTTGAGAAACACTCGTCCAAATTACAGAGGAGTATGACCAGTGAAGAATGTGCTACATTCATAAAGGTGACTGCATTTCTCTATTGTCACACACACAGGTTTGAAATTATGTCTTTGTGGGGACTCTCCATTCATTTCTATGGGGAAAAATCTAATCCCAATATGACAACCTTAACCCCTACATGACCCTAACCTTAACCTGAATAACCAAACAAAATACAAGACTTTTGGCATTTTTACTTTTTTGATTGCATTCACAGATCTTTCTGAGGATCTGAAAGATGGTTCCACAACGTCAAAAAAATAGGTTTACATTACATTGTGGAGGACCAAATGTGTGGAATTGAGCACTTTTACTGGTGTTCATTTACAGCTCCTTTTCTGGCAGCATGTAAAATGGGTTGTTTCTGGGCTTGTACTAGTATAAAAAAAAATATTTTAAATCATTTAAATTATTTTGTGTAAAAAAGTCGGTGTGCATGACTCAATATTACATACACGACTTCTTCCGCCTGATTTACAAGGGTTTTCTTGTTGGTGTGATTAATTGAGTTAGTCCAGAATGAGTGAGTTTTGGAAATTTGTTCCTCAGTTATGTTCGAGTAAGATGGATTCTACAACAGTATGCTGTAAAAACTGATGAAACTACAGACTTATTGTAAACCACCCCCCCCCCCCCCCACACACACACACACACACACACACACATGATTCTTCCTAACTTTGTACTTTGAACTTTCAACAGAGCAACATTTAGTTACGGGGCATAGGTTCTGTCTGTTAATACCCAGTTAGGTTTTCCCCAATTCATCCAATCAACAGTCGCGTGCCATAAGAGCTGTCGTCACACTGGCTCCGCTGAGTGAAAGTTAACAAAAGGCTTGGTTTGACTGTGGAAAGATCATGGCTTGAATTTGAATCCCATTTCCAGCTATAGGTAAGAATCAATACCTGAAAGACAAAAGGGAGACTTTGCTGCTCAGTTTTTCCATAGACAAGGTTTTACATTAGACAGGGGCGAGAATTTTTTAAAGTAAGGGGCATTTGAGGGGCCACAACTGATACAGATGGCCCAATATTATCAGTAACCAATGATGTTTTGACTTGATGAGTGACAGGCATGTGGGCACTCCGGGGACCAATCAGCTTTCAGCTGGGGCCAGTGCCCCTGTTGCCCCGCCCCTGTATACACCCCTGATATTAGACACCTTAGATCAAGCAATTGGGAAAAAAAAACAAGACGGTAATTAAGTGGATCCATGGTTAGAAACCAGAGGAAAAACTAGATAGACAAACCTGGTCTACAGCACATTGGAACATCTGAGGGAGTGAGGACATCAGGACAACACCGTGGAGCAGAGAGGAGAATCATGGGAACATAGAAAAGCAACGAGCGTGGGATTAGTCACAAGTGCATCATTAATCAAAAGATCTAATTGTAACGGCAAATCTTTCTCTGGATCACCAAGCTTGGTTATGTACATAGTAATGGGTGGAATGTCAGTACGATGATGGAGACGGATGGTCATTCCCTGATGGTGGTGTGAGTACTGGAGATGCAGATACGTTTAAGCCAAAGGAAACATGCAGGGTTCCTTTCGATTATGAACCCAAAGCCCATGGTCATTTGCAAGATGGGTCTGAAGATGGTGCACGCAGGCAACGCTGTACAGATTAAAATCAGAATACCGTATTTGTGAGAGAATTATTTAATCCATTCCTGGGATAGCCACATTTTCCCCCTTTTTAAACGGAATGGCTAGGTAGTCTGTTCTGTGGATAAACAGGTACACAAAAGAGACAAATCTGAGTACCAGCGCTGCATTCCTGTGGTGAAATATAGAGGTTTATATCAGGAAAACGTTAAGCCCTGCAGAATTAATTTTGGGTCATAGGAGACTCTGCATCACTTTCCTTCCCACAGCATTGCGATTTTATAGAAATGGAAAGAGAGGATCAAAAAAGAGTAAAGAATTCCTGAATGCTGAAATAATCCAAAGTATCAATCTTAAGGCATCCGCACGCAGAAGACATTGAACTGAGGGCAGAAGATGCAGGTCTATGGTTTCACAGCTGTAGTGATTCAGATCCATCTGTCCATCCATCCACTATACATGGGATGTTTCGGCTTAATTATGGAACTCTTTCAGAATGATGGCCTGCACTGGACTACAATGATGCTTAACGGTGATTTTTTCTTCCAGTAAATACCCAGTCATTTGTAATGGAATCGAGAAACATGTTTGATTTCCATGGATGTCAGTCCAAAATGTACCTCGTATTTCCATATTTCAATATAGATCTGGAATGAAATTGCCCTTAGGCAGCTGTTTCCCGTTAATACCGTAAAATGGTTTATAGAAATCGCCCCCTCCCTGTTTTTTTTTTTTTCGTCTTTAATCATCCAGTTTGAATTTTCCGTATCCATTACCGAAATTTCTACTAGATAGTTTGCAGTGATCTAAAGGGACCCTCTTTGCTCTTGGCTGCTGTGCTGTTTACATCAGACTTTTTTGTCCGATTACTGAGCAAATCAAATGCACTAATGCAACCACGCTCGTCTATAAAAAGGCGCATTATCCCTCTGTATACATCCATTTAATGCTCAGCGTCCGCCTGCGACGCAGCACCTTTGCACGCGCCCTGCGGCGATTAATGGACTGTTATGCAACACACCCGAACTACATCGCAGTTGCTTATTCCCTGAATTGTTCCTGTTCACAGCCTGAAGGCCGCGCATCTCTAAAAAGCTCCAGATGGAAACTGCATAGATGAATTAAGGTGCAACAAACACGTCATCTTTAACAAGAAGCTGTCATGTATATCAATCCGGTCTTGTGTCAGTTTACTTTTAGTATTAATTCTACTCCTTCCATTTCACCCATGCTGTAACCTTATCCTACCTTGCAGTACCCCGCACTGGCTGGTAGGTGGCAACATTATCCACCTCAGAATCAGGGAACGCTCTATCACATTTGATACCTGCACCAACGCTCCTTGTGCCCTCCTTAACTACAGTCCCCACAGCAACCCCACCCCCCCATGATGCTCTGTTGCTAGGAGGCTACAGCTGACTGGTAAGGCCTGCTGAAGTCCAGTGGGACCCTTTTTTTTTGTCTCAGCCCACCTGGCTTTCATACTCTCTTGGTAGCGAGGTCACTTCCTGTCTGGTCATCTCTGTCTGTGGCACAGAGAAGGGCAGCAGCCGGCAGGAACACTGAGCTATGCTTTGCGCTAAAGGTTACTGGGGAAGAGAAATCCTAACTGCAAGTGCCTGTCCTCTGTGGGCTATCAGGCGCCTCCAAGGATTCTGAAAAGCCTCCCACTGTTTTTTTTCTAGAAGAAGCACTAGACAGGTATTCAGAGAAAAGGAGTCGTTCAGTCGTGCTTATTTACGATTATAGCTGTACGTTTTCCTTATGAGTTGCTTACTTCTGTCAGGTCAGCAAGAGATTAAAAAACGCTGTTTTGGTGTCTGTGACAACAGTTACAGTTCCGTGTGCCACACACAATGTAAAGTGTCACAGTGCAAGCTACACATACCATTCTACCAATGCACTGTACTGTATCTGTGGGCTGGAGCTTGTGATTTAGCTTACGCTTGGCCCGACACTGACGCAGATTCGGGGGGGGGGGAACTCACGCATTGTTCTGCCCACGAGTGTCGGCCTTGGAGACCTTTCTGTAGCAGTAGACCATCTCCACCAGCAGCCAGAGAGTCAGGAACATCAGCAGGGCATACATGACGTACTCTGAGTACACTGCCGTCAGGTTCCGACTGACTGCCCCGCAGTAAAACAAAATCACAATATTCCACAACATTCATTTCAATAAAACTACTTCTTGTGGCATTTCTGAAGTTTCAGGGCCAAAGCATGGGCATTCTTCGGTTTAAAGTAAGTTTCGTTGCTTTACCTTCCTCCCTCACAACCAGATGGATGACCTTGCTGTAGGTGAAGGAGGGCGTGTAGGAGTCGAACTGGAACTGCCGCTGCACCTCGCACACATACGTGCCCGTGTCGTTGGCTGTGACCCTCTGGATCCTGATGGACAGGTCCTGTAGGTCTTTGCTGCCGTTCCATATCACTCGGCCCTTCCACAGCCCGTCGATTTCCTGCGGCGCCCCATCGAAAACGTAGATCTGCCGGCGTGCGACACACAAAAGCGACGGCCTTTTGTCAGCCGACCTGCGTTAATCTTTCATTCCAGCCTCGTGACATCAACTTTTTGCAAAGTATCAAATCTTGGCATAACGATACTCCATCTGTACAGCCTCGGGTTTGACAGATTTTTAATGTCAAATGTTGAATTCTCAGTTTTACCTTGGGGGAAATGTTTAGTCTCAATTGACTAAACTTACATATGCATCCAAAACCTTGCACAGATGATTTTGTGGCTGTAAAATGACTATAAAGGTATTCTTTAATATATATAGCTGTCATTGTTATAAATAAAAACTTATGAGCATAATAAACAAATGCAGCCACCAGGACCCACCGGAATCCTTTTGTTAGCCTCCGTCACGTAATACCAGTCTACCCGTGTCCTGGCACTGATCTCCTCTCTCTTCATGCAGGAGATGCAGGTGAGCTTCATGGCGTTACCCAGGATGGCCTCCGTGTCCGACGGCATATCCACACACACCTGGCTGCTCATCTGCACTGGAGTAGGCCGATACTGTTACCATAATGCATTCTGGGCAACCATGGGCGTCATTAAGTCTGACACTCGGGGCTAAAGTCCCAAGTATTTTAGCCCCGATGCCTACTTTCTTCCTTCAAAAAAAAAATAAGTCAAGCCCCAAGTAAACTTGACTCAGCCCCTGATCTTTTCAATAGCTTGAAACTCCCCTGTGGGCAACTAAATGTCTTTGAAGCAGTAGTCCTTAGATAGCCCAACCATACAGCGGTGGCAAGGCTGCAGCTGTGGCCCACTGCTGGTGACTAATCTGCGTAATACTGTAAGCTGCATAGCTCGCATGACATTCAGTCATCACATATGAAAAATAAATAATGTTTTGCAATAATGGTCTTCACATTCCGGCTAACAGGAATGTTGTGGTGTATCAGGGGCAGAGCCAAAAACACAAGAATACACAACAGGCAACAATAAAATTATTTTAGATGTGTATTAAACTGTATTAAACCTGTTGTATTTAACTACAGACGCTGGTTAAAAATTATTGTCATAGTTAGAGCTATCAACCAGATTAGCATAACATGATGGGAATCTTGTAACGAGATACCTTTAACTCAAAAACAGGTTTAAGGACTTATTATTGTTATTATTATTATTTATCATCATCAGTATCATTATCGTCATCATTAATATTATTATTATGCTTATTGGAATATCCTCTACCATGATTCGCCACTGCCAGCGTTTCTTGTTGACTCAGCTAGCGTATCCATATCTGATGGCTGGTAATTAATCTGACGGATCTGTGTTCTCAGAACAATTCCTACTCAGGCACGTTTTCATCCCAATCCCAAAGGAGAAAAATACATACAGGGAAAACTACTTTAACAGATTTTTAGATCGCACGTTACCAAGTGCACTAATGTACAGTAGAACCATTAATGTGGCTAAAGGTTTTAATATAATTTATAATTTATGAGTTGTTTGCAACATTAACGATACAATTTAACCCTTGAACGTCTTTCCGGCAGCCACAATGCAGACCTAAAACAGAGAAATTTAGTACATACTAATTTGGTGCGTTATCAGCTTTAAGGATGTTCAGTTTTGTCAAAGCGTACAGTTCTCTTACATAATATGAGGGAAAAAATAATTAAAAGAAAAATCAAAAACTTGTCTTAAATGTTAATTTAGTCGCTGAAGAGCATACTTACATTCAAAGACAAAGAGAGCTAGGAAGAGAAATAGATTTCCTGCTGGCGGACCCATGGTCGGATTTCTTGGTGAAGAAAATTTGGCTGAGGAGACTGAAAGTTTCAGGAGTGAATTCGCCAAACCCTGGAGTTTCTCTTTCAATACCACGGACAGCGCCGCAACGTCCCCCTTTAATATGGATTTAAGGAAACTGGTCCTTGTTTGTGAATATTCATATTATCTTTGCAAAAAATGTCCTGAGAGAACTTTCACAAGTTGTGAAAAAGACAACATGGAAAAAAAATATACCAGACTTTAATACAAGCAGGTTAACGATTACTTCATTAATATTTATAATAAAACAGAGAAAAGTAGATCATTCGCCCTTTCAGCAGATATACTCGGTTAAACAAATCCCGAGTATTCAAACATTGACTCCAGCCTTCATCGAAGCTTTCAGTTAGACTCTGCGGCATAATAAAAGTAAAACAAAATAAACCCAAATAATATTCTTGTTTAACTATAAATTTATTTTGCTAATGAGTACAGATTATTCCCGATATACGGACAAAGTGTCCGATATTGTTCTGAATTATGATATTTGAAGAAAAAAAAAGTTTATAAATAAAAAAATTTACAGACCAGAAAAAAGTGAAAGTTTTTAAAAGTTAAGCAACAGGAAAATCCCAGGTCGGACTGGTCTTTCGTGCCCCACACATTGGGAGCGAAACACTCACATGACGACATCAGCTACTGAGCACCTGCTTTGTTTGCAAGTGCTCGGCGCGCACCTAGTTTCCTGGCGCGCATGCGTTACTTTGCCCGGATTATTTATCATAGTCATAAAACCACTCTAGCAAACAGTACATGTATACATTTGAACCACTGAAACATTATATATTCCTAACTGGACTCCTGAAAAAAAAAAAATAAACATCGAGCAGATGGACCAGGAGTTACTTCGTTTCAAATTCAAATAATATATAATATTATACTGTAACATAAATTCACTAATGTGTGTCAAGTTGCACAGACAAAACGTGATTAGTATTAGTATTGTAGTTTTAGTATTCCCTAACAGCATTAAAAAAATATATATTTCAGGAGCAACGTTTAAATGTTTAAAGTCATTGTGTAGTTAGGATAATGAGTGAGAGTTGTCAGTGGTAATTTGCCATTGTGTTGTTTGGGAGTTAAATGTGTCAGGAGGGATTTCTGCGCGTGGAAAGACAGTGCTTCCGTATCAGCTGACTCCCGTTTTTTGAGCCGACTTCAAACTTAGAAACTAAACATTGCTGTTTGCTGCTGAAGTGAAACCTAATATGTTCTTATTATAAGTGGGGTCCCTATCCCTGTTTGTGAAAGCTGCTGTACTATGTTTCGTTATAGACCACTCCCATCGGGTTAAACTGGGTTGACTGACAGCACACCATAATACCACTAATATATAATTATGTCCGTGACTATTTTGGTTGAGTGACTCTTCTATAAGGAATGTTTCCCAGATCAATAAATAACTCATGTGCCCTTGAATGTAAGAAGCATACTCGAGGTTATACTATGTGGTTGGAACCCATCTTCAGGAACCCAAGACAGAAGATATACAGGATGGGACCCCAGTGGATCAAAGGGCTCACACACACTGTCAAATGCTAAGGGTTAGGGTTAGAGACAGCAATTGATGTGTTTATACTGAGGAATCCCACAAGAACAAAGAAAAAATATGCAAACACTGTGCATAGAGCTGGCAGAAAAAAAATTATACCCACAAACAGGACTGTGTAAGTCTACAATGCTAACCACTAAACCACCAACTTACTTATTTAAAAATGAATGAGTTGGAAGAATGGCAACTAAGAATATCTACCATTATCTCCATCGTATTGTCCATTTGTGGATCAATGGGATTTATAGGTTAATTGACACAATTACGTCTAAAGGAACCAAACTCTTAATGCTTGCTGTTAATACTATTATATTACTAGTTCAATATGTGAAGCTTAGCATGGTTGATATCTCCACTCCCCTCAATAAACCAATTCATGTCAACCAGAAAAGCAGACACATTTATGCCTGAAGACAGTGGCTTTGAGGTAGACAGTAATCTCTGCACTTCTGTGCCTTATTTAGATGCTTCTGGTGACAGTTCACTGAGCCCTTAATTACTCAGGAAAGCATTTGAACCTAATACCCATCTGCTGAGCATTGTTCTTGACAATGATCAGCCACAGTGGTATCTCCTTTACTGGTCCACCCACTCCCACTGGGGTCTCAGACATTTTAAGTCAGAGCTCTAAGACGAGGTGGCCACGCAGAGTACGACTGGAATTTATTCATACATCTCTGCGGTGTTTGTGGGAGGCAGATTATCTGTAGTGCCAAAGAAGCAGCAAAAAATACACGGGGGTGAAGTCTCCAGAGAGGCTGCTACTGTTGTATCATTATTCAAGGAATATAATTTCAAAACATGCAAAAAACTGAGAATAAAAAGAATCCCAGGATTCACAAAACCTGATCATGATCTGATGTCACCCCCTATCTCTAGGGACACTAGCTACGTGATCTAACTGTTAATCTGGATGTGAGGTGACTTCACAGGACTGATTTTCAACTTTACAGCAGGCTTCACAACAGAGAGCAGATGGGAAGTAACCAGTGCTTTTGGTGTCCGAAGGGTTGCTATTGTTTGGGATGTTTAAACGTGAAGCTGGTTAATTTCTGTACAGAAAAGTCAGACACCTTGTAACAACGCATTATGTAATAACGTTACATTATAAAAACTTGACAGAATGTAATAAATTGAATGATGATAATAATGATGATGATGATGATAATAGGATAATGTTGCAATAAAAAATTATAATATAGTCTATAAATGTTACATTTTGTTGAGTTATTATGTAATACTGTGTTATTACATAATGCATTGTTACACGGTCTATAAACAGGGGTCACCAACTTCGGTCCTGGAGGGCTACTATCCAGTACGTTTTCCATCCTACCTGGCTTCTGATGAGTCACACCTGCTCCTGGTATTTACCTGAGAACTATTGTGGCTCATCAGAAACCAGGTAGGATGGAAAATTTACTGGATAGGAGCCCTCCAGGACCGGAGTTGGTGACCCCTGGTCTAGAACAATGCATTATGTAATAACACCACAATATGCGATGACAATTTGTGACATTTTGTTGAGTCATTACACAATACAGCATTATCACATAATGCGTTTTTAACTTAAACCAGCAATGTGAGGCTATGGGGTCCTATATGGGTAAGGGAGTTAGAAGCAGACAGAATGAGACAGAGAACTAACACATATACTTTCCTCCAAATCCAAGATGCACAAAGTAAACAGAAGAATTTAGGTTACTTAATCTGCATGCTGAGATCAGTAGTGGAGCATCTTTGCGACACAAAAACTGCAAAAAGTTTTCAGCTCACGAATCAGAACAAAAGGAGTTCTAGAACTTTCTGATTGCTCAGCATAAAAAGGTTAGGGAAAAAAAATTACTTGAAACTTGAAGCCAGGAAGTACAGATCCTGGGTCCAACATGTCAGACATCTGACGTTTCTCATTAATGTCAGCCTTGGGAGCAGAGAATCCAGCTGTCTTCAATTTGGACACAGAATACCAGACCCACCTCTATGAAGAACATTACATCTGTTTTGCTTTTTTCGTACGTGTAAGTGTCTAAAGAGGCAGCAACTTTTTACATGTTTTTTGTTTGAATATAAAACCACTGTATTTCTTTCTATCGCTCCTATCTACTAAAGAATAGTTTTTTCACTGCATAAACATATTGCGAGGACAACCTACATACTGCGAGCTCAGTGCTTAAAATAACCACACGCACAGGTCCAGAATCCCTTATCTTGCACAAAATGGGCATTATTAAGCACCTGTACATCATGGCCTACATAGCAAGCACATTTAATTCTACGTGAGCCATTAATAAAAAAAATGGTGTAGGTTTCACTGCCCCATGACATGCCATAGCCACATCGGAGAGGCATACCTCACAGATCGGGCTGAAATCGACCGATACATTTATTGGGTTACTTAAGCAAAATGTTTATCTTCAGCTGGAACATCCTGATGAGAAACAGTCACATGCAGGGCAGTCAGCAGTTCTGGAATCCATCTCTTGGTACAGTGACGTCGCCTAGTCACGCTTGTGGTTGTCACTGACAAGAAGGAGCCATAAAGTGTCCAGTAGGTGGGAATCTCAAATTCCTTGACTCGTTCCGTTAATGTGAGACGGGATTCTTCACTGATGGAAAACGTAGCGATCCAGTGTAACAGGTCCTCTGACATCCTTAATAATAATAATAATAATAATAATAATAATAATAATAATAATAATAATACATTGATTTCATATAGCACTTTTCTAGATACTCAAAGTCAATTAAAAAAGGCAAATCCGAGAAACTGAAACACATACACACGTTAGGCAAACAAACAGGACAAAGTTCTGTCAACAATTATAGGCTATTTTGAAAAGATGGGTCTTAGAGTTTTTAAATGAGAGAGACGAGGAGTTCCTAATGTCCCTAGGAAGGGAGTTCCATAGAGAGGGGGCAGTAACAGAAAAGGCCCTGTCACCCCAATAGCGGTAATTAGTGATTTTAGGAAGAGAAAGGAGATTAGAGTCAGCAGGACGAAGGCAACGTTTGGGGGAGAGTCTGTGCAGCAGATCAGGTAGATACTGTATGATGGGGCCAGATTATGAAGAGATTTGTAGATAAAGAGCAAAACCTTAAACGAAATACACTGCCGGATTGTCATGGCACCCAGGCACATTTTAGTGAACAAAGTGCGTTCACCCGTGTTTTTATAATTTGCTTTAAGCTGCCTGTGTTCAAGAGACAGAGCTTTGTCAGTCTTCTCCCTCCTCCGTCACGCTCCTTAAGCGCAGATTCTCTCTGCCGTCGAGGGCCTCGCTCACGATCTCCTTTCCGATTTGTACGCCACAACATCTGCCCTGCCCCAGGCTCTGTGTGATGTAATTTCCTCAGCCTGCTTCGTTTGCAAGTAAAAATTGCATCGATGTAGCACCTGGGGCGGAAGAACGGAGGGAGCTGAACCAACTTATAAAAGTTCAAGCATTTCACTACCTTTTCCCTCCAACTACTTGCCATGTACCGTGTGCTAATATTAGCGGACAAGTAGCAGAAGCTAATAAAACCACAGACAAACATCCAATGCTGATAAACAAATAAGAACTGATTAAGTGATTTTCTGTGGATGCTCCCTAACTGATTAAGCAGCAGCTAATGTCAGCCGTAGGGCTGGACAATATAGCAAAACATTTATCGCAATGTATATTTTTTTCATTTCAGTCGATAACAATAATTACCACAATATAATTCAAGTCATTATTTCTTTGCTTCAAGGCTCCGTTTTTGCTTAAAACTCCCTTAGGATTCCTCTTACACAGATTCATAACATGAAAACAATTGAATGGACTACAAACTGAAATCACATTTTAGTAAATCAAACAAAATTATTTTTTTTTGTCTTAGGGCACGAGACCAGTAATACACCTATAGTGCGTTGTTGTTTTTTTCCCATCTTTTTTGCTACGGTTCTCCTCTGCCTGTCTGAAAAGGCTCCATCAGAACCCCTGTGATACTGAACAGCAGGTACAGGAAATTAATTAGTCAATATATCAGTTTCATCCTACTCAGCAGTCTCACTATTCTTCACAGAGCTTAAAACATAAAAAGCCAGGTTAAGCCTTTATGAAATTTAGTCCCATGAAATATTTCATATAGTCACTAGCTGTTCCACTGCATCCCCCACTCATACAGTATTCGGCTTTTGCTCTACAGTATTACAGTATGAACATCATTTGGCAGAAAGCAGTCCTGCATTGATTATTTGTTTTCTGGAGGAAAATCACAAAGAATTCACAATAGGCAAGTCATACCTATGACAGACAAAAATGATAAATTAGGAGGTCCAAAGGGTGTGACCAGTTTGTAGATTTAATAGGAAGGAGGTTACATCTAAATTCCTTAAATATAATGTCCAAATGTATAATGGAGCAGAAGGGTTCAGTTCAATAGATCTTGGGGGAAAAAGGACTTCTTAGGTAATGTAACATCATGGTCCAGATTAAGCAGATGCAGAGGAAGGATCAATATTTAGCCACCTAGTGGTCATATACGGCAGAGCAATATTTTAACATAAATTTTAACATTTTGATCACCGTCCTACGCCTGTCTATACAAAGTGTTAATTTAGAAAATGATGCCAGAAAGTGACTGATTTTTTTTTTTTTATCAAATTGAACTGCAAACAAACATTTAATTTATCTGTGATGTGGGCAGTCTTGAGATTAATCTGATTATTAAGGTCCAATACGGGAAAACCACAGCTGCATGTATCTTTAAACGTCAGTACTGCTGTCTTTCACACTGCAAGTCCGTGCTGCTGGAATGTTTTCACTAGGATATGCTACAGTATGCACACTTGCAATGTAATATTAAACCAATAGGGGGCAGTGAGTGGCTTTGTGGGTTAGGATTCCCCAGGGACTGGCTGTCTCTGCTCTCTCAACCCCACGTCAGTTTGGTCAAAAAGTAATGGACACTGTGCCAAAATTCACAAGCATTTACTAAACACCGGACTCAGTAACGTCCCTCCACTGGCATATTTGTCAGGACTGGTTCCTGTCCTATGTCAGTTCCCTGTTTGGCCAGTAGGTGTCACAGCCCATTTCATGTCCTCAGCATCCTAGTGTTTTTCCCTGTTACCCTGGGCCTCCACCAGGCGTAATGGGGTGAGCATGCAGCTAAGGGCCACGCATCCCAACCAACACGTTTATCACATCTGCAATTAGCTTAGTTTTTTTTTCCCCATGTTAATTATGGTCTTGTTTTGATTATTGCTTTGTTTATCTCTGTCGCCGGTTATTCATGCATGTGCCTAGTTTAGTTATGTTTCTGTTTTACTTGTGTTTCCTAGTGTCTCTGAATGGTAATTCTTTTTTTTTTTTTACTTGCCAACTTTACCTGCCGTAAGCCGTCTGCCTCTGGCTAGCTGCCTGAGGCTAAAGCTGCATCTACAGAAAACATGACTAGAAGAAGAAAGTAATTTTCTCTCAATTATGAATATAGACTCATGCATTAGTGAAAGTACAATATGCATTATTTTATGTACAGTATTTTACTGTATTTATAGCTGATATCTGTATGATTCTGTTCCGTTCCCAGTTTCTGAGTCGCCTTGCCCCCGTCCTGATGGTCGCTACGTTGTTACCTGACCCTAACCTGTCTCACTGATCTCTGATTTGCCTTTCGACTTGGAATAAGGAATTGGGAGAGAGCAAAAACGTGAACCGTCTGGTGGTTCCTGAGGACTGGATTGAGAAACCCTGGTCTAACTGACCTACACCAGCGTTGGGTAAATATTATTTTAATGTGCAGACGGTAAACCTTAGGTACCTTCCTGCTAGGACTGCATTAACAGCCATGCAACTTCGTGTCCAGGCAAGCAGAGGAAAGCAAAAGTGACATTAACCGCAGGTAAACTAAAGGTCTCTCTGGGCTTCTGGTCTGGTTTCAGTAATTTCAGTGGACCGCTGGATTTAACGTCGCATACGGAGATCTAAGGCTTAAAATGAGGGTTTCGCCCTGGCTGGGATTGCTGTTCTGCTTCTTCTTGGTTAGAGGTAAGTTTATGTTCCCAGATGCATGAAAGCTATGCAGTGAAAAGTCAAGTCAAAATATCTTTAATGTCTGTAGGATACACTGAGATACAATTATGACCTCGTTGGTAAGAGTTTGATTGGCTGATTTATTCATATACAGTTCTGTATAATAATGTATAAATCCGCAACATAAATATATATTTCCTTTTTAAAACTATGTGGTAAGAATGTCCATTTTTCTATCTTGTAGTTGTTCATCCTGGTTTCAGGGGACCTGTACCCTGACCCAGACAGAATAGGTTATCAGAATCAGGATATATTCATGGACAGTTTATAGGTCATTTAACCCTGGTACATTCCTCTGGACTGGGGGGGCGGGATGAAAGGACCTGAAGGAAATGCATGACATGGAGGGAGCAGCCAAACCCCCCCCCTCACACACTAGAGATGGGATGCAGACCTTTAACCAGGAGGAGAGGTGCGACAACATTGCTACCCCACATATTACTAAATCAGTGTTTCTCAGATCAGTCCTTGGGAGCTCCCAGACCGGGGGTGGGGGGAAAAGCAAAAGTGTGGACTGTCTGGGGGGTTTTACCCACTGCTTTAGAATAACATCAAGTTAAAATGCATGTACATTTTTAACTTAAATAGTTTAATGTGTGGTAATTTAGCAATTTTGTAATTTCCGAGGTGATTAAATACATGCTTTCAGGCGTGGGAATAATAATTTAATGAGAGCATGATTAACAAGAAGAGAAAAGAGACCATTAGAAGTTATTTTCCGTACATTTAACATTATGCTATACTTAGGTAGCATTCTAGGCAGAATGAAGAAGGAGCAGGTCTCCCCTCTTCCTGAACCATCATGCCGTACTTAGGTAGCATTCTAGGCAGAATGAAGAAGGAGCAGGTCTTCCCTCTTCCTGAACCATCATGCCGTACTTAGGTAGCATTCTAGGCAGAATGAAGAAGGAGCAGGTCTTCCCTCTTCCTGAACCGTAGCCACATCCCTGCTCATGATTCCTGACTCATGTTTAGTAGATGCTTTTATCCTAAGCGACATCCAAGAGCTGCAGATTCAAGCTTTGTGGATAAAAAATGATGGATCACGACGATGTGAATTTGTTGGACTCAAATTTGTAAGTCTTCATAGAAATGTTTGTTCATTTCATAATGATGCCGGCCAGTTTTTTCGTGCAAAAAAATCGGACTCCGCATGAAACGGCCTCGATGGCCTGACAGTTTCTGTTTACCACTCAAGGTCCTTCGTGTGAAGGTCCTGGGTTGGGTCCCTGGGTCGGTCGTAGGACCTTTCTGTGTGGAGTTCGCATGCTGTCCCCATGTACATGTGGGTTCCGGTTTTCTCCCACAGTCCTGCCCAGGGTTGGTTCCCGCTTGTGCCCGTTCCTGGGATAGGCTCCAGGTCCCCCCGTGACCCTGGTTGGGATTAAGTGGTTACGGTGATGGATGGATGGATCCTTAATGTGCTGTCATTACACCAGGGATTTTTCTGCTGTCCAGGCAGTAAATAAATTCACCCAGCGAAATTTCTTCACCTTTGTTGCTTAGCAAACTCATCTTAGCTCACTGGGTTGAATGACCAGTTTAATTAGCTTTTTCAGAATCAAGAGTAAAGTGCCATCTCAACTGTGCTCTGAAACCGGTGTAGAAGATCTGACTCCCACCCTCCCGCCCCCCCCCAAATCAGGCACTGCTCTGAGGGTCTTCACCACCCTCGGGGGTCGGGCCGAACTCCCATGTGGGTATGAGTATGAGGATGCGGGGGCCATCCAGGAGCTGTCGGTCCAGTGGAAAGGTCCTCAACACCAGTTGCTGTGCCACTTCATCAAGCACAAGGCATTCCGTAACTGCAGTCGGGGCTACGCACTGGACTACGCACCTGGGCGGATCAGGCTGCGCGTGGAGGAGGTGACGGCGGCTGACGCCGGAACGCATGTCTGCTCCGTGAGCAAGCAGCACGCCTTCACCGACTCCGTCATCGAAGTTCACCTGACCTCACGTGAGTGAGCCCGTGTTGCATGTCCACCAGCATCAAAACATTTCCCTAGAAGAGGCCATGAGACATGCCCATCCCCGCTTTGTCCGTCTCATCGCCATGCCATGCCCCTTTCCTCCCCAATCCATAATCCAGACCATAATCCAGAGCTGGACTGGGATTAAAGATCGGCCCTGGAATTTGGGGTGCTCCGAGATGAGAGGGGCTCGAGGCCCCACCACTATGCATTTGATCAAACGTTGGTAAATTTTGCCAGCCCACGACCCCATCAGCCTACTGGGTAAAAGTCCCATATGCCAGGCAGGCAGCCCAGGGTTGCCAGAATGCCCTCCTGCCATCAGTGAGCTTCCCTCTTGACTCTAGCTAAGGTGGGGAAGTTCCACCGCTGAGGAAAGTGTTGGGTGGGGATTCATCACTAACACAGCTTGTTTTGTGTCTGTGCAGGGTCTGTCACTGCTGCTCCACTGCCCAGTAAATGTCTGTCAGGTAATGCAAAGATCACAACCCGTAAGCAGGGGTGCAGTAGGGGCATAGATACCCTGGCAGCTTCAGAGGGGCGGGCACAATAGGGCAACCCTAGAATAGATAAAATTATAGAATTATATCCTGTCAGGCAGGGCAAGGGGACCGAAAGTGACATTTTGTCGAGGGGTTCAGAATTTCTAGCTACACCCTTACCTGTAACCTATTCAAGAAGCGTCATGCAATCTGGCAGTAATTTAATATGTGCTGTAGGTTATATAATAAGTTGTGGAGCTTATGGAGATCATTATACGCCAATAAAGTGGAAGCTAATGTCATGTTTTATCTGCCTCTGCCCAAGGAAAGGCAAGAGGCTCTATTCTTCTGGTCAGCTGGGTTCTGCTCTTGTGCTTCTGGGGGAGGAGATAATGGAGGAGCGAGATCACCCCGGGGACCAGAGTAAACGGAGCATCGCTGTGATAGCCCTTGTTTGCACATGCTCTGCTCTCTGTGTGGCAAATAAAAGCACAATATGGTGATAAGCAGATGGCCCAGTGGACAGCGACGTGCCAGACAGCTAAAGCCGTATTTGCTTGCAGTGCCTCCATATCGGTGACAGGTGCGTGTTGAGCAAAATGCTGTAAATATGCTTCAAAATAGATAGAAATCGGAATGTGCATCACGGTGTCACACGGGAACAGTTTGCGATGGATAAGTAAGGCTTAGCCTTTTGCTAAATGAGCAAAACAGGTAGCATGCATTAGCTATTATAATGTTAACGTCAGAATTTCTGGTGGCATTTAATAGGTTAGGATTAGAGATATCAGGGTTGCCAATTCTCTTGCGTCTGTTGTGACATACTTTCAGAATCTCAAGCTCACACGAGAAATCTTACGGCAAATCTATATTATTTCATTATAAACCTAAAGTTAGCTACATCAGAAGCGCTGGGTTAGTTTGCAAACCCTATAGAATATTTATATGGTAATAAAAAGTGTTACAGTCATGTTCTAAGGTTTTACGCATCGAGACATAATAAAAAAATCATCTGGTCCTTAGCGGGTCTTAAAATGAGGTAAGTGCAACCACAGATGGACAACAACACACAACACATAACATATTACACTGCACTGCATTACATTATTTATTTAACAAAAACTAACCCAAACTGCAGAAGCAGTGTGTGAAAAATGAAGTACACCCTTACTGCTTCCACGGGAATTAAGGAGGTAAATAGAGCCAGGTGCTGCTAATCAAATGCACTTGATTAATTGATCATCAGCAAGTGTGACCACCTCTATAAGAGTAGAAGTTTTGGCAGTTTGCAGGGCTGAAGCCTTCAGGTGTGTTTTAACCCAAGAGCTACATCTCAGACTCTATGGGGACTCAGTTAGCATGTTAAATGCTAAAGGTCATGACAGTACGACTGGAAAAAGGCTGAACAAGTATGGCTTGTTTGGAAAGGTTGCCAGGAGAAAATATCTCTCTAAAAAGATCATGGCAGCATGACTTAGGTTAGCAAAGTTGCATGTGAACAAACCACAAGACCTGTGGAACAATGTCCTTGAATAGACGAGATCAAAGGGAAGATGTTTAGCCATAACGCACAGCGCCACGTTTGGCAAAGACAAAACAGCATATAGACAGAAATACCTCATACCAGCTGTCAAGTACAGTGGTGGAGGGGTAATGATTTAGGGGTGTTTTGCAGCCACGGGACCTGGCCACTTTGCAGTCATTGAGTTGACCATGAACTCCTCTGTATACCAAAATAGTATCAAATGTGAGGCCATCTGTCCGACAGCTAAAGCTTGACTGTAAATGGGTCCTGCAACAAGACAATGGTCACGGTTGTAGCAAATCTACAACAAGAGTGGGTCAAAATTCTCTCCACTGAGAGACTGATAAAGTCATACAGAAAATTATTACTTCAAGTTATTTGCTGCTAACGGTGGTTCTATAAGCCATTGAATCATGGGGTGTACTTAGTTTTCACACAATGCTTCTCCATTTTGGCTTATTTTTTGTTAAATTAATAATGACAGGGTGGAATCTGTTGTGTGTTGTTTTACGCCTGAGGTTAGATTAAAATAATTTTAGAACCTGGTAAGGACCAGATGATTTTTAAAAATATGTATTAATATGTAAAACCATAGAAATTTCTTTTTCACAACTGTACATACGTGTAAATGCAGGTGCACATGTGCTGGTGCAATTTTCCACCTATTTTCTGTTGATTTATTTTATTATGAAAGGGTCTTGCAGAGGGGTCATGTAAGAAAAGTTTAAAGTTATTTAAGACTATATAAATTTACAGAACATTATCTCTATATTTGCTGCGGTCCGTGAAGCTGAATCAAAATCTTTACTCAAGCAGTGCTGCAGTTTACTTTGGAAAATATACATACTGTTCCCCTTTAATGTTTGTTTGTTGTTCATCATTGATACAGCCTGGGTACAGCTACTCAGTATGTCATGCAGACTAGCATACAGATAAATGCTTCCACAGGCTGCTCTCTAGCTTTGCAAAAGTATTAGCCACTGTGGCTAATAACACTGGAGTTTCCTTAGCCACGCGTAAAATGTATTAGCCACTGTGGCTAATTACACTGGAGTTTCCTTAGCCACGCGTAAAATGTATTAGCCACTGTGGCTAATTACACTGGAGTTTCCTTAGCCACGCGTAAAATGTATTAGCCACCTAGAGAGACCACATATACTGTAGCATGAATGTATAGATTTAATATTATGGACCCTTCAGCTGCTAATCACCCTCTGTAGCGCGCTAACCTGCCTTGTAGTAGCTGCACGGTGAGTGGTTTATCTGTGCTTATCAGCATGATTCAGCAGCCAGGAGGACCTGGAGGTCTGCGTTACAAAGACAACATAGCGGTACGTTGGTATTTCGGTAAGCATAAAAACTTATAATGCATGAATTCATTTAACATGTAATTGTATGCAGTAATAACGGACACCTACTCACATTTGTCCTCTCAAAGCGCTCTAAAAGATAAATAAATGAAATTCCCAACTTGAAATGTTTAATAAATGCTTAAATTCTCAATGTAAGTTGAGCAGTAATTATGGATGCTTATGATGATAAACAACATTGTAACAGTAACAAACAGTATTAACAATAAAAACTTTAGAAAAACTGATTAAATTGATCTTTTTTGTATGTTCCACTTAAGAAGTACATTTTAATGTTTATTACAGACTGGTAGATAGGTAGGTGACCTGTCAGTCACAATATTAAAACCACCTGTCTAATATTATTTGTCCCCCGTGTGCCGTCAAAACAACTAATTTACTGTATTTATGTTGAATATTTATAGATACAGAGCAGAACATTTCTTTATTTACAGTTTTTTACAATCGCTATGACAGTTTTTTCAAAACATTTAACAAGTTTCCTAAACTCTTAACACGGTTAGCACAACATCCGTCTTTGTAGGCTATACAATTAACACATTTCTTGTTGCTTTGATACAAAATGCATACAGTGAACACCAATTTAAAATGCCTGAACTTCTTTTACACACAAGCTCAACCAAGACCAAAACAATGTAATTTTACAGTCAAATTTACAAATGCTTTCACA
>JAODLC010000042.1:18740937-18754295 GCA_026781145.1 Hippopotamyrus pictus | reverse complement strand
TAGTTTTGGGGTTTAGTTTACAATGTGTGATTTTGAGCATGAAATTAACCGTTTTGCCAATTGTGTGTTTTAGGTGTAATGGTGCGTTAAGAGTTTAGGAAACTTGTTAAATGTTTTGGAAAAACTGTCATAGCGATTGTAAAAAACTGATAAAGAGCCGACTGATTAACAAACACACTGTCTGGGCCAGCACCCCTCCATCCCTGCCCTCTGTGTTTTGTCCCATTTGGCCAGCAGGTGTCGCTGACCATCCTGTTCCCTCTGTCTTGTAACCCTAGTCCCTGAGTGTTTTGCCATTGCCTGCACTGCTGTGTAGTTTAATGGGTTGAGTAAATGGCTCTGAAGCCGACATCTCTCCAAGTTGTGGGCTCAAGGCCAGCCTTAAGGTTTGTTTCTTTTTTGGCTTTATTTTATCCTTAGCTTTTGGCTTTTCCTTGTATCTGTTGGTTTATCTTTGTGTCCCTATTCTAGTTTACTTGCCTTGTACCCTGTTGTATTTTGTTCTGCATATACTTCTGTTCCTAGTTTTTTCCTAGTATTCTTAGCCTCTGTGTTTAGTAATATTCCCTAGTTTCCTGCGCTAGTTAATTGTAATGTATTCCACCTGTTTCTTGTTGTCCTGTACCTGTACTGATTGGTTAATTGAGTTTGCACCTGTCCTGCATCATGTCCTGTCAGTGCTGTATTTAGGTGCCTTCCTTTAGCTCCATTTCTTGTTTGTTCGTCGTGTCTGTGTCCCTGCATAGCAGTGTGTTTCTTAGCAATACTCTTGCTAGTTTCTCCCTGTTAGTTCTTGTAGTTTTCCTGTGTTTCCTCTTGCTTTTAGTGTTGTAATTCCCAGTGTTGCTCCCTGCCTTAATTTTTGCTTCGTTTTATTATTTTTGGTTTCTCCTTTTCTATTTCTTTTGCTCAATTATCCCCGTTTGTCGGAGCTTCTCTGTGGCTCATCCCCTCCTTTCGACGTGCCCCGTCTCAACAAAACCAATCACTAGTTTACACCCACTTTTCCAAGTGAAGGTTGCGGTTGTATTAGTATGTTTTCAAGAAAATTTGTAAATTGCTTATCGCCAAAACGTATTTAGCGTAAAACACGCATGCAAAACTTTTATAGTTGGGATTATGAGTTTGGTCTCAAGTTCGACAAAATGATTGAGAAATAAAAAAATGACCTGCTTGAGTTTTTGGGGTCATTAAAGTAGAGTTTAGCCAAGACCAGTGAGCTGTGAAAAGCAAAACCCTAAACCAAACATATTAGAAACTAATTATTTATTGTTACTACAGCAGAATCAGTTCTTCAGATAATGTTTGCATCATGTTATTAAACTTACCCGCCATGGTCTTTACAGGATAACATAACCATTGCTATATTACAATAGCATATGAATTGATTAGTTATCTGAATGCATTTAGCCATCTGGTTACCTTAATTAGCGTCGCGGAAAGCCCTGGAGCAGGCAGCACGGGGTGTAAGGTTGGGCCACACCCTGAAAGGGACGCAAAACCATCACAGTGTATTAATTTGGAGTTTCGAAGAAGTTTCTTCAAACAGTTTTTTTTTAGCAGTGCAGTAACAATCAAAGACCACTAGAGGACTCTGGTACTACGTTGCATTTGTGATCACATTTCGCAAGAAATATTTTATAGACTTCAAATCCCACCCAACCCCCACCCGTGACCCAGACCTGGCAAACATAAGATATTTCTGTGTTCGCAGAAATGCAGAAGTATGCACTGTATTGTCAGATTGTCATAAAGAAGCTGAATAAGATATTTAAAAACAGCCACTGGAAAGTTTTCATTTTTCCTTAGAAGGCAAGTGCCATTACAAGCAAATGTCATTTTTTTGGGCCGTTTTCAGCAATTTTGATCTATGAAATGCAAAAGGCAGCACTTTGGCCCATTTCCACACTCAGTCATCTCCCAGTTTGTGATGCCAGGCCCTGAATTTGTACCACAGAGGAACATAAATGCAATTTAAACAGGAGAAACTGAGGTGTACTAGAAGTATCCATCATGGCATCCATCTTCAGCCCATTTATGCCATATTGGATCAGGGAGAGTCAGGAGCTTATCCCAGGCAGGACAAGACGTCAGCCCATAAGGGGCCAAACACAGGCACACATTATGGGCAGTTAATAGGATGCACAAGCAAGATAGTGTATTGACAGCAGGAAAGTGTAAAAACTAGCCCAAAATACTTCTGATTTAATTAATCATTTCTCTGTCCAGAAATCTATCAATCCATCCGTTTTCCATACATGCTTGGCTTATGCAGGGTCACAGGGGTCCAGAACCTACCCTGGAAGTTACGGAATAAGGCGGCGGATAACCCAGGATGGGGTGCCCACCCACCAGCGGGCAATCGCCCATCAGCGGGCACCCCCCCATCAGCGGGCACTCACACATCAGCGGGCACTCACACATCAGCAGGCACCCCCCCATCAGCAGGCACCCCCCCATCAGCGGGCACTCACACATTCAGCGGGCACCCACACATCAGCGGGCACTCTCATATTCAGCGGGCACCCACACATCAGTGGGCACTCACACATCAGCAGGCACCCCCCCATCAGCGGGCACTCAAACATCAGCAGGCACCCCCCCATCAGTGGGCACCCCCCCATCAGCGGGCACTCACACATCAGCGGGCACTCTCATAGTCAGCAGGCACTTACACATCAGCGGGCACCCCCCCATCAGCGGGCACTCACACATTCAGCGGGCACCCATACATCAGCGGGCACTCACACATTCAGCGGGCACTCACACATCAGCGGGCACCCACACATCAGCGGGCACTTACACATCAGCAGGCACTCTCATATTCAGCGGGCACCCCCCATCAGCGGGCACTCACACATCAGCGGGCACCCCCCCATCAGCGGGCACTCACACATCAGTAGACACTCACCCATCACCGGGCACTCACACATTTAGCTGTCCAGAAATGTCACATTTAATCTATTTTTTCATGAAAATAAAAACTATTTCATACTTAATGCTTTGTTGTTATTTCAAAAACCACACTGAAATTATCCACTGGAATGCAACAATTTGTCATTGGTTTGACTAGAAATATTGGTCAACTTCACCATTCATTTTCTGATTTATTAAATCTGTCCTTGGCCAGTTTTCAATTTTACCTGCCAGTACATATTTAGAGACACTAAATCACCTAATCTTATGATTTTTAACAGTGGGAAGAAAGTGAAACATTGTGTGTCTCCCATAATGTGATAAAAACCTGTTGTTATGACATTGTGAGGATCATTTTTCAGGTCCCCACAAAGATCAGTGAATGCAATCAAAAAACTAAAAAGTCTCATATTTTGTTTGGTTACTTACGGTTAAGGTTAGGGCCGGGTAGGGGTTAAGGTCGTCATGTTGGGATTAGAGTTTTCCCCATAGAAATGAATGGCCCACAAAGATATAATTACAAACCTGCGTGTCTGTGTGTGTGTGTGTGTGTGTGTGTGTGTGCACACCCTACAATGAATTGGCACTCCATTCTGGGTCGTGCACTGCCTTGCACCCATAGGATCTAGGCCCCCCCACAAGCCTGAAGAGAACAAGTAGTTACAGAAAAATGATGGCTGGATGGATGGATGGCTGGATGGACAGGTGGACGGATGGAATTAATTTTGGAGGCATGAAGCAACTACTATATACTGAGCCACTGCCAGCCCAGAAGTGGACAGTCGCATACAAATAAACTCAACAAATGTCAAACAAAATCAGGCTTGTAATATCTACCCTTCAATAGTCCACCACAGTACTGGCTTCACGAAGTCCAGGATAACGTGTACATTGTCTGTGTCAGGCTTGCTACATAGTTCAAGCTGTAGCCCAGTAGTTACTGACTAATGAGGGTAACTTTGCCCGGCTCTCCTAACCGATGTCGGGACACCCTGGTTAGGCCGCTATTTGGATGCTTACAGTGTGGTCTCCTGAGATGATCCTGCAGGCATCCCTAACATTTGTTACTGGCCATTGGAAGCTCAGCCTTGATGGTTGTAACGTGCAATTTGCCTCACTGGTACATCGCTTTGGGCAAAAATGTCTGCTACATAAAAGCAAACATCACGTAAATGTAACAGCATATCAGGCCCTGTGATGAATCCATGTGAAGGACTAGATGAGACCAAGGAGACTCAATGATTATGAAGGAACCAGGTGGAACGATACACACAACCAGTCAAAAGCTTTTGGGCACTTCAGGTTTTTACCACTTTTCCATTTTTTTTTCATAAACTGCAGATTTTTTACTGTTGTCACGATCCAACACAGGGGGGAGGCAACGGAAGCCGTGAATATGCACAAAAGGGATTTATTGCCGGGGTAACACACTTCAAGACACGTAACGTTAATGACCGGACTGGGGAAACGAACGGAAACGCGGACTAAATACACCGGACTAATGGCAACAATAAGAAACAGCTGTTAAACATTGGGAATCCACATGAGGTTAACGAGGGGGGCGTGGCACAGGAGGATCGGCACGATCGGGGTGTGACAGTTGTGAAGCATTGGAAAGTTCAGTGAACAACTATAAATGAAAATGTAAGCCCAACAAAACAAGTAAACTTTATAACATGGAAAGAGTATGTAACAGTGCATGTCTGACAGCCAATTAACTGCTTGGGGGTGATTCGGTGAATAGCTTGCGCATTAAGAGGATTGTTCAACTGTAATTTCCTCCTCTTAAATTACTGATAAGGCCGCTTCCTTTGCATTATGTAAATTATTCCCAAACACTGTCCTTAGCACTGTAATGTCTGTCCTGTTATGAATGTTGTACCGTGGGTCGAGGAGGGACATTCTTTTCATTTTTCTATGTACGGTGCAAAGCAGACGTGAGTCACGTGACACTAAAGCTTTACTTACCTTGATTTGACCAAAATATGTCTTTTGTTTGTCTGTCTGTGAGAAACTCGATAACTGGGGCTAAAGCAACTATGCTTTTGAAACAAAGCTAACTGGTAAGGAAACAGCAACCCACTAACAAATCACATGTTATGAAGTCTTTTCCCCATTAGAAAAAAACTGTGAAAATTTAACAACGATTTTGTATAACTGTTACCTGAGGATCTGGCCAAGCACATCTATCCAGAGTCACAGTGCGGCTTCCACAATGGCCGATCAACTGCAGACACGATATTCTCCCTCTGACAACCCCAGGAGAAGTGTAGAGAACAGAAGAATCCCCTATACCTTGCCTTCATACACCTGACGAAAGCTTTCAACTTTGTCAGCAGATAAGGATTGTTCCAGGACCTCATCAAGATATGTTGACCGCCCAGACTGCAGAGTATGATAGAATTCTTCCATATGAACACGAGGGGAACAGTGCAGTATGATGGACGCACCACTGAGCCCTTTGAGATCCGCACTGGAGTGAAGCACTGCAGTGTCCTTGCTCCGACACTATTCGGCATCTTCTTTGCTGTGCTCCTGGAGCACGCCTTTGGCTTCCTACACACCGGATCAGAAGGCAGGCTGTTCGACCCAGCCTTACCGCCAAGACCAAAGTGTGCGAGTCCATCAACAAAGACATCTTGTTTGCTGATGATGTGGCAGTCGGAACCCCCTCAAAGTGGGACCTCCAGAATCTGATGGATCGGTTTGCCAAGGAAAAACAGTCATCATCACCAACAACTGCAAACTGGAGGTTGTTCACCAATTCATCTACCTGGGCTCCACCATAAGTGACAGGCACACTCCTGTATGGCAATGAGACCTGGACAACATACGTCAGGCAGCGGAAATGACTTAACACCTTCTACCTACAGTACCTAGATTCTGGGCATCTCCTGGGAAGACAGAATGACCAACACTAAGGTTCTCTTCCATGCTGGTTTACTCAGCATGTACACCCTACTCAAGCATCGCAGACTGCACTGGCATGGTCACGTCCGTCTTACGGATGATGGCTGCTTCCCCAAAGACGTCCTCTATGGCCAGCTGGCGTCAGGCAGGAGAACAGCAGGCCGCCCACAGCTGCTCTACAGGGACATCTGTAGGCAGGACAGGAAGGCCCTGGGCATCAGCACCGAGTCCTGGGAAGATCTTGCAGCAGATCACGCGAAGTGGAGAGCCATCTTGAAGCAGCACCTCGAGTCCGGAGAAGGAGCATTCCAGAACGAGCAGAGGAGCAAACCCGCAACACAGACAGACACACGAGAATGAGAGGGGACTAAAAACACACACATAGGTTCATAGTTATATCTTTATAGGGACTCTCCATTTATTTCTATGGGCAAAACTCTAATCCCAACAATGACCAGTCATGTGATCAGTGAACTTGGATGTTTGCTGTCTTATAGTCTGGTGCCTTCTGGGTGACTATTGAAAATGGACAGACTATTAATTTTAATGAAAAACCACTTCCATGGCTTATAATCACAACCATTGGTTTACCTGATTTTTTTTTTTCAATTTGGTTATTTTTATCAAGGCAATTTATGTTAACCGCCTTGTTGAAGGGCACAAAAGCAGCCTAACCTGCAGCCTAAATAACAGCGCAGAGCCCAAAGTATTCGTACAGTACCCACTACACTGTTTTTAGACCCACATGTGTATGCAGGTTCGCTCCGATGGAATGTTTGTACATTTGGATATCGGTCTGCTGCCTGCAGCACGGTATTTTGGGTTCTTTTATATTCTGGAGGCTGTCAGCCGTGAGCTCAAGAACGCCAATTAAACGGCCCGAAGCCCGCGGCTCCACTAAAGTCCAAATCGGCGCGTCATAGGCGAGACCGCTAAGAGCCTCTCCGCCGCTCGGAGGAGCTCGGTCGGCGAAGTGCCGTCGGAGCATCGCCATGGAAACGCGCCGTGCTCTCGCCTCCTTCCGTAAGTAGTGGGTGCGCGGGGTCAGCGCAGTGGGATTCACAGAGGTGGCGGCGCGGTCTTGCCAGATGCAGACGCACAGGCTGTTAGCGCCCACCGTCCACACCTTCCTGATAGCACCATTAATCATTTCGTGATTAAGCCCGAGAAGCACAGAACAGTCAGTAAACGGGTTTCCGAAATGTAGGACAGTCAATTACTTCTTGCTTGAATATTACAAGACCAGATCAATAATCAGCTGCACCTGTGACATAAACCTCTCAACAATCTCCTTCTCCTTCACATAATACCTTTGTATTACACTGCATCATATAAATCTGTTATTCTGTGTTAGTAGAACATGTGCTTGCAGGGGTATTCTCCCAGCCTCCAAAAACATAGTTAGGTGAATCGGGGACTCTGAATTCCATCTGAACACCATCCTGCCCTCAATTACGTGGGACTGGCTTTACCCTCAGAATGACCTTGTACTGGATAAGTAGTAATAAAGTTGCGTGGATTTTGGAAATATTAAAATAGGCTGTTGCAAGCAAACAGCCCCAAGGCTACGAACGAGATTTTTTTATCGTCTGTCTTTGTCGAATTTGTAGATAGGCCAAGTCGGAAAAATAATAATACATTGCATAATGATTATTGTACAATAATAATAAAATTGATTTCACATTGATTACCTCGAACGGCTGAAGCTGTGCAATGTGTTCACGAGCAGTACAAAGTAGTGTGCGTTCGCTATTACGAACCACTGTATTTAACCTGAATATCTAATATAAATGGCTGTTTAATTGGCACTCCGCTCGTAAGTTATAGTTGTCCGTAAACCGGACGTTCTTACCCCGGGGGCTACCTGTATTCCCGGAATTAAAGTGAGTCATAGGCATCTTATCACAGCAAAACACAATTGATTGCACATGTGTTTATGTCAGTATAGCCACACTGATCATATGTTTTGAATTACATTCATGGGTAACGCTTTGAGGAGACATAGATAGAAGTAAGATGTTGGCTATATGACCGATAACTATCTCTCCACTGCCTTATATGGCCGTAGTTAATATTTCATCTGCACTGTACCTTTTTCTGCACCATATCCTTGTTTATTTTCCTATAGTGTGGTCCAGTTGCACGTATTTATTACTTATTTGTTTATTTGCCCTGCGCTGTCTCGTCTTATATTACACTGCGGTTTGTCCTGTCCCTCGATGCCATACTCTGCAACCGTAGCATAAGAGTTTCATTGTGTTCCCCGCAACATGTGACAACGAAGACTTGACATTTCAACTTAGAATATTGAACATTGCAACCGACTAATGTCTTATAAAGATTTTGGTTAAATTAAAAATATTCATTCTATTGGATGCTAAAATGACACAAACCACATTTTATACATAGTAGTATATCAATATCCATGCATTGTTTTCAGTGTAAGTGCTAATAAATAATTGTTTCTTTATCTAAGTTAAATAAAAGAAGATGTGGATTGGTTAAAATTTCACATCTGCCCCTATTAGAATTATTTGGAGACATTTTTGCCCCCACTCTATTTGTGTTGCTGTGTTGTGCTTAATGTGATCAGACTCCTCCATGGACGACGTGATAACTGACACAGCATTTTGCTCATGGGAATTTCACTTACTCAAAAATGTTCCAGAACAAAAAAATTGATTGGTTCAGGGAGATAACCAATCAGATTGTAAAGGAGGTGGGTCCAAGCAACTAGAGGAGACGGGACCAACCAATCGGTTGTCAGTGAGTGGACACAGGCATGGAAATCCAAGCCTGTAGTGATCTCACCCGACTCATAAAACGTCTATCCTAAGGCCAAAATTTGCCCACGTTGGTGAGACCTTGGCAGCCACTCCAACATGAATGATCTTCATAGTCATCTCACAGCATTGTAGGTCACAGCAATAAACAGGAATTTCATTTTCTGTAAGGTTTTCACCTGAAAGCAAATAAATATTAGTGCCCTTGCTGTGAATAAGCAATTACCTCACGACTTGCATTTCCCAGAACAGAGGTCTTTGAATATTTCAGTAGAAATTCCTTCTGAAGGAACTCTTGTTTAACAGGAAAAGCAGAAGCAGAATATTTCTGTAGGCAACACTTTAGCCAGTTCACCCCTGTGAATTAATAATTCACTCTCACTCTATGATTAGACCAGATTCAAGAGGGGGGGGGAAATGGTTGTGAGAATAATTACTGTTGTTTTTCTCTGTTTTGTGATCCAGTGCCATTTCAGCCTGGCCCCTCACACGTTTGGGGGCATTGGAGGGCAATTCTCGTGCCGTGTGTAAGTCCGGCAAAAATGACCTGCTTTTAAACTGCCCAGGGAAGTTATTTTCGGATGCAGCACAATAAAACTGGAAGAAAACATGGTTTATTTAATGCTGTCACTGAGGCAAGAGAGTTAAAAGGAGAATAGATATTTTAAAAAATGACACGTGTGTCTACATGAACTGTGTTATTCCAAGTGAAAAATCAAAGTATCTTTTATTATCAGCTTCAGATATATGATGAGTCACACTGAGCTGACATATCATTCTTGATGGTCGTGGTGCAACGAAAAATAAGTAAGAAAACAATTATAAATACAAAGATATGACATGAAGACAGAGACAGAAAGACACATTTAACCACCTGATTGGTGGAGAAGATGTGCAAATTGGTACAGATATTGATATACTGAATAGAGGCTGACAGCGCCACCACAACACAATACAAAGAACTAACAGGAAAACTGGTGATGTGGATACTTTTACGCAAAAATAACCAGATGTCTTAATGCTGTGTTTTAACAGTCAGGGAAGAAGCAATGATCCATCGAGATACCTTTTCTTGCCATTAATTTGTCTAATATTTACTGCTACTGTCTATTAATGATAGATAGATAGACAGACAGATAGATAGATAGATAGATAGATAGATAGATAGATAGATAGATAGATAGATAGATAGATAGATAGATTATACTGATTATCTAAATAGATAGACTGTACTGATTATCTATCTACTGATTATCTAGTTAATTAGTATGATCTATCTATCTATCTATCTAAAGATTTTGAAAAAATAATGTATCCTAAAGTTATGTGAAATACAGGTATAAACTGAAACCGTTGCCATGTTACATTAAAGAACCGGTAACTGAAAAGCAGGTGATGATACAGCACTGTGTGGAGGGAGAAATTCCCTGCTGTTTAGCACAAAAAAATATGGGGTAGGGAGAGAACGCGGAGAAGGTCAAGGCATGACGAGTCCACAAGGAGGCAGTGGCGGGGCGTGGTTCACAGCTAATCAAGCTAACCGCTTGTTTGGCTAACTGTCGCGCTGTATCTTTCCTTAATCTGGGTCTTTTTTCATTGGTCTTAGTCATTAATCAATTGCTTTAAAACATTTTGGTGACTTATGGATCCAGTCTTTATTTCACCACCACCTGATTCAGATTAGTTGCATCTCTTACTCTAAGTGGGTCAATCAAAGTTAAATGGCCAAAGCGACAGACACGTAACTAAATCCAGACGGCGCATTTGCCCCTGTACCCCAGTGGCTTCTGGGTATCGGAAGGCTTTGTTTTTAAGAGTGAGGCAAGGTCCCTCTTTGTGGCCTATTTAGCCTTCAGACAGGAGCATGAAAGTTTTATTAATGTAGGCCAGCCTCTTTGTGTACTTTGGGTCCTACCACATCTGAGCTCCAGCTCTGAAGAGAACTGGTGAACTTCTGGCCATTAAGCTGAGTTGCTTCTTGAAGGACCATGTGACCTGCTGTTTGTGTGCTCTGGCGCCAGACACTAGACATCTTACGTTTTGAAACTGGCGAAATGAAAACGAGGGCACTTGTTTCGTGGTGATATTTTATGTGCCATCTTAAACTAGGGGTCAGTGTGCAAGGACAAAGCCATTTTTCCGGTTTTCTTTTGCAGTCAAGGGCTATGGGATCTGAACCGGTGATAAGCTTCTCATGTCACAAAGCCCACACCTCTACCAAATTAACTTTATTTAGTCATGTACAGATAAATACAGACATCCCACCTTAGACATACTGCTTTCAGGGAGATGGATGAGAGACAACTGGCACTGAAGAGTAACAACTAGATTGGGGGGTATTATTTTAATACCAGATACTGCAGTATCTTAGTCCAAAATTACCCCCCAACCAACACTCCGCAAATTTTATCATGTTCTCAGAATAGTGTTGCTTTTTAAAATACCGCCAAAATTTCATATACTGAGGTATAATGTCTGGACGGTATGGTGGTTGCTCTATAATGTCTGGATGGTATGGTGGTATTAATATGGCAGAGGGACTGATTTCCGGGACACTGGCTGCTGTCAATCTCTGGGAACTTCCCAGAGAGGTTGGAGGCCTGTACAGATATTTATTAGTTACTTCCATGCACTGTAGGCCAACCCAGTAGGTAACAAAGCAGGCAGCCTGAGACACCATCTCCAACGGGGGGGGGGGGGGGGCACTGACTTAGCAAACCTCCCAGTGCTCACCGTCTGAGACTAAGTGAAATTGGACAGTGAAGTTTGTGCTTCGACCGACACTGCTTCCAGGTGACAGCGATTCACTATAATTTTAGCATTTGAGTATCGAAAACTGTATTTGGCTTTGAGCATAAGGTTGGGTGTCAGTTTTTATCTTGACAGCTGATGGTTGGGTTATGCTAATAGAGAAACCGAGTTGGGGAACGACACCAGTTCAACAGACCAACTAGGCAAAGTCTTCTGTCTCCGTGCTTTATGAATCACAGCTTCTCTAACAACCATGGAGCTGGAAACAGCTGCATCTACTGCCTGAGTCCGTGGAGAAGGCCAGGTGATCATTTTTCATATCAAGCCACTTCTCCTCCCATTTGCCCGACCGTAATCCCTGCTGTTCTCACGGAGACATACCCACTGTTGAAACTGTCGGGATAAATTCGGCTTGAATCCATGTGTCACTGGCTTATGCTATAAACGTAAGAATTGCCTCCAAATTGCCTATCAGGTGTCTGCAGCACCTTCAATATAGGAAATATTTGTATATTATGCAACGTACAAGTTCAGAAGGTCCCTTGCTGACATGCATGTTAAGATTATTCTGAGTGAGTGAGCTGACATTTGAGTGAAGGCTGCAAACCTGAAAATGTTCACATATGTACAAATATGATGGCTGTCACTTTCTGTGGCGGCAACACGAACATTAACAGTGCGCACGGTCTACCAGAGCGGCCCCTTACGTAATGTAAGGAACTTTCAGTCAAGGCCCAAATCCTCCACACGATGCTATTTCACCCGCAGCAACTGAGGTGTGTTAAGCCGACAGTGTGGAGGAGGAGATTGTGGTGGTTTCCAGGGACAGCGGTGAGGTAGACCTGTCCTTGCGTTCCATCCTCAGCCAGCTAAGCTAGCCGGTCAGCTTGAGCTTAGCCTGCCGCCGTCTGGGCTCAGGCGAAAACGCGGTGTGGGTGACGGAAAGATTTCGTTTGGAAACCACAATGCACTGGTCCGACGACAATACGGAAGTGGGCAGCGAAATTATGAAACAAAAAGATACGCGTTTGTGTATGTGCGCTCCCACATGAAAAGCACAGACTTTGTTTTGTAGAATACAATAGCTGGACATGATATTCATGAAAAATGGCAGATTTAATGTGGACTGCTGAAGTGCCACTTACAGAGACGATGAGGGTCCCTGGCGGAGAACTCCACTCTATGTTAAAAAGGCCCATTTGTGTAGTGAAGTTCCAATAACAGAGAAACCACGCACAAATAAACTTTTTTGAGATAATTCAGCCTCTCTGTGCAAAACCTATTTTCAAAAAAGCTAATTAAATAAAAATACTACATTTGCTAAAGACTAAACATTAACGCTAATGGCTATCCTTCTAGTTGGTTTTACATTGCATAAATCAGTGAAAATCTTGCCAAGGTAAAATTAAGCCCACAGCTGTACTAGACTATCTGAGGGGTGGAATGATGATTTCTGCTGCCCCCACCCGCCCTGTGACATCATCTGTCTCACAACCACAAAAAGCACACAATATATAGATAATAGATCGTAATCACAGTGCATCCCACATCTGGCCAAACGCACCACCTGTCAAAGTGGAATCGTGGGTCTGTAGCCGTACCATCTGAACTTAATAAAAAAAAAGTGAATGAAATCAGCATTATGTATCACCCGTATTGGCAAGATTACCCTGGCCTGATTTCGTAGCTGGCAGTAAAAGGAATACAGCCCCAGGAAAGCAGACTGCCTCAATGGTCATGAATAATTCATTAAGCATAAAACCAATATTTAGCATTATAATTACGTAATTCTTTCAGACTCTCCGCGCAAATGTGGAACTTTAAACTTTAAACAACATTAAACGGTGGCCGCAGGCCATATGCACAAGTTCATAAATTGTGGCTTAATTATTAAAAGTGGAGATTGGCATTTTAGTGGTCTTAGGGGTGGGGTGAACCACAGAATTTCTTACCTCCTGTTCTTTAACATTTATGCCCAATAAGACATGCTAGTAATCC
>JAODLC010000042.1:18717686-18740837 GCA_026781145.1 Hippopotamyrus pictus | reverse complement strand
ATATGCGCGCAACACTTGAATGATCCACAATCCTGGCGGCTTACCTGGTTAGGTGGAACAGTGAGTATCGCGTAGCGTCAGTCTGTGTGAGGTGTGAATGTGTGTGTGTGTGTGTGTGTGTGTGAAAGAGAGAGAGAGAGAGAGAGAGATAGAGAGAGAGAGAGATGGGGGGGGGGGGGGTATACAAGAGACTGAGAGCTAGAGAAAGAGCGAGAGTGAGTGAACCTGTTCTTAGCATCAGTAACCGTAACATTTTTCTTCCGAAGGCATATTACACCATTACCGAAGATTTTTAATTACATACTCCCGCAATGGACTGTAGAAACGTAAGTATGCGTATAGTGTTTATGTAGTTATTGCATGGGTATCTGATTTTTTAAGAATGCTGTACTTTAAAACTAGTAAACAGATGTACTTGTTTTCAACAGACACTGTAGCCTATGTACTGCATTTTAAACTTACTATTCGCGTTGCCATTATTATGAGTATTGTATTGCACAAAGTATATTGTCCATTCATGTGTAATTATGTATAATGTGTAATTAAGAGATGTCTGATGTCAGGTTAAAGGATAGTATACATCATTTTCAATTTGAATTATAGCATTTATTTCCACTTAGAAACTACAGATTAACTCAGATGTGATAATTATGTAATTAGCTTGTCGCGCAACCTCGTCTTTTGTCGCAAGAGCTATCGAATAATCAGGCAATTATGACTGTGAAGCCTGTGTTTGCCAGGATTATAAGGAGCCACGGAAGACTTACATTTGGAGTCTGCTGTTTATAATATTTTGCTTTTTATTTATTTATTTGTTTATTTATTTATTTGGGGAGGGGGGGGGGGACGCTGCTGAACTACTCTATCCGAGCGCTGCGGTATCAGCCGAACTCGTCTCCCATTTCCAGAGGAGAGCGCGCCTGCCACCCCCGCGCTGCCTTAACATCGTTAACATCGCAGCTGAAATATGTGTTATCGGTTACCAAACGCTGAATCGCAGCTTATTTGTCACTATATCACTCGTTTAGGTTTTGTAAAATATATTCTGTGTTTTGCGTCATGTGATAGTAAAGTTTGCAATTTAACTTGTGATTTGACTAACTTAATTCATCAAGGCAATTGGTAACTATCGGAAAGATAACGAATAAAATAATTTGGCTGCATGAAGTACATGCAAATGAGGCAAAAAGCCATAGATGCGAAGAACAGACGTGCTGTCAAATTGTTGGTACATAATTGTACACGCGATTAGTAAAATTTCACAGTAGCTATACCGCTGAATTGTATTAACCTGTTATATCTGACGTTGTACGGTAATCTCTCCGTCTGTATGGAGGATTAATACGCCTCAATCTGAAAATGCCGAGTCCACATTTTCACCCCCTCTGTTTTCCAAGGACATGGGAAGACGGGTCACATTTTCATTACATACAGTCGGGGGTGCTAATGACTGCTTGTTTCGCAGGTGGGCGGTTGCAACCCCCCCGTGAGGTGTTTGATAAGAGACACATGCATACGGATAAATCGGCTGCTCTCTGGGGATAACTCTTACAGTGCTGTTAGAAGTGCCATTTGACGGACTGTTGTTTAAGCAGACGCTGAATCACTGAATGAAGAGCGAGGCACACCTTCCCATTTCCACTAGCTTAGAATTTCCTGCCAGACTAACCATCTGTGACAGACGGAGGTAAACAAGGTAAAGGGATCTCTTCCTGTTCTATCTCCGTGGCGAAATTAAGGAAAGTTTTGTTTTACCATTTTCTGCCCGAGCTTTAAACATTGTGTTGCTGTCCGAGCTGAGAAGAAGGGACAGTTCATTGCTCACCACGTCTTCCCTGGCGTCACGGCAGGAGAAAACTGCAAATATCTCCCGTCACTTTTATCTGTAGTTAGAAGTGCTTCTCGTTGAAGCTGTTTGATGCTGGCATGCTATGAAGTAGGCCTATATGTGCTCCATGTTAGCACACGTCACAGTTCCCTTGCTGACTGCTCCCGTCGGACGGACACTACTGGTTCAGCTCTTGCGTCATGCTTCCATCCAACTCAATGGACCCTTGGGCTTGTCAAAGAATCCAATAGTCAATCGTCTAATGTGTAAAAACATATTTGAAGCAGCGTCAGTCAGCACCCAGCCTGTGCGGTGAAAGGTCTTACTGGGTGAGAACTGAAACAGGCATTCAGAAGTGATTCCGAAGTCCTAGGTTTCATTTGGGAAGTCATTTCTGCACTACAAGACATATGGTCTTTAATGCATTCCCTAGCCTCTTTAATGAAGGTGTAGAACGGTGTTTCTGGGCATTAATTTATAGGTCAACCATTTGGTCTCTATTTGGAGAAATATTTTGCAGACAGTAAAGGTAAAATCACCCTTAAAATGTATCTTGTGGACTTCTGGGACCCCTAGGATGGAAATGGTTTGACTTTGGAAACTTTCAGAGGTAGAAGGTGGCAATGGCTGAAATATAAAGTAGATTTTAGACAAAGGAATAACAAACATTTTACTTAAAGTGGAACAGAAGTTACACTTTGTCACTCTGTTGCACAGATACATTTGATTTCAAGCACATTGGAGTAATATCAATTCAGTATCAGATGTCAGAATACCAGAAAAGGTCCATGACAGGAGAAAAATACTAAATTGGTTCTGTTTGAAAAGCTTTTTTGGAAATGCTAGTTTCAGTCACTGGGGAGTGATTAGTTGACAGCCTTAAGAAAAACCCACGTGATAGTTCTTTCTTCATAGTGTTTTTGTATAATAAACATTAACATTCTGGGCTGTTTGCATAGATTCATCAATCTTCATCAGATTTGCTCCATTCTTACTTGCCTGTCATTTTATTTAAAAGGTTTCCAGAAAAAAATTGCTCTCTTCTGTGCTAAAGTTAATCACCATGGTGACTGCAAAAGTCTTGCATTAGCAATCCGTACACGAGGGCATCCTCATAGCGTGAGTATATGACGCGAATCGCACGTTAGATCTCATGTGACGGGACGGGCTGATTGACGTCTCGCGCGGCCAATGAACTGCGCTGTGTCTCCCAGGACGCGTGCGGCCAGCCACAGGATAAGGACATCATGGACATCCCATTGAACGACCCCGAGGCTAACAAGGCGGCCACGAAGATCCAGGCTGGCTTCCGAGGACACATGACCAGGAAGAAGATGAAGGATGACAACGCCAAGGAGGAGGTGAGCGGCAGTGGTCCTGATGAGAGCGTGGAGGAAGCGCTCAATGGCAGCCTGGCAGACTCAGGTCAGTCCCTCGTCACATAGGACGTTGGCTGACTTAAGGATAGACTAAGGCTGATGGACCAGGTAGTCTGACGTTGCTCTCCTGTCAGACTTTGCTAGCCAGTCTCCGAAGAACCCCAGGCTCCGCCCCTTGTAAACATTTCATTTCCTCTATCTGGCTGAAATGCCCGACAGCGCATCATGACATGAGGCTCAACTTATGCCGTCGCATGTCCGTCTCCTTATAATGTCATCGGCAAAGCTAAGGTTCAGAAGATGCTTCTCGACCAGAATGGAACCTGGCTCTAGATTCATAATCCGGGAGTCTTTTTTTGCTACAGAACAAGGTTGAAGTGCACTGAAGTGGACGCAGAGACAAGCTTGGTGCATTTGGTGCCCTCTGATCTTGGACCAGCATTGCTTACGTTCCATAGAATTCCCGTCCCTTAGTTGCACGTCGATTCTCCCGAACTCTATGCGCACAATCTTTTCATGTCGGTCAGTCTCCTGTTGCGCAGTCAGCAGCCTGGTTGCGATTCACAGTTCCAGTGTGGAATGGTCTGCGGCGATCGGGATCCGTGAGAGGCAGCCCGCCCCCAACTGTGCAGTTCCTAACACATGGCAGAGAACAACACCAGTACTGGCAGACGGTGGTCTCAACTTGGAGCAACCTCCCTCCTTCCCACCCGCTGTTGCAAATATGCCTGCCCAATATTAGGACATCATATTGGAAAATGTACCACTCTGGTAGTCTGTGTGCGTGTGACTTCAGTGTTGTGCTAGACTTTCTGAACAGCGTTTTAATAAAATAACAGTCAATATATAAGCTTTTCTATTTCCCTATGCTAGAAACGTAGAGGGCAGCAAGGTGGCTGCTATTGTCTGTGTCACGTGGGCTTCCTTTGGGTAACCCGGGTTTCTTCTGCTGTCCAAAGACATGCAGTTATGTTACCTGGTGTCGCTATCTTGGCTGTAGAGTATGATCGTGTATATGAGTGTGTGTATGTGTGTGTGTCTGTTTTCTGTGATAGTCCGGCATCCCATCCAGGGTGTGCTCCAGGCCAGTGTTGCCTGGCATAGGCTCCAGACCCCTCTGCCACCCTGAGCAGGATAAGCAGTTAGAAGGAAGATGGACCACATATCGTTACCACATAGGTTCTCTTGCTGTTAGTCCACAACAAATCAGGGCATCGCTCATCTGTTGAAATGGATTACATGTTTACCCAGACAACAGTGTTAATTTGGAAATTCGCAGGGATGCATTTGAGTTACACTTTGCAGAATCGGTGCGGGCAGCTCAATGAGGGCAGTCTGGAGTGTCTCTCGAAACAGTTTCCGTTATAAAGTCCCTACACAATAGATATTGCGAGTCCCCATTTAGCTCCCACTGGAACAGCAGCTGCTGTAATCATTTTGAAATGGAAAGAAGTTTCTCCTCCGGGAAAAGATAAACTTGCCTCAGTCAGTAATGTACCTTAGTTTCCTAGCAATGCTGCTTTATTATCCATCTCTAGGCAACAAAGACAGTGTCTGTGAAGGTGTGATGTTAAATATCTGCTTTATTATTTCGGTAGATTGACTGATCATATATGTCAAGTTCTTGTCCACAACACTCTCAGTATAAGCAATTTACCCTAATTGTCTAATATTTGTTAGGTTTTTGTAGTAAGTCTTGAAATACAATCTCTTTGGTAGCATGTGGTTTCAGCAATACAGAATAGTGCTTGGTTGATCTTGGTTGGTCTCCCCTTAGCTGCATGTGCTTGCTGGCCTCAGTGAGAAGACGGAAGGTTAAACTGAATTTTTGTTTTTACTGGAAATGTGCCTCGGATGAAAGGCACATCAATAAAATCATGAGATGATTCATTTAATATCCCCACCACTGAACTTGCTAGTTAAATGTCATTAAAAACGAAAAAAAAAAGAAAGAATAAAAAAGGCCCACTCACGAAAAAAATTATACCTGCAAATCTAAAATGAAATGGAAGAACATCTCCTAGGAGAAACTGTGAGGTTGTCAAGAAGGTTGTTGAAGGGGTTGGGGGGGGAGGTAAGTGGATTGGGGGGTAGGGGGCCTGGAAAAGTGGTTGAGTAAGCTGGTGGGTGGTTGTGGTGGGGGGGCTATCTTACCTTTTTAAACGATAATGTAACAACAGTCCAGCAGAAAGATCTGGAAATACATAAGGAAATTATTTCCTAGCCTTATGTAATTGCATATACCATTATGTTGAGGAAAAGATTAGAGCAGTTACAGAAAGACGATTCCTCTCTAGTCTCAAGCCGCTCCATCCTAGATTCAGTGGCAGAGATTTTTCCATGGTTGCCAAGAAAGTCACACAGCATACTGTATTTGTGAATCTTCACACCGAGGCGAGGCAGCTGCCTCTGGCCTCCTTGATGTGCAGGGTGTTAGGTATCTCGTATTTTTGATTGAGATCCCCACACACACTCTGAAAACAACCCCACCAGCAACAATGGCTGCTATGTCTTTGGCCAGCAGAACACAACATCAACAGGGAGACCAAACAGAAGGTTCCAGAAAGGTGTCTGATGCTCTGCTGAGGACTGTTCCAGAAGCTTCCACCAGCGCAGAAGTGATTCAGCTGAGCGTTTCTCTGGCTCGTGGAGCTCAGTCTACCACAGCAAACTCCCACTTCCTTGTGTAAACAAATAAAATATTATTTTATGAACCTTCTTTCTTTAAGCGCACAAACGCTGATTTTTTTTTTCCTTTTCTCCTGCAGTAACAATCGCATGCATTCTTAAGCAGGATATAACTTAATGTGTATATCTACACCCAGGAACAAGCAGTCCCAAAATCACTACGACCAAAAGAAAGAACAGAGCATCATTTTAAACACTGTCGGAACTTTTCTGCAGCCTAATACAAACTCGAGTGAAACCGGTTAAAGAACAAGTAGACTGAGTTGCTGCTGTGAATTATTGAAATGGTGAAGAGATCGGTCTTCACAGGATTGTCGTAGTAGGGGGGAGCTGTGTGTCAGGTTTTGTTATCCACCCCAGACATGTTTGAAACCAGTGGTCCAGAGGTCTGCAGCTGAAGCGACGGAGAACTGGCCACCTTCAATGGCTGAGTGCTTGTTTTTCTGTTTCTTCAGAAGCAGCAGGTGCGCAAGTAGAGGGCGGAACCTGAAGGTCGGCGGCCGAACAGTGAGGTCCCCTTGTGAGCCACAGGACACTGACATCCACTGCAATAACAACAGCTCCTTCACTCCACAGAAACGTTCATTGTACAAATAAATTGGAATTAGTCTTAGATATGGGGCATGTCTTTCGCTCTCTCACACTGTTTTGCTTCCTGTCCAGTCAGGTTGGATGTTAGTGACCCAAATTAGCTTACCACGGCATGTGTTTCTTTTTGTATGTTTAAACCACTGTTGCAGTCAATACAAAGTACTCAAAGTTTATGAGTTAGTGAACTGTTTAGTACTAAACAACGTAAATTTAGTTAAAAACTGCTATATATTTGTGTTTTTTTCCACTTGGCTTCGATCAGCCTTGCAATATTTATAATTATGCATCTTAATAGACAGGGCAGGTCAAAACATTTTCTAAACTTATGCTGTGTGTTTCTTTGCCTGTTTAATAAAGTTGAGACAACAAAGTAAAATGGACTATGTTGCTTTGGTCAAGGCTAGCAAGGAATTTTATGCATCACTGCACTGGGTATAAAAATTCCACAGAACCAGTTCGGGGTACACAGTGTTAAGATTTTCCCTTGCATAGTCCCACTTTATTAGCACACAAAAAGGTTTTCATCTACATTAAATGGAATCAGATTGGCTTTGTGACTGGAGAATAACCGTTGTACTGAATGACTGCATGAGGGTCTCAATAGCGAGGGCTGGACCTAATCTGTTTATTTTCTCCACCTATTTTCAGTAGCTGGATATTATGTCAGGACTTTACCCCAATGCCTCGTATATTGCAGGACACGAATCCACTCGCAGGCACAAGCTCGTTCATGACATTGCTGACTCAGCACTGAATCCAAATAGTCCCATAACACTAGCTACTGCCCCACCATGCCAGCCGTACGAATAACATTTTTCAATTTCAACCCTATAATAACCCTATATTTTTAAAAAAATGCAACAAAGTTTGTTATCAAATCTGTTTTGTAGCTTTTTTCTCCATTGTCACATCTTTATAGATGTTTAATTAGTATGGTAATAAAATATAAAATTGTTAAACCTTTTCATGAAACTCAGATGTTTTCACAAGGTGAGCCATGAGTTATTTACGCGGACAGAGAATTCGTTGTAAAATGAAACTCTTGTTTTAACCGTGCCACCCATGTCACAGTGCAGGAGAAGGAATTAAGCATTTCGTAATTACTTTCACTTGGCTTTCGCACAATGGCGGCTCATATTCTCACAGTGCCTCTGTGCTGCACAGGAATATATATGTATTACATCCCTGCCCAGTTCTGTAGGCAAGCAATCTGGAGCAGATTCAGAGCGGTTCATAACAGACAGAATTGTGCACTTCTGCGGGAATTAAAATCCTTATTATTTTGGCCAAAATCACATGACATGAAATTCATACCTAAAATGAAAGAAAAAGAACTGCAAAACTACAAAACGACAGTGATTTAACTGGAGCTAGGACACATTTCCCAAATACTATTATTTTACTACTCCCAGTGGGCTGATGGTTAGCTCCAAGGCTAGCATCTCTATTTAGCATAAATATTCCCATAGGGGAAAATTTCAGTGACCAATAGGGATAGATTAATATTCAACACATGGTCAGTGGCATCTAAACAAATTTCAATTTATAATTTCTGCGACATATTAGTCAAAATCAGTTTAATTTTACTTTCATATTCATTTTATATGATGGTTCTGTAATTTTACTTTCATGACTAATAAGGTGCTTTAATCATTAGTTTCAATGCTAACACTTTACTTGAGGGGACACAAATAATCTAGTATTATCCTATAACTTATGTTTATTAATTAGCCACAAAGTATTAGTTACAAACTGATTTTAACTGATACACTGCCGTGTTTGTTCATCATTAATGCATTGCCACATATCTTTTAACTAAACCAAGTATTATATTTCTAACTATCTTTATGTAAATCTTAGTGAACTACTGAAGGAACTACTGAAGGAAGTACTAAGGAACTATGGAAGGAACAAGTGATGAATAACACAATACTGAAATACTGATCTCATGTTTGTTCATCATTAATGAATCATTACGCAGCTTTCATATTTAGTATATTTGTTCATGATTTGTTCATGATTTGTATTACAGTAGTAACTGTGTTACTACCGAGTATTTGTGTCCCCTCAAGTAAAGCGTTTCATTTTAATCATCATTTTAATTTTAGTCAACAATAATAATGTACAGTCAGTATATAATGGTCCACATTCCAGAAAGTGTCTGGGTTTGGAGGGAGGGGACAATGGTTAATCTTGAAGCAGACAGTCAACAAGAATATCCATTAAAATATCTAGCTACACTAATGAGTAAAATTCAAATTTAAAAAGCCTAAGGTCAGTAATGGAACAATAGCAATATTAATCATAACATTTCATAAATTCCCAGGTTTTCACAGTACTTATGTGCTACTTGAGGAAATGTACATTTTATTTATTTAGCAAACTCTTTTATCCAAAGCAACATACACTTGAGAAAGCAGAATCAGACAAGCTGTGGAACAGGAGCCTTGCTGAAGGGCTCGACAGTGAAATCATTCCACCTGTCTTGGGATTTGAACTGGCAACCAACCTATCACAGGAACAGTGTCTTAAACCACTGAGGCACACGCCACCAAGTCTCAAACATATGCACATTCTTAACACCAACAACAATAATAAAAATAATAATAAAAATCATCACCCTCATCATCATCTTGCATTCTTATATTTATGGGCATAACACATGGGTAATCTGAAGCACGAAATTGCAGCCATGCCTTCATTGTAATCTTGTAATGTGTAGCTAAATTTTTGATAAGGCTGCGATCCTCCTCCAAGAACGCAGCGCAGTTGGATTTCTCTTTATTTCAGCAGCTCGGCCTACAGGACGCCCACGTTACACTCGGAGGCATGGAGGGAGTCTGTGTGGTGACGCTGAAGTTGGCAGCTAGAGAAATTACTTTTTTTTTTTTTTTCGTTTCAGCGCTTTCTCCTAGCAACACACGTTTCCAGGGCTGTGCCTTCCTGTTAAATTATCAATTATCTGTTAAACTGTAGGGAGGATGCAATCGAGCTTATAAATGTCTTATAAACATAATTTCACCTCATCAGGAAAATGGTTTGACTCACTGTTATTGAAAATTGTGTGCTCAGTGGGTGCATGTTTTCGTTTTCACGTTTAGCTGAAAGTTATATCTTTAATTAAATTGCTTATTGCGGCAGTAGCCTACTTCTCAGTTTCCCACTTATTTTGTCCCTCCCCTTAATGAGGAGCCATCGTGTTTTTATTTGGAAAAAAAAAAGAATAAATAAATAATAACAAAACAGCATCTTACGATGAAAACTGGCAGAGGAGACGGGCATCCAGGGTATTTCAATCCTATAGGCGACATAGGCAGCCGCCTAGGGCGTCAACTTCCGTTCTGAGGGGCGCCGACTAGCCTGCCGCTTTCGCTTGTGCTCGGCACGTACCGTTACAGACGTATTCACGCCCTCCGCAGTGCCGCCACCAACCACCAACCGATGTGGGGCGCCAACCTCTGATGGGGCGCCGACTAGCCAGCCAGTTACGCTCCGCCTCAGAAGGGGGCGCCGCGCTGTCACGATATGGAGGGAAACTTTGTCAAGGACGCTGGTAGGTTACCGAGGTGTGACCAAAAAAAAAATTCTCAGTGAATAGGCGACAAGAAGACTAATTTCAATTAATTTCAAAATTAGCGAAAATCGTTAACTTCCTACAGCCATCAAACGCAAAACAGTTGTATAATCTGTATATTTAGTGTAATAAAATTCTATTAACAGTCTTTGCTCATATACTATTCCCCCATTGGTTATCAAAATTAACGCAAAGTTAATGCTATCAAAGAAATAATATGCCTAAGGTATTATGACACCTGTTCCGTAACATATTATATATGTTTATTTGTAGCCTAACTATTTATTCAGTTGTTTGCTAATTTAAAATGTTACGCATTATATTTTTGTGTTATTACACAAAGTGAACAATATTGAAGAATAATATATTATTTCATTGTTATCGTGAACTGTTGCGGGTGGCTTAGGGGGCGTACCTAGGCCGCCACGTGCGCTAGGAGTTAGCAGGTCGAAGAAGTGTATCATCTTTGCTTCTATGTACCAACTCCAGACCAACTGTCCCTGTGCTCTTGACTGTTTTAAATGTTTTTTTTAATGTGTTACTGTGCACCAGAATATCTTATTCTACTTCTGGTTAAAAAACTTCATTTTAGAATCCACTGACAGGCCTGTCAAAATTCTTGTTTTTTAGTCTTTTTAAAACTCATATTTATAGAATAGGCTACCTGCTGTAAAAAATACACGTTAAATTACTTTATGTGATTCAAATAATTTTTTATAAAAAAAGCCCTTCCCAGCCTAGTTACTCCAAAGCACTTGAAAGTCTGTACAAACACACTGTGCAAGCAAAATCTGTGCGGTATAGAGGAACATATACGATATGGGGCGTCCGTCAGTGGGGTTAGATCATTTCTAGTATAATGTCAGACCTTCCAGCTCAATTCATGGTGGGAGGATTTTATTCGTAATTAGCCAACTACTGGGCTTATTGCATTTGAAGCAGACATTCTGCGATACGGTTTAATACTGTAGTTTTAACCGCCCGGTATGACACTTGGAACATTATCACGCCCAAATTCAGGTTTACTAGTTTACATTATTTATTGTCAGGTCAGGTTAAACATAACCCTAACCCTAACCTTTTTATCTGATATGTTCACTTAAAACTATGAGAACGACTGGAGAAGGTCCGTAACCCAGTCACTGTCATGAAGCGTTCCCCCAGGGGAAGAACTATGAATTGTGTTTTCAGTTGAACAGGAGAGGGCGCTGTTCTTGGAAAATATTACGCTGTTCATGCAACTCTTAGGTGTTTTTTGTTCTGTCCTTTAGGATATACATTAGCATGTGTACTTTCTCATATGAATACCTAACACTGTGCAATGTACATTTTGCAATGATGTCTTCGCTAATTAAGTCAAGAGAGCCAAAGGATTCTGTCGCTTTAAGAGAAAACCCAGTGTCGTCAGGGGGTGATTCTACAAAGATGAAAGGTCACTGGCAGTGAGGTCTCACCCCTGGTACAGTGGGCTGGGTTAGATGCAGTGCTTAGCTGTGTAGACATGGTTCAGATGGAAACCAGGATTCCTTCCTTGTAGCACGAACTGTCTCAAACATGGTACTACTTACATTATTTACGCATAAGACTGCATTGTTGAAAAATTAAATTAAAATTTGAGCTATACCAAAAACTATGTTTCACTTGATTGTTAACGTATCTTAGTGCTGCACGTACTGTAAAAGACACTGCATGATATCAATGAGTCTTTGTGTTTGAGAGTTAACAGGTCTTTCTTGTGTATGTATATGTGTACACAAATCCAGCTCTTTCTGCTGCTGGACCACACTGGGGCTACCTGCTATCTAATCAGCTGACCGCTGGTTGCCCGATTAAACTATTTAAAGGAACAGGTCTGTCCTTACTCAAAGATACAGAATTGAAAACTGTTTGTACGTTTCATTGTATATTTACTGGCAGATTTTTAATAGATGACTGAAAAAACTGACAATCATTTTGATGCAATACTCATTTTCATTTATTTATTTATTTATTTGCATTAAGCAGGAGTTGCCTATGGTTTGATTGTTACACTTGTCCACTTATCGTTTAAGCCATTGTGTGTCTTCACTGTCAGCTGTTTGTGTTTACATGTTGAGCAAGACCAAATGCACTGAGTCAACGTTCATTTACACTTGCATTCATTTATTTAGCTAACATTTTTATTCAAAATACGTTCAGCAAGGCAGACAATACACTGATAGCATGCAGCTGTTAAGGAGCTAACTCAGGTATACATGCAGCTAAGCTGAGCTTCCAGTCAGTGACCAGTAATGAGTGCAAGTTCACATTGAGGACTAGATTCCTAGACAAGTGCAAATACATGAGAATCCAGTGTTGCCAAGAAACCGTAACCAAGTGATGGCTGATGAAGGCGTAACAGGTCAGTAGTCAGATGAGCTAATTAAGATATTCCTAGAAAAGATACAGTAGGTCTTGAAACATTTCCTGATGGTTGAGCGGGACTCTTGATATGGGTGGACAGCTCATTCCACCACCAAATAACCGCATATAAGAAACATCTATAATGAGACTTATTTTATGTGATAGAGGGACCATTGGGCAGGGTTGGCTTGCTGACTGGAAAAGGATGGAATGTTGGTCTCCATGTGTGATTCAATGGAAGTTGGTGTGGTTCCATTAATAGCTCTAAAAACCATCATGAAGCACTTGAACTTGATGCAAGTACCTACAGTATAAGAAGCAAGAGGAGAACCTGAATCTCGGGTGATGAATGCATGGCAAGGGTCAGGAAGAAGTCAGTTTTGTTGACTGGAGGCGGGCAGTTTCACCATCCCATGATGAAGGAGCTGATGCTAGCAGAAGATGGAATCAAGCATGGGTTCTTAGAGTTGCAGTTCCTACTGTGAAAAGCAGTGAGAGTTGTGTCTAAGATGGAAGACATGAATGTATTGGAAGCACATACTGAAGAGGATAGATGGGAATTAAATGGGAGACACATTTAGTTGAGTGGCTTCCTCTGTGTCCTTGTTTGGTGGAAATACCCAGGGAACTCATTGGTCTTTACAGGAACTTCACTTTACTTGCTGGTCTTTTCATTTGCATGGTAACATATTAACATAGCCAAAAGAGTCGATACTGATTCCAGTGTTCACTCTGGTTCTTGGTATGTTGGTCACGTTTGGGCATTAAAAAGTCTGGCTAAGTGGAAAAGAATCTATGGGACACTGTCAGTAGACTGTTGTAGTGTGGACAATAGCCAGGGGCATAAAAATGTAAATGTGAATAGCTAACAACAGAGAGCAAGACTTTTTTTTAGTTCCCTTGGATCCTGTCTTCGCGTTCCCACTTCATAACCGATCATCCAAGCATCAGGAGTATTCATCTATTATAAGACAAAAGTTATTAGTCATTAATTGTGAGTCCAAATGTCAAACTAATTAAATGTCTTACTTCTACTACAACAAGATGATATATTTTCTCAGTCGTGGTTCCCATGCATTTTTTTTTTGTCAACCTTTTTCTCGTCCTTCTGTTTTTACAGAGAAGCAAAGATCTGGACATGCTGCCTTATCACTGATGTCCTTCCTCCTGCCATCTCTTTCTGTCTTCTTCAAAAAATGAGGAGAAACAAGCCAATAAATAAACGACTCCACCTCTGACGTATTATCGGTTTGGCACAGGATTTGGGGGTTGAGGGGTCCAGATTTAGGCTGTCTGGGTCCACGAAGCTGGTGAGATCTGCCGTCTCTTCATTCCTTTCTCAGTGTTCTGTTTTATGGGGCTGTTAGAATAAAGAGGAACAGCAAGAGGGGAACAGATGTTTATTACCACAGCAACCTCGGAATTCCATTCATGTCTCGGAGCCTCTGAGACAGCCGTCAAGTCTTCTGGTCTTAGACGGTTAGGCTTGTAGTAATTCCTCCTTCATAAGAAGGATGGGCATATATGGTTTCAGCTGTGGCCAGCCAATTCTAGATTTGAGTCTTTCACAGTCGAAGGGAGTCTGTGCTTCTTTTTTTTTGTCATTTCTAGGCGCTTGAGAGCAACCTGTGTTGTGCCTCACAGCGTTTTATGTTTTCGGCAAAAGGTTGCCTGTGTGAATCATTGTGACCTCCGCTAGGTTAAAAATAAGGTCCCCTAAGGAGATCCAAGCGTGAATGCAAGGCTCCTGTGGGGTTTTGACAGCTAGTAGCACCTTTGCCAAAGTGCCACAGCAGAGCTGAATGTGCACACCCCACTGAGAACATGTGCTCCGTCGAGTGGGCACCTAATCGCAGTGTGAGAGGGAGCAGAAATTTTCGAGCGTGCGCCTCTCCCGTGCAAGAGGGAGCAGAAATTTTCCAGCATGGGCTGAAACCGTACCGGTCTGAAGTCGGCAGCGTTTGAAGAGGAGGGGGCCATAAAATCAGAGGCCTTAATCCATAAAGCAGACTACAATGTATACGCTGTCACACACACACACACGCACACACACACTCACAGACACACACAGAGGCTACGCTCCGTAATGGTGGAGTCCTGTGCGGGGGGACCAGCCCTGGCAGAGAGCAGCCTCTCACAAACCACACTGTGCGCTTCCAGGGACGTGCCCTGAGTGGACAAATCATGCTAATTGTCTGGGAGAGAAACCCAGTGTTAGACCCAAGATGAAGGCAGGGAGGGAGGCTCTCTCCACGACGTTGGCTGCCCTTGCATTTTTACCACTTCTGTGCCTGCTTCTTTCGACCCTCTCAGGTGAGAAAGCTGATAGAATTTTCCTGTTTTTCTCCATTGTCCTGTTTTCTCTTCGCCGGAAGCCTGTTGCGTCCGTGTGCGCAAATTCTTGTGGATAGAGGAAACGTGGCCAGCCGGTGAGGTGTATGTGAGCGGGTGTGCATGCATGCATCTGCGCTCGCACGAGCGGTACAGCCGCACGCACACACGTCCTCGGCTGTCATCTGCATGCCGGCGGGTGACGGTATCGTAAACGTTTGGTGTCATGATTGCATTTTGGAAAGCTTTCACTTAAAAGCATTCCTTTGAAGCGTGACCGTTTGTGGGGATGTGGGTGGTAAAGTCTTATATGTGTGTATGATACACATAGTCATTAAACTGAATCAAAAGAAAATCCCAGTTTTCATGTGATTGTTTTACTTGACAAACTCTCCCTTAATAGGCAGTGGATGTTTGATTATGTGTTAATTTATCACTTAGTTGTCTAACTATATACTAGGCCTACGCAGATAAATTTCAGTGTTCTTCCTACCAAAGCCTACTGATAATATATTTCATCCCAATTAAACCTCATCAAGTAATCACAAGTAACAAATTTCATCATTAACCGAACTATTCTTCTCAGCAGTCTGGTTTGAGATAGCTTACGACATTATCTTAAATGATTTTTAAAATATTATTTCTAAAGGAAAACTGTTCTTTGTGTCCATAAAATTCATTAATATTATTGTTAATAAGACCCCTTTTATGGTGTTCATGTATATACAAATTCAGTGGAGGTTTTTTCGTAACAAAGGTTTTGCCATCCATAATACAATTTGAAGGGTGGAGAGTGTGTCTCGACTTCTCATAATGAAACATTGTGTCCATAGCCATTCTGTATGACGGTGTTTATTATAATACCTAGAAGCAGTATTCAGAGAGGACTGTCATCTATCAAATGGCACACACTATGAAATGACAGCCATACTGCAGCCTCTATTGGTAACATGCTTGTATAGACACATTCCAACAATGGAATTTTATTCATCATTAGCACAGCTTTGTCTCAGTTTTGGCAGGGAATATGAAATGTTATCATGGGCAGCATTTTAATAAACAATAACTTCATTATAACACAGTATAGTAGCGCTGTGTCATTTTCCATCGCTGCAAAAAGCGGATTTGTACGTGTTTCAGCCGTGTGTGATGTCAAACGGCAGAACCACTCACTGTGCCTCGGTCGCCAAGCGTTACATGATTCATTGAGTACCTGTCAGATTTCTGTGTTCAGAAAAAAAATGTCTTAATGCAAAAGCGGTGAGCAGATGGCATGCAAACTTGGACCAGTACGGGTTCCTCTTAGAAGAAATGTTAAAGGTCCACGCACTTTGTAAGAAAATGACTTATTACATAAATGACTCTATAATGGACTGGAGATCATATTCTTCAGTGAATTTGTCATATTCTAAGTGCCAAATGCCAAACATTCAGCATTATTTCTGATTTACTCTTGTAGAAACAGTTAAAAATCACTAATCTAAGGCAAGTAGCATATTAAAGTATATGACCAAGTATATCACTGCATACTTCCATATGGCTGGCATGACAAAGTCCACATGGCTTGATTTGACTTAGCTTGCACTGTAACTGTTAAACTCAAGTTTCAAGAGTCCGCCTTAGATTTCGGTCTCTAAATAAGACATCCACTTTGTATACAAACGATGCAGTTAATCTGGAAGGCTACCAGTTCTCATTGTCAGTTTTTGCAGTGCATTCAGGTCATGGAATAAAGAATGGCCCCACCCCTGCCTTTGTCGCTGGTGAGATTTGTTTAGTGATCCAGAAAGACCTGACAGGATGTGGATCATTTAAGGCACTTCCTGGACGCAGGGGCCGTCCATAGTCTGGGATCCCTGTGAAATCTGAACGGCACAATCAAAAGTGGGCTGGTAGAGACTCATTAGCCAGACATCTAAGGAGAAGCAGGAAAACTAGGGGCGTGGAATTTGAGGGAAAGGGCGGAAGAAAGTGTGAGGCCTCGTCAGAAGATTGTGAGTGATGTTTGTCCCCAGGGTCCGCGTAGGGCAAGGCGAACAGCTTCCCTAAACCCAGGTGCCGCATTCCCCGAGTTCTGTTGTGTCATTGTTCAGATATGCTGTCAAATCACTGGGCCCCTGTGTCTCGGGCCGGCCAATCACAAGGAGAGAGCTGTGTTCCCCTCAGTAGCCCTTTCATGAGTGTTTCTTCAGAGGAAATCAGCCAAACAATTCTTGCCTTTGTTTGCCGGTCATGGCAACCCCCCCCCCCCCTTTTAGCCTGGGGATGGTCGTCAAGGCAACGGCGGGATGCCATGCAGGCCTGCCCCAGTGAATTGCGAGCCTGGCAGCAAAGGGGCGGGTGCCGACTGGCCAATCCGTCAAGCAGGGCGGCAAAGCGGCAGCCGCGGAAGGTTAAGGCGGCTTCCTCCCGCCGAGTATGTGCCGGCGAGCCGAATCTGCCGCGTTCCGCGCGGGTCGTGCTCACTGCCCGCGGCCGTTGCGCTTTGCCTCATGCGAGCGGCCATAAGGCCTCCATTGTGAGACCCGAATCCAGGACAGCATTGTTTCTCGTGTGATGCCACGCCAGTACGCTTTCACACCATGTGCTTTGTGCCGTGGACATCGGCCATTTAGCCCAGGGCAGGGAGAGAACACGTTAATAACCATTACTAATTACCATATAAATAAATCATATATATCGATAAGGCCTGGATGGGAACTTCTGAGTACATTTGAAATTGTTTGAATTATAAACTCTTTGCTTTATAAATGAATATGAATCCAAGTGATTATAACAATACGACATACGTCCACCATTGTACCACCAGGTCAGGAGCGTGGTCAAGATTACCTACGAGCTTTCTGCACTAATTACACCATTAAATGCCCTGTACGTGTGGCTCGGGTGGTTAAAACATCATGCTGGTTTGTGTCTCTGTTGCTAAAGCAATTTTTAAAGCATCAGTTACAGGCCTGTATCAGAAGGGCAACACAGTTTCTTTTGTTACATCTTTCAGTTGCCGATTATTGTTTGGTAAGTGTCCTCTTTGCCGGCGCCGTATGGTTTGTGTGCCTACTTTAGTTCAGTGAACAAAGGGAAGAAAAGTTTTGATTCAGCGGTTTTTTGTGTGATCCATAATTTGGGGGCTGTCGTCCCATTGCAGTGTAGTAATATTTTACTCTTCAGGTATTGCAAAATAAACAAGATTACATACAACCACAACTACTCCCAGAACCCCAAAACTTAAACATACTGTACAGCACTGTACAAAAGTCTTAGGCAACCAAAGAAAATGATGTTTAAATTCTCTTTATGTTGACGCAGAACTATGTTATTACGCCTGTCAAAGTGTGTCTTTTTAAAACTTCTGCTAAAATCACCCCAGTATTTGCAGCAACTGTACAATGTATCCACGTGTTTTTTGGCTCGACCACTAACACACCTCCCATGACTAACCAATACCTCACTTACTTTTGTTAATTAATTAAGTGAACTGGTGGCGAAATTTAATAAATGCATGGAATTGCTGTGGTGCCCCTGAGGAGAAGTTTAGCAACTGAAGCTGTGTTCATCTAGCCATCCAACTAGACATCAGTAGCTTTTAAAAGAACAGAAGGAATTTTTAGTAGTTTTCATTGTTGCCCTTAATTTGCATAAGTTCTAATGTTAAATTGTTTTTTGAGCAAATGTCCACTTACTACCCAGATAAATAGTTTTAAACATTAGACTGTCTCAGACTTTTACACAGTACTATATATACCTCCTGTCTTACTAATGTACTGTGCCCCCCACACTCCACATTACAAAATAAAAGTCTCTTTCAAAATAGAAGACTGAAAACTCATGTTACACCTGTGTGCTGTGCACAGGCAGGGTGCTTGGGGTGAACATCACCAGCCCTGGCTCATCGATCCGGGGCACGCTGGGCGGGGAGGCCCTGCTGTCGGTCCGCTACAGCAGCGCCAGCTCCGAGCCCCCCGTCATCAAGTGGCAGCTGAAGAGGGAAAGGCCAGTGACCGTGGTGCAGTCTGTCGGCACGCAGATCGTGGGCACGCTGCGCTCCGAGTACAAGGACCGCGTGCTGATCTTCGAGAACGGCACGCTGCTGTTGCATAACCTGAAGCTGTCAGATGAGGGCACTTACGAGGTGGAGATCTCCATCACAGACGACACCTTTACTGGGGAAGGCAGCATCAACCTTACGGTGGATGGTGGGTTCAACCAGGTCCATAAGGCGCTGGATCAGCTTCTGCAATAATCTCATTCATTTATTTTATCCTATGGTCCAAGAGGCATAAGTGTTCCCTCACCTCTTTATCATGCTCTTAGACCTTAGCATGACTCATTTTCTCATTTATAATAGCTTAATTTTTTAATTGCTTTTTCAATATTTTACAGAGTATATGATTTCATGACAGATTACAAGCAGCAACCATTACCTCCACTAATTGGAATCTGATTTATGAACGTCAAAGGAAATTACCAATATTCATTGTTTGGGAACTCTTTACATTAACACTGCACCTTCGTAATGCCTTTATGCATTTATAATGCATTGATTTAACATTCAGTGCACCTTCTTAATGCATTAATTATGTATTCCTAGAATATTCATAAACAGCATCTAAGTACAGTATACCTTAACATAACTTAACAGCTTTAATATACACTAATAGCAAACATTATATGATAATAACAAACATTGTAATCATAAAATGCTTCAAATTAATGTATATTAAGGCTTTTAAGGCTTGTTAGGATGTTAAGGTATACATACATGCTCCATATGAATGTTCCATGAATGCGTTGTGAAGGTGCGGTCAATGTAAAGCGTTACCCATTGTTTACTGCGGATTAGTTCCCTAGGAACCAATATTATTATGAGCTATATTAAGGAGATATGCAATGTGTGCATGTTCAAAAAATCTGATCAGAAGGACGCTGGTTTGAATCCTGTCCTTGGCAGAATAGTCATGTTGATGTCAGACCCTCAAAAATCTAAATTTAAAGAACCATCGTGTACCTATGCAGGGACTTACACAAATTTGAAATAAACACAGAGTCTCGTCTTCTGTACAACCCCTTAGAACCTGTGTCCAGACCCTATGTCCACATGGTGGCCTCAACGGTGCTGGAGCTCAGCGAGCACTTCACCCTGAACTGTTCCCACGACAACGGGACCAAGGCTGTCTATAGCTGGCTGAAGGGCGGCAAGCCCCTGACCAATGATTCCCGGCTGCTGCTGTCACCTGACCATAAGATCCTGACCATCACGCGCGTGCTGATGGCCGACGACGATGTCTACAGTTGCACAGTGGAGAACCCCATCAGCAGTATGAGGAGCATGCCCGTGAAGCTCACCATCTACCGTACGTCCAGCACCGCCTCAGACATGTCACGGTGCATTTTGATAAAGCCATGCTTTTAGTGCGCCATTTTACTTTACATTTGTTGAACAAGCACTTAGTATCCAAAGCAAGATCTATATGTGAAAGCAGTATCATGCAACCGCTCAAGCAGTGTTTTCCAACCCAGTCCTTGGGGCCCCCCCGACAATCAGTTCCCAGGGCACCCATGCCAGGTAATCAGTGTTCTTGATTGGCTAGGAGCTGGGAGGGACCAAGAATGCAGACTGTCTGGAGGTCCCTGGGGACTGGGTTGGAAAACCCAGCCCTGGAGCAGCTATGACTTATGGGCCTTGCTCAGGAACCCAGTGGTGAAATTGCTCTGCCAAAACTGGGATTTAAACCCACAACTGTCTGATCACAGGCATAGTGTCCTATCCTATTGAGTCACAGGAATTGAAATTGGACTCATCGAAGTTGCTGTTAGGCACACGACTTCGCACAACCCATAATAAGAAACTGAGTAGAACAAAATTATGGCATTCGTTTGCTAGTTTTTTTATATGATTAGAGTTGATTTATTCTTTCACCAAAGAATATATTCACGTTATATAAATTGGAGATTTTTTCTGTTCAGTGGGAGCGATACCGATGTCCTCGTTAGCTACCTCGTTAGCAATCTATTACCTAATGCTTCAAATCATGTCACAGATGACACTTAATTGGTCACCACATATTTCAGGTTATAATGATGTTTAATTTCAAGGTGCCGATTTCTGGTTAGCCTGTTAGGCTGTAATGCATTTGTTTAAAAAGTGTCCTACTTATAAGGATGAGAAGGATTGGCTCTCAGCCCCTGGCATGTATCTCAGATAGTATAGAAGGAGAGAGTGGGAGAGGTGCTTCGAGAAGCTGAGCTGCACCGAGGGGCGATATCGACAGGCCCGTTTCTGCTCGCTCTTCAGCAGAACCCTTCTCCATTGATTCCACCAGGAAGACAAGGGCCGCATTTATCCCCAAGCCCACTGAGGACTAGGGGGAGCCTCTCGCTGGCCCCCAAGCTGCCCGAGCTGTGCCATTCTTTCTGCTGCTGGTTATGTTCACAGGGATGACAAACATCGCGATAATTACACTTACAATTAAATCAATGGCCCCATGCTAATGGGGTTTTGTTAATAGAAATTTGCTGTCGAGAGCCGTAATCCATTTGGATGTCGTACATGATGGGTTTGCAGAGAGGGAAGCCAGATTGCATGGTGCCACAAATGGTTCATACAGAGTTAAGCTCTAAGTCCCACCCCAGGGAGAAAAGCCAAGAGGGGAGACGGATACTGTATTGCCTGATAAGATCCATCCAAAAATCTCTGCTCTATCTTGAAAAGGGGCGATGAGACTTTAGCTAAATTAGGAGATACAAAAGCAGTATTAGGGTTGTATTTCTTACTTTACTATATGTACTTTAACATAACGGGGTTCATTGAAGTGCTGTCTTTTTACACTGAAGCACACACACACACACACACACACAAATGCATTAGCCCCTCCCTGTGCGCTGCCCCAAATGATTTCATTCCTCATTTGTGGAATTGTCTCCTGATTATGGATTCACTCCTTATTCATTACAGCTTATCCATTTGCTGGAGAGATTTCACGAAGGAATAATTCAGGCATGTGTGGGTGTGTGTATGAGCGTGTATGTACGTGCATATATGTGTGTCTCTGCGTGTGTGTGTGTTTGTGCGCATGTGTGTGTGTGTGTGTGTGTGTGTGTGTCTCTGCGTCTGTGTGATTGTGTGTGTGTGTGTGTGTGTGTCTGACTGTCTGTGTGTCTGACTGTCTGTGTGTGTATGTGTGTCTGGTTGACTATCTGTGTGTTTGTGTGTGTCTGTGTCTGTCTGACTGTCTGTGTGTTTGCGTGCGTGTGAGTGGTCCCCATAAAGATATGTTTACCCGACATGTGTGTCAGCTCTGGATGAGCCTTGGAAGTGGAGACTCTGGTGCAGTCAGCTCAATGCATTTTCGTTCTGATAATATATCTGAAAGGTACCGCAACACTAACCATCCCAGCTGGGAGAAGAAATTGTCCAAACATGTTCATTTTGGTTTTACTTTCTAAATTACAGTCCAAAATGTGTGCAAAGCTAATTTGCTTTTATATAATATCAGTTTTAACTGATTTTAAACATAAAACTTTATCTAATTTTTGGGTTCTTATTGTTAAATCAGCCCTGTGATCTTAACTAGGCCAAGCAGTTAGAAAATGGATAGATGGATGTGCAACAAATCATCCATCCATCCATTTTCTGAAACCACATGTCCTATTCAGGGTTCTGGGGGGAACCAGAGCCTGTCCTGGAGGCTACAGGCACAAGGCAGGGGACAACCCAGGATGGGGTGCCAACCCATCACAGGGCACACTCACACACCACTCACTCACACACCACTCACTCACACACCACTCACTCACACACCATTCACTCACACACCATTCACTCACACACCACTCACTCGCACACCACTCACTCGCACACCATTCACTCACACACCACTCACTCACACACCATTCACTCACACATCACTCACTCACACACCTTTCACTCAAACACCACTCACTCACACACCACTCACTCGCACACCTTTCATTCACATGTATGGTCAATTTGGTAACTTCACTTAAGCTCAGCATGTTTTGGGATTGTGGGGGGACACCAGAGTACCAGAAAGAAACCCCACGACAACCCATGGAGAACATGCAAACTCCGCACACATGGAGACATGGCGGTGACTCAAGCCCTGGTCCTAGATGCGAGGTAACAGTGCTTACGACTGCACCACTCCCTCAGCAAATCAGGAGAAGCATATTAATATGTTTATAAGACTTTAAGCAAATTGCCATAAAGACCATAATCAAGGACAAAGAAGAACTCTGATATCATCCAGAACTTGTCCAGATGAAGATGTGGCTCCAAGGTAGAAGACAAGAAAAAAGTTTGTTATGGATTTCAAGGGGCCAACAGCAACCTCAAAAAGCTTTGGGACTTTAGTTGTGGG
>JAODLC010000042.1:18701663-18709163 GCA_026781145.1 Hippopotamyrus pictus | reverse complement strand
TGGAGAACAAATGTCTGAGATCCCTGGAGGCGTGTGGAAGAGCTCTCCTACTAGAAGTGTAAGTCTTTCGTGCTATTTATCAGCCTAAAAAGAAGTTTGGTCAACTGCAGTTTTTTTCGTCCGTTTTCTTGTTGTGCAGATGTCACTGCCTCTTCCACAGCATTCCGAGGAAGAGGAGGAGGATGAAATCCTCCTGATTGGCCAACATGATCGACCGCTCGACCTGCAAAATCCGAGCCAGGAGGCAGAGGTCAGTTTGTGTTTTTGAGGTTCTGGGTGATGGCCTGGCATCACGAGTGTAGGGATGCAAACTGGGGCACCGTAAAGTGGGGGGTAGTTGGGAAGATTACAAGGACCCCTGAATGGCAGGGTCCCTAAAATAATTTAAACATAATTGGATTGGGGTGGGTGGGGGGCAAAATATGAAGCGGAACCCCTAGATAGAAATATTGGGCCAAAATTTCAGTCAACCATTAAGTCTGTAATTTTGAAGGAGGATTTTCTGGGTTTGTGTCCTTGTATGATGCCAGGAATCGAGGAACAGTTGGCAATTCTAGAATAGGGGTGTGTCAGCCACTCTATTTTTTGTCTCAGCCCCCCAAAACATTGTTATTTTAAATCCATTTAGTGATTTCATCCCATATTTCTTGCAGGCTAAGGTCCCCAAGGGTCAAGCTCTAGACTTGCTCCTGCTAGGAACCCACCCAGACAAAGTGCACTTGATGTCCTACAATGAGCCGCTGCTCTGATTTTCTCGGACAGTTCCACTTCTTTCACCGCATTATTCGGGCAGAGCACCGTGAACCATGTCATCGTGTGTTTCAGGTGTCCGAGGGGCTGTTGCGAGAGCCCTACCCTGGTGGGTCCAGTGCCACGTTCAGCACACATTACAGGGCTTCCCAGGTCCTTTGGCCTGCAGAAGATAAGGATGAGATGAAGAAACAGGTATTGTGCTGGGATGGGGCAGGGAGAACTAGAACATCAGGGGTGGGCAATCTTATCCACAAAGGCCAGTGGTGGGCAATCTTATCCACAAAGGACCAGTGGTGGGCAATCTTATCCACAAAGGCCAGTGTGTATGCAGGTTTTACTTAAATAACAATGAAAATTGCATAAAACGTAACTTCAGTTTCTTTTGTGTGAAATTATAAGCATGCTATTTGGACCACGCTTTAGCTGCAGTATAAGTTCTGTTATTCTTAGTGTTACTTTTCAACTAAAGACTGCGTAGATCGTCGTCAGTTCATAATCCCTGTTCACTTGGATTCAGTCATTTCCTCCCCATTGCCATTTAATGGTGAATCTCCTTTCACAAATAGCGTGCTCACATCGACTCACTGCTGCCATCTGTCTACCGCTCATCAGTTCAGGCGATTGACTGGCAAATGGACTTATCAGCATAGATGAGCCCCAAGCTTTTATTTGTCAGGGTAAAATTAGGTCTAGGTGTATCACTGAGATAATAACATGCCCTTAGGACTGTGTATATAGTAAAATTTGTTTATATGATGATTGTAATTAATTTTCCTAGGCAGTTTTAATAGTATAGGTTCTCTCAGTACAGTTTATTTTAGCATGCGCTTCATTTCTCGTTCAGCAGGACCTACTTAAAGAAGCTCTACTCTAATACTCATGTTTCCTTTTATTTTTTTTATCTAGAGACAATCTCAGTTCCTCATGTACCGACGCCTTTTCATGGACATCGAGAGAGCGCGAGTGAAGGAGCTTCACCGTCACAGGAAACATCTGAGAAGAGTGGAAAGGTGAACCCTCTGCCTCCCTGCACGTGATTCTCACAGCTTTCACTTTTACTCATGAGTCATTGCACAAGCATCGCACTTCTTCCTGGACTTGATGTACAAATGTCCGGTCTAATGGCATATGTGACTTTCACTATATCCTATAAAGCCACATCTGTAAGGAGGTTTGGGACACAGCATTTTCCATGCTATTTTGTAGCTATCTTCCCCCCTCTCCTGGAGAATTTGTTACTGAGAAGTAGTGATGGCTAAGTGAAGCTTGATGAACCATTTGCTGTATTTTTCACTCTTGGTTTGCTAAGGGGCGTGCTCCGAGCCCTTTTATAAACAGAGAGCACCATCTAGTTGGGTGAAAAAATACATCAATTGGTTCAAAAAAAGCTTAATTTAACTACCACTATTGATAAGTAGTGATGGACAAAATGACACCTTATGAACCATCTGCTGTATTTTTTTACCCCACTAGATGGTGCTCTTGATTTGCTTTGGGACATGCTTAGTGGCCTTTTTTGAAAGGAGAGCACCATCTAGTGGGGTCAAAAATTACAACAAATGCTTCATGAAGCGTCATTTTGTCCATCACTACACATAAGAATACATCACACTATTTGGCAAGGTTGTGAAACTACAAGATGAATGTATTTGGTTAATCGATTAACCATTTTCCTAACAGGAATGACCAACCTCCCCCTCTGTCTTAAGTCTGTCTTATAGTGGTCTTTCCAACTTGACAGAACACAAGCCAGCTAAGTATTTAGAGGGCTGCCTCTTCTCAGACAGCTAATGCGATGACGTGGGTGGCCCTCTCACCCTAAATAATGCCACTGCAGTGAGCGCCGGCCGAAACGGTCATGAGCGGTATTTTATCTTGTGATTGTCCAAGTTTTTCCCTTTTCACTATTACCACGCGTGTTAATCGCTAAAGTATTAAGAGCGACAAGGAGCGGAGGCGGCTGGAGGAGGAGAGGCAGATTCAGAGGCTGGCGGAGCTGGAGGCGGCCACGGAGCGCGAGCGGCAAATCCTGGAGGGCCTGAGGCTGGAGGAAGAGCGGGCGCTGGAAGAAATGGCGAAGAGGGAGAGGGCGCGGAAAGATCGGGAGGCCACGAGGTGCTTCTGGGGTCATAGAATTCGCTATTTTATCCTGCGTTTCGGTGTGGGAAATATCATCAGTGTTGTCAGGGTGACTCTGCATGTATCAATTAGTGTTCACTGTATTTTGTACACTGTGATTATCAGTCATTATAACTGGACATACTGTACTTCGTAAACACTGCAGATAACAATGGTTGCATGAAAAGACATTGTATTCCAACTGAACTGGTAATGCTGTGTAGTATGAATCGAGGTAAAAGTCACGTGTCGGTATGTAGATTTGTCGAGGCCCTGACGGCTCAGATGAAGGAGCGGGTGGCACAGGAGAAGGTGGACCTGCCCCCCCTCTGCTGCTGTGGCGAGAGTTTCTGGGACTCCCACCCCGACACCTGCGCTAACAACTGTGTCTTCTACCATAACCCTAAAGGTCAGCACTCTGTTTTTCCCTGGAAACATCTTCATATTTGTCTATTTTGCTGGGTGATTAATTTTATGATAAATGTAGAAGCGCTAGATTTACCAGCAAAACCCTTTTTTTTTTTTATTTGCAGTCTCTAAGCTGGGTAAGAGCGGATAAGTAAAGAAAACTTAAGTTAATATCAATGGCGATAAAGAGGGGACAAACATTTTATTAGAAAGCACAGTCTGATTATATATAGCAATAGTGTTGCTTAGTTGCCACATATTTTCAGGCCTCATGGATCATGTGACAAGTGTTTGGAGTCTCTGCTATTAGTACAGTCCTGGATGTCAGTTTGGGACCTGTGCTGCTTGTCTGTCTGACTCGGGACTGAAAAACAAATGCTTTACTTCACAACAGTTATTTGAAGAGTAGATGAAGTTTACTGGGTATTTTTGCTGCTGGCTGCTTGTTATATGCTGTGTCGTTCTCACTGGGTGCTGTCTCCCATCACCTTAGCTTACACCCAGGCTCTGCAGTCTGCGCTGCTCAACAGTGACCTCAGGGATGGTAGCTCCAGTCATCGGGCCTCTGCCAGAACCATAGCGTCCATCCACAGACACTCTCCCAGGAAGTAGGGACACCCCCTTCCAGTGGGGAGGCATGGAGGGGAAATGATTTTCAAAGCCTCAGCCACACATTGCTGCTTTTTAACCTAAAAGCAGATGATGCGTGATCAGCGATACGTACCTTAAAAGGAAAATCACCAGTGTCTGTGAAGGCAGCACTGGGATTTTCCCACTGGGATTTTCTCGAAGTAATTGTGAATTACTGTTAGAACTTTTATATTTATACAATTTTTTTTAATTCTGAGAACTAGATATGTAAAACCTTTTGTCATTAATTATGTGAAATATGTCATCAAATAAATGGAAAGAGAAGTGTTTAAAAGTCATTGGGATAAGAATATGTAGCTTTGTGTTTGATTTCATTGTGTATCATACAATGCGGTGCATTCAAGGTTGGAGTGTTGGAGGAAATCTATTGGCTTTTTCCGATGTAATGACCTTAAGTCTGGATTTTATAACTAAATCTGCGATTAATCTACATCTATATTGCATTAACATCTAATTTGGCTTATCTCTTAATAGGCTTAATAGGGTTTTTTTTTTATTATTTTCACAATGGATAGTAGTTATTCATTAGTCAAACACAAATGTATTATGTACAAATTAACCTTTAATCTATACATGTTTTGTAAATATTTTAAAAGTAAATACAGTAGTTGTGTGGAAAAGTAAAACCTGATGTAATAATATTCTTATACCTTAACGGTGCATTGGTGCCTGGATCAGCTGATTCCCGATCATTGGTGCATTTTCCGTTTTGGAGCCTTCTGCATGTGCTGTTGGAAATGTTTCTGTGTTTTTTTCCAAAGGAAAAAGAGGAAGATGTTCTTTTTCCCCTAACCACATGCCTATCTCAGTACCTATAATTGGGGTCTGGAGGCTGGATTATATGACTGTATTGTCCCAGCAGAAGGTACAGACTTTTCCTAAAAGGTCTAGCAGGTCAGCTTTAAATGTATTTATATAACCTGAGTGGTAGTCAAACTTGATTACTTTTTTTTATTTTAATAATCTTGGCCAATGTTTTAGGTAGGCTAAGATATATAGGAGACCTATATAAGAAATGCACTTTAAACAGAAGACGACTGTTATAAAAAAATTACACGAAAGATTAAATAACTTTACATGAGTCATGATTTCAATAAGCTGTCAAACATTGTCAGTTTACTTGGGTGACAGATAGGTGGTTCGGACAGGGCTGGGTAGGGTATCTGACATGTCAGGCATTCTCCCGGTGCGCTGATGGGGTCGTAGCACGGTAAAATTAGCCCCCTCACCCTCGCAGGTATGAGCGACAGTCCAGGGCCAGTCTGTAATCCCCAGCCCGCCCTGGGTATGGACGTTGACCTTTCATTTAAATTTTCTTTTCTACTAGATAAAGATCCTACTATTGTAAACTAGTTGCTGCAGTCTATGGATTACTTATGCCAAGAATCTGTTTCTTTTTTTTTCCTTTTCTTTACCAGATATAATTGTCTGCCTGAGTTGTGTCTGGTAAAAATGCGGCAGTATGTACTTAAGTTAGTCCAACGTATAATTGTAAAGTGCGATACCGGTTATGCTGGTTAGTTGAATTTGCAGCTTAATTGACTGCTGGGTAACCACTTACCCATTAAAATGTACAATCTACATCAGTGGTTCTAGACCTGGGTCCTTGGGGACCGCAGTGTGTGTTGGATGCGCTTCTACTTAAACTCGCAGTTACTCAAAAGGAAACGCGCTGGAGGGAATCTTCAGACAAGCTACCCGTTTTGCTTTCTTTATACAATAATACACTGCAAATTAAAGTCTACATATTTATCACCTTTTATCACAGTTCAAAGCCCCAGAACACTTAAGCAGGCCTACGCGATGATCCCTTTATGTAAAAGTGCATCTTACCATCGCAGTATAAGAGTATCTACATCTCTTTTTGCAGCATTTGTGGTTTGTGGTGTGTTTGCCACATGGATGGATATAATTTTGCAATAAACAATAAAATAGACAAGACTTATCAGGGACCACCCTATCAAGCATTCAAATCAAGTGGGACTTATTCAACATCTTTTTAACTTGCACTGCCTTATGTAAATGCAAATATTGCTTTCATATTTTGTTGTCTTATTTAATTTTGTCATTTTAATTCTATTTACTATTTTTATATTATCTCTCTTATTATTAGGTCTTAGGTTTTCCTTTGTGAACCCAATCCCGGGAGCAGGTAGGAAAAACATTACACCGTAGACATGTACAGCGTACGCTTGTCCGCGGCGCTTAAGCAGTTAACAGACCAGCCTGAGCGCTGACGTCATCCGCCGATATCACATGTTTACTTTTATTTTTTTCCGCTGTCGGATCGGCTGGGCTTGGAAATAAAGGAGCGTTGAATTTTTTTTTTTTATAGAAATGGATATATTATTTTTATACGCAGACGACGCAGCAATCATGTGACGCTTTGGGAAGGAGAGCTTTGTTAATATGGACTAAACGCAAACATTTATTGGCTTCACGACGTGAGCGTGAGGCAGAGTAAATCCATTGAAATTTAACGTGTGCTTTCCGTAAGGTTTTGTTTTTTCTTCCCAGGAAGTAGTACATGAGCTATTGCGTCTTGTATTTGGAACCGGGTTTTATTCGTGATTTTTATGTAGCTGATTTCAGTTGTAGCCCAACTGGTCTAGTGCTTAACATTAAATTATATATGCGGTAGGTTATTTTTTATAACCCACAAGAGACCACAGCCAACCTTAACTGGTTGTATATTTATTTTTACTTTATTTGTTCATTTTATGTTTTCCAGTTTTAGTGCATGAAACGGACTTCTTTTACCTCTGATTTTTATATTGGTCTTGATCGTAATTGGAAACAAGGCTGGCTGCATACCTGATCCATGACAGCGATGTTTGAGATGCGATTTGACTCGAATTAAACAAAAGGGACAAAAGACCATTTTCTCTGAAGATGAGGTCTTCGCTGGCGCCGGGCATTAGGCTCATCACATCTTTTTCAAGGGAGAGCTGGTAAGGAACCGCTGGATTAAACTGACCAAGAAGCCTAAAAATAAGATGTCACTGCCTTATGGCAACGTGTCCGGAGGTGATATATTCAGCCGCATCGATCGACCGCATTTTTTACACAGTAATCTTAAAGTAAAGTACAGCTCACATTCAGATATTTTTGTCACCTGCAGAATGTGCTTGATGTGTCAAAGGGCCACTTTTTAAGAGATTGCCGAGAAGAAGGAAGCTGAAATCGCGGCTGCATTGCACAATCCGAAATGAAAAGACTTGATTTGACAGGCGTGCGGTTCTGATATTATGTAGCGCTCGGTGTCTGGCTGCTCGTAACAGCCGTGATCACCTGAACTGCGAAGCGCTAAAGTGAAACTGCCGGCCGGGGATGAGCGTCTGAAACCCGGCCTCACCCTAAAACAGGAACCGGCGGCGCAAACGAAGAGCCGCTGTTTTGTCATCGGTTTCACACCTCCGTAATGCGAACATGACATTTGTATGGGGGAGTCGAATATTGTCGTGGTTACTTATTTTGCAGTGTCTGAAATCTGAACGTTTCACTTCCTCTTAAAGGAATTATTTTGGAACCTTGAAAAGTATGCAATTTATTTCAAATGCATTTATATAT
>JAODLC010000042.1:18671331-18687898 GCA_026781145.1 Hippopotamyrus pictus | reverse complement strand
GGCTTGCTTCTTGTTGCAAGTCACCCCTGCTCTCTGATCTGTGTTGGTAGGAGCTGATGATCAGACGCTGCTCTCAGATGGTGCTCTCCCATATCGCTATTACAGATGCAAAAAAATCCCAGCACATATCTCCCTGTGCGATTCCAAAAACGGGCTGAGTTTGAAGCGGAACCGTGTCCTGAGGTCCGCTGGTTAACGTTTGCGGGGGGGGGGGGGGGGGGGGGTGGGGGGGGTTCATCAGCAGATGCCTCCTCTCTTCTTGAGCACCAATGGGAGGGGGAGAGTTTTGCACACAGTGCCATGTGTGAATTCGCCCTCATCGCCATTCAGTGAGAGTAGGGCTTAGCTGTGGGCAGAGCCAAACCTGCAGGACAGTTGAGTGTGCACTAGAATAGCCGCCTTGACAAATCCGTGGAAAAAAACAAACAACAAAACAAGAGGTATTGTGTCCTGCAGGTGTTCCTGGCACAGTACGCTGCATCGACACCTGGTGCTAGCATGTCCTCCTGCTCTCCGCTCTCATTGTCTGTGGGTCAGTTCCATTCTCCCATCGTGGGGGCTTTTGTCTTGTGCGACGTCTCCGGCTGCCCCTGAAGGCGTGCGATGTAGAGCCGTATATGCTAAGGTACAACCAGCTGAAAGTTCCGGGACATGACTAGATCATTCCGGGGGCTTCGTTGGTTTGGCACAACCGTTCTTCATGTAGAATGTATTCCTCTATGCAGTGTGGGGAACAGCTTTTTGTGACAGCACACTTGTGCCTGTGTGAGGTCCAGGTGTGAGGTCCTCATTCTGGCTCTGCTTTCAATGGTCTCTTTTTGAGGGGTCCTTAATGGCATCAACTGCAGGAGATCTCAGCAGCCTGGGGTGTCAGGTGTGCCTTATGTAGGACTATTGAGAATCGTGTGGGGGGGGGGGGGGGGTTATGTATGTATGACCTTGTGGGGACCAAATAATATAACATGATAAATAATAAATGATAAAATACTGATATTTTTACATTTTTCAGTCCCCACAAAGGGAACTCAATTTTATAAAAATCTGTGAATGCAATCAAAAAGTTAAAAAAGCAAAAAACTTGTGTGGTTAAGGTTAGGGCTGGGTAGGGGTTAAGGTTGGCATAGTTGGGATTAGGGTTGTGCCCATAGAAATGAATGGAGAGTCCCCACAAAGACATAGATACCTAATCTGTGTGTGTGTGTGTGTGTGTGTAGTATACTGACTCACTGCTGCCCTCTCCAGGTGCTCTTCAGTCGGCACTGCAGCCCATGTGACATCAGGGAGCTGCTCTGCTCCTCCTCAAACATCCCCAGGTCAGTAGTTACCCCCCCCCCCATAAACCCCCCCAATCTAATGCCTGAGACAGCCAGGTTGCTTCCAGCTGGCCCTTTTCAATAAAGCACCCAAAGTCACCCGCACTGCTCACTAAACCACTACTTAAGTATATGCAGAATAGAAGATTTCACAGTGTTTGCGCAACCACAATCGTTTTTATATAGCTCCTCAAGAACTAGTTCACGCTGGGTTCTGCGTGTTCCTCATAGCATTTTGTTTTTGATACTTGCCTCTTCCACCCCCCACCTATATAAGGGGGGTGATGTCTGGGTCTATGGGTTATGGGTTAGGCCTCAGAACCTGTGGCCAGAGGGTTACTGGTTTAAGCCCCAGCCTCTGCAGAATAGCCACATCTCTGTTGGACCCTTGAGCCAGGCCCATAACCCCCCATAATGCTCCAGGGGTCCCGGATAAATGACCCTGTGCTTGGACCCAAAGCTTCACTACGAACTGTATATATGTGTCTGCATGTCTCAGAAAGGAGAGCATGATGGGATATATGTAAAGAGGCATTCCAATATACCTGTACTTATGCAAATGGCAAATAAACAACGAGTCTTTATGAGTCTCATGTTAGACTGGTGTGAGGAGGTGGTCGCCCTTTGGTTTTGCCGTCCGCCCGCTGGATGTTGAGCCGGCGTGTGCGTCACAGACAGCGCCCAGCTGTGTCTCTCCCCGCTCGTTTTCAGGAACACGGCCATAACGCTGCTGGATTCAGGGGGCGCCATGATCTCCATCGATCCTACCATGCCCACCAACTCGCCCAAGTAATCCAACCATTACCGTTATGTATAAGTTACCGTTAGGACAAATACTTACAGAACACTAGGGAAGGTTACATTTAAATTCATGCCTTATTAATAGTATAGAGTTCTGCCAATCTTGAAGTTAGTTCTAAGGTGTTAATATTGTATAGATATAATACCGTTTTTATTTTGTTTCTCGTCCTTCTTATCTCACAGCTGTTTGTACAAAGTCGTACCGTTATCTACTGGCCAACCGGGAGGTACAGACTTAAAGATGTGCTGTGCATTTCAGTGTGTTGCCAAATTGTGCTAAATTGTGTTCCTATTTTGTCTCTCGTCCTTCTTATCTCACAGCTCCTTGTACAAAGTCGTACCGTTATCTACTGGCCAACCGGGAGGTACAGACTTAAAGATGTGCTGTGTATTTCAATGTGTTGCCAAATTGTGCTAAAAGAGATATAGACGCTCCTCTACTTATGATCTTTTAACTTACGAAGTTTCAGACATACGAACGAGGAGGGCTGTAAGTCCAAATTGTGTTCGTTGGGCTCTTGTTTCCTGTCCGCAGCATCATTTTTTTTCTGCGCGCAAATTCCGCCTAGCCTACGACTTCTGGCTGCTACTCTTGACGCGCAGCAGCGTAGCGTGCATAGTCCCAGCATCCTAGTTCTTTGTACTTGCTTATACCCTTAAAATGAGGTTGAATAACGACTTACGAACATTTCAAGTTACGAACGGCCGTTTGGAATGTAACTCATTCGTAAGTAGAGCACCGTCTGTATTTATTATCATTTGGTCAATGGAGGGTCACTTAACTCGTTGTGTTAGGTAATGACTGGGTGCCATGAATCACCTTTGTGTCTCTTGTACAGAGAAGGAAGACGTGTTCCAGAATGTCCTGTCTCAGGTGGCAGAGCAGTTCAGCAGGTACTGTACCTTGTTGGTGTGTTTGTGTTCCTTTCTGTGGTCACTCCTCTCTGCCATATACTACTTCATTATCTCGCTTCTTATGACATTGCTGGTTCATTACACGAGTTTCAGTGCTGCTGTGGGAATCAGAGCCACATCTCCTTTTCCATCCAGGGCTTTTCGGATCAACGAGCTGAAAACCGAGGTCACCAATCGACTGGCCATGCTGGAGAAGAGGGTGGAGTGTAGGTCAAAGGCCTTCTGTTCTTTTTCCTCTCTGTAAAAGCAGAAGAATAGACTTGTCTCAAATCTAAAGCCAGCCTTCTCTGAACTCCATGGGTCAAATTACTTGCAGTTTTTTGGCAATTTCAAAAGCAATACTTGTAATTCCCAGTGTCAACTTTCAAGGAAGCATCTTCATTTATAACAGGTGAAAAAAATTATGAACTTGATTAAAGTATTTTAAACCTACAGAGCATTTTCCGTTGGTTGTTTCAGTGGAGGGACTGAAGGTAGTGGAGATTGAGAAGTGCAAGAATGACCTCAAGAGACTTCGTGACGAGATGACCTCAAGAGGCGGAGGGAGGTTCGTAGAGTAGGTACAGTTTTTGGTGATGTTACACTTAGACTTGGTTAAACTATAGTTCACACTTATTTTAAGTCAAAACAAAGACTTATAGTTGCGTTCATCTTTGGTATTCAGGAACCAAAGGAAATGCTCCTTGTCTAATGTAGATACAAAGTTGTTCCACTGGTCAACACTAGATGGAGCTAAAATGTTTGTTTTTTTTTACTCTTTGAGCACTTCAATAAACATTTCTTGCAGATTGATTTTTTCACTTTTTAATCCAAAAAAGTATTATCAAATTCTTTTGTTATTGCAGTTGCTCCTAGAATCAACATTTTTTTACACGTTAAAAAGTGATAAGATGTATCTTATATGAGTGTGATTTTTATCTTATGAAAATGTATTTTATCAGGCGATCTTGTTCACTCCAGGATGAATTGCCCATGCAAATACAACTTCTCAGATGACGGAAAGAAGCTGTCCCCAAGGCGTGACGTCCCAAGCTATCCAAAGGTTGTTCGTGGACATTCAATCATGACTCCGTGCATGTTTTGATGAGCTCAAGGGCCTGTTGTGGAACTACTCGAGGTCTTAGGAACTATTACTGAACCTCCCTCTTTCTGCTGGAATCCCATAGTACACGCTGTCCCAGGAGACCATCGAGGCACTGAAGAAACCCACGTTTGATGTCTGGCACTGGGAGCACAATGAGGCAGGTCCCAAGCAACTCTGTGGTGTAAAAAACGACTCACACTACAGTTCTGCCATGCCTACTTGCTCAACTGTCCCTGGAATTGTCGCGCAAGGTTCAGAGCCTGGAGCCACCAGAGTTTTATAGTAGCAGCCTCTGGTTTTAGGTGATATTCCAACCACAGGCCCTTTATGGGGCTGATGTGTTAAGTTGGCCACAATCTTATTGTTTGAAGTTACTTACATCTTCAGCTGACCATAACCTATGGTGTAGATGCCGATCATGGCGTTATGGTCCTTGCAATCTGAGTTGACCGCAAGCATTACAGCATATATTTGGGAGTCTGAGCCGACCGCGGTAATATTGTTTATAGTGTTTACACTCTGGGCTGACCACTGTCTCGTTGTGGCCAGTTCAGATGCTGAGCTGCCTGGAGTACATGTACCATGACCTGGGATTGGTGAAGGAGTTCAACATTAACCCCATTACGCTCAAACGCTGGCTGGTAAAAGTCATACTCACCTTTTTTTTTTTTGACTGTGTCAAAATTGAACAAACAGCCTTTCTCTGCTGGGTCTGGTTGATTGCATGTGAGTAAGCTAGCCTTCCTTTGTGCCTGGCTGCAGCTGGCCATTCAGGAGAATTACCGCAGCAACCCCTTCCACAACTTCCGCCACTGCTTCTGCGTGAGCCAGATGATGTATGGCATGATCCACCTGTGCAACCTCCAGGTGAAGCCATGTCCCTAACCACAAGATGGCCAACGCCGGGCCATTTATGTAGAGTCCAGGTGGTACCGGTGGTCATAGATGAACAAGGAACCTGGAAGTGGAGTAAGACATGGGTCTGTGTGTTTTCCTGCCTCAGGAGAGACTCACCCTGGCTGACATGGGCATCCTCATGACCGCGGCTGTCTGTCATGACCTGGACCATCCGGGCTACAATAACACGTAAGTTGACCAGCCAGCTACGGTACGTGTTATTCACCATGGTTCAGCCCAAGGGCAATCAAAGCCAGGATAATGCAAAGTATGACATATCATTCCAGGTACCAGATCAATGCCCGCACGGAGCTTGCAGTGCGCTACAATGATATCTCCCCGTTGGAGAACCACCACTGTGCTGTGGCCTTCCAGATCCTCTCCTTGCCCGAGTGCAACATTTTCGGCAACGTAGAACCCGAGGCCTTCAAGCAGATCCGACAAGTACGTTGGAATGACGGTGATTTTTGGTTGGTGGTAGACTTAATATTATCATCATATTACTCAAAGCTTAACAGGGCAATAAAACTGTAGTACTCTTCAGGCATACAAAGTTTCCAGATACCAACTAGTACAGGGATGGGCAATCTTATCCACAAAGGGCCAGTGTCTATGCAGGTTTTTGGGATAACCTTTAGGTCAGCTGTTCAAACCCAGGTGTGAGGACTCTTTAGCCAATAAGTCCTCTAATTATTAATCTAATTAGAGATTTGGAGTGAATACCCATATACCCAACAGCCCTTTCTGGATAAGATTGCCCACCCCTGGTCTAACACCACACTAGATAATTGATGAAAAATCCTTGATGCACACTTCTCTTTATACCTTTCATAAAGCGATGGTTCAGAGCTTAGTTTCTTAGGTCTGGATTTATTTGAGCTTAATTTCTTAGGTCTGGATTAATTTGCATTGTCTTTGCAGGCTATTATCACCCTCATACTAGCCACAGATATGGCCCGACATGGGGAGATACTGGAGTCTTTCAAGCAGAAGGTGGACAACTTTGATTTCACCAATGAGGAGCACATCAGATGTGTATGTGTGCCACTAAACATTTGAGTCCAAGAACACAATCCACAGAAAATCGGTGGATAAGTCTGCAGGACATATTATGGTGGTGCTGTGGTTCTCTGTGCTAAGGCTGCTCTTTCTTCTGTGCGTGTTCGTCTGTGTGTCCGTGTGAGCAGCTGAAGATGGTTCTTATCAAATGCTGTGATATTTCCAACGAGGTCAGGCCCACTGAAGTGGCTGAGCCCTGGGTGGATTGTCTACTGGAAGAGTACTTTATGCAGGTTACCAAAACGTTATATTCATAGCTGTAATGAGGATTTTCAAAAATTGTCAGTCACATTTTCTTTAGAGGAAAATGACCGAAATTTTCATGATGACAATCTCTTTGCTGTCTGAACAATACGTGGTCCAGAGTGACAGAGAGAAGTCTGAAGGGCTCCCCGTTGCGCCCTTTATGGATCGGGACAAGGTGACCAAGCCGACGGCACAGATCGGCTTCATAAAATTTGTCCTCATCCCCATGTTCGAGACGGTCATGAAGGTGAGTGTGGCATCATACCAGCAACATTCAACCAGAACAGACAGTGATGCAAGGAATAACAGCAACGATATCACCAAAGCTTGTAAACAAGTGCTTATCTCTCTGTCTTTCAGCTATTCCCACAGATCGAAGAGATCATGGTTCAGCCGCTGCGGGACTCTCGCGATCACTACGAGGAGCTGAAACAGATCGATGATGCCATGACTGAGGTAGCTCCGCCTTCCCCGATTCTCCTCCCCATCACCCGATGCGTGCGCAGCCCCGTGGTCTGCCTGAAGCCCTCCAAACTGTGCGCATGGCCGGCAGCGTGGAGCAGCCTGTAGTTAAGAGCGTTCCATCCATTGTTCCCTCCATCATACCCTTATAGCTGCATCATAGCTTCAGCCTTGCGACTCTTCTCTGCCTGGCAGCACTGTAGTTGAACAGAAGGTCTTGGTTGACTGGCCCACTAACGTGAAGGTGTGTCTATTATTCTACGAGGCACAGAAGAAAAAAACTGAGAACATGTCATTAGGAGGGAAGAAGAAGTAGTCTTTCCTGCCTGCTCAGTGGCACTAAGTAAGTCAGTTGTTGGTGTGACGTCTGGCCTGCCTCTGTCTCTCTCTCTCTCTCTTTCTCTCTCTCTCTCCTTTGAGCACTTCATCAGCTTCACAAACTTGTGTACACCCTCGGCGAGCAAAAAAACAAATAAATAACAAACAAATGAAATGTCCCTTATAGAATGTAGTGTTATAATGCCATCGGCAGCATGCAGAAAGTACTCCATGCATATCCAAATCACACTTCCACAGTTTCTTCTTCCGAAATTGATGTAATCATGGGTTATTAAGGTTAGTGGTAGAGCCATATTTAGGGTTGACATTAGAGTTACGATCAGAATGAGTCTTAGATAAATGGTTATGGTTGATATTAGTATTATTGATGGGGAAGAGCTAGGGTTAAGGTTAACGTTAGGGTTACTGGTAAGCAAAGATGTAACCAGTTATTATTATTATTAAAGAAAATGCAGTTATTAATGGTAATGGAAAAGCACTGCGAGATCTCACAAAAGGTTTTGAATACAAAAGACCTGACAGTATATCCATACATTTTGAACACAAAAGATCTGATAGTGATAAGCGAGAAACAAAGCAAGCACAAAACATTGTGAGTTTTATACCCTAATCTTAAACCTAACCCTAACCCTACCCCTAGCTCAAACCCTATCCCCGATTCCAACCTTAACCCTAACAATGCATCTTTCTTCCCCAAATTTTGGGGAGCTGCAGAAGAAGAAATTTTCCCCTCACCTAACCTTAGCTCTATTGTTAAGCCTTGTTCAGCCCTAACCCTAACCCTAACTCTCACCCTTCCTTATTGTCAATCCTAACCCTAGTTCTAACCCTAACCCTAACCCTTCATTATTGTGAACCTTACCCTAACCTTAATTCTTCTTATTCTTTCTGCATAATCACTGACAGGAATGGATTTTCCAAACCCTTCTTTGCCCCCAGCCCCGCAGAATAAGCTTTGTTTGGTTCATGGAGAGTAACAGTAGAGTAGAAGAAACTTTGACATTGGTGAACCTCCTTGCTGGCCTTAGCTTTCTGTATGCGTTTGTGGTTCCAGGGATCCCACACTGTTCACCGATTCTGTGGCAGGAGCAATTCATCCAGCTGATTGGCCTGTTCCTTTGGAGACAAATAGTCATTTCACAAAGGCTCACTCCTGTAGTTTTGTACCCTTCCCTCAACCCTCCAACCATTGAGGCATTGACTGCCCTTTTGATCGCCTCTTCATTCCCTTCACATGCGAGCAACATCCAGAAGAACAACAGAGGGAGAGTAACCAAAGACAACAACGTTAACATCCACTGAGACGTTATTTCAGAAGTACTGTTTCCTTTGTGCTCTGTCATGAGTGTCGAGTGGCAGCATTTGTACTGATTCCAAGTTTGATACTGTTAAGTTCACTTAATGACCATCTCCTACCTTTCAGTTACTTATTCTTGGTCATACCCCTTTCACTGCGTGGAAAACAGTGTTGAATGAGTCCCCTTTAGTACCTGCTACACTCCCCAAAGAAAGAGTAGTCAAGATACTTACAGTGACTTCCAGATGAACCCTGGTCAGCTCAGTGGTGTTCAAACTTGCCTCCCAAACAAATTGCATTTCTCTGCACTCTTCTGTTCTTCCCAGCAAGTATAAAATTATAATTGATTCTCTATTCTATATTATTTCTTTTTAAAGGACTCAAAAGTCTGATCTCTGCCGATGTGTGTGCGATAAGTTCTAGGCTAACATAGCGGTGTGTGTTTGCTAGCAGGTAGTAAACAGCCCATTGATATGTAACAATGTGGCATATCTGAAAGCTTATGATAGGACAGGGGTGTCAAACTCCAGTCCTGGGGGGCGGAGCCCTGTTTAGCTTAGTTCTTTCCATATCTACCAGAAATGATTCAGCTCAAGAACTGTGTTGTAATTAGCACAAGGAGGTGAATCAGGTGTGTTAAATGAGGGTAAACCAAAAACTATGCAGGGCTTTGGCCCTCCAGGACTGGAGTTTGACACCCCTGTGATAGGATATCACTTCACCCATGGCTCAAAGATTTGGTAAACCTGTGTTTTTCTACATCTAACACTGAGCAACTTTCCCCTGGAACATTTAAAATGTATTACCCCATATGAAAACATGTGAACATTATTCATTGATGTTAGGTTGCTTAAAATTATGTAAAGAACTAGATATTAGTTATCATGCAGTTGCTAATGTGAATCTACTGTGTTTTGCTTTATTACACATAAGCTGTGACCCTGGAGATGTGTGTGCTCATACTTTGAAAGACACTTGACATTTTTAGGTCTTGCTGTCTAAACCTGGGAAAACACGCAAGACGATCTCATCCGCCAATTTCCCATGATTCTCATTAGATGCCCTATACATTGTAACACCACTGTGGTCGTCAGGGTTACCATGTTAAATCATGTCTTGTGAATCCTTCTGCGTGTTAAGGGTTCTGTAATTAACTCGAGTTTCCGTTTTGGGGTTTAAGGTGGCAGATTTACTTACACAGAATAAATGGGGATTCCTTCAGCGTTTTGTCTGATTCCATTGTTTTTTATTGCCCTGCTTATGACGCCACCCCGCACACCTCTGGTTTAATAAACGTCTACCTGTAGGCTTGGATTGTTTGCTAAAACCCCCAGGTATGTACCCACATGTAGCCCTCTGTCGCCACCTGGTGGGTTACACTGATCTGAGGAGATTAGGTTGATATATACGCTCATAAATCAGCTGAAATTATAGATTTCTTTGCCCTTTCATGTGAGTTATAGACCTTTGAAAAATGCATCAAATTATCCAGAAACAAGCAATGAACAGCTTTTCACAGCTGTAAGACAGCTCGTGTTTATATTCTTTATTTCCTGTATCTTCCACGGATTCGCTGTTTTTTTCTCATCCTTCCGCAGTTTTATTACTTTTTTTTCCTGGCCCAAAAACACTTTTTTTCTGAGCATTACCTCAGTACAGGAAAGGTACACGTAGCCTGCCGTTAGACGCTTATTTCAGCCCGTTGGGTTTCCATCAGAATGGTTCTTCTCGATCCCAGCTTTCACGTAAGTCACGTGACGCTCACCTTAAAGTATGTCACAAATCAGCCATGCAAACCGGTTTCTTGTGGAGCTCTTGCATTGTTTTTTTAACACCTTTAGTTCCTGTTTCTGCTCACCCGTTATCCTGGGGTGCCGTCTTGCTTGTGGCAAAAAAAAAAAAAAAAAAATTGACATTAAAGTAATTGTCCTCCTTAGCTTCCATTAACCCTCTAACAGACAAATGAATCATTCAGGCATTAATAATAGATTTATGGATTTAATTAGTAAATTAAATTTACTACTTTTTACTAGTAAATTTCTGCCCTGCTGGTCATTCACAGGCAGCACAGGGCACGAGGCTGGGTTCTTGCCAGTGCGCGTGCCGGTTCATCGCAGCACACACTGTGAACTCCAACACATCGACGCATCCAAACTGCCTCGCGTAGCAGAATGAAGTCTACACACTCTCAGAGCTGGGGATGATTGTCCACCCCACCCCCGTCCTGCCCACCCCCATCCTGGAGGTGTGAGGCTACATTACTACCCATTTGTCATTAATCATCCACCGATCAGCATCAGAATTCACTTTATTGGCCAGGCACAACTGCATATACTAGGAATTTGTTTTGGCAGTGTTGGTGCTTACATTCACAGACAACATATAAGAACAATTAATAATTTAGTCATTTTTACTAATAAATAGAAATAAAATAAACAATAAAGGAATAATCCAAGAATAAAGGGATAAAAGTAAAAGTGGACAGTGCCAGCTCTACATTATACTAACAATAATTATAGGTACAGTTAAGGAACAGAGGTATTGAATATCATTTTCCATTATTCTACTCTATATTCTGTTTAAGGGGAAAATGTTACCATTACATCTAGTTTTAGTGGGTTTTTTTTTTTTCATTTCTTTCATTGAAACAGGACTTAAGGCACAAAGCAATTTTATTTCCAGAATATCGATTCGGCTTGCTGTTTTACGCTACAGTTTTTTTTTAACAAAACAAATTTGACAAATAATTTCACGACTAAACGTACTATCCCAAATTGGTCACCGGGTGGCAATAGATAACTGCTTGATTTGATTTTTGAGGTTCAGAGCTGCTTTACTTCAGTGAGCTGGCTTAGCAGCCTGATGGTCAGAGCACACGTTGGTGTATTACCCTTTAGCGCCCTGTTATTGACACTGCTGCTCTGTGCTGTTTCCTCGACAACCACTGGGGCACAAGTGGTTTTGATTTCTGTTTAAAAAGCGATCCGTCTTCCTCAGACAGGCTTCGCTTCTATAGTGCCAGATGATATCTCCACCTGGTAAGAGACTCATGCAACAGCAGGAACTGACGCCAAATGCGGGAAACCCTGATGAAATCAGTTCTGCATGAACCCTGCACAGTACTGTAAAACCTTCGTATCTGTTCCAGTTGGATAGTTGTAGACAAGCCATTCAGAGTAAACATACGTGCAGGAGATCTGGAAGTATATCTCAGGTCTTGTGAGAAGCGACTCTCTCACACACAACGGTAGCTACAGGGCTGAATTTTCTGGAAATGAAAGAAATTGCATAACAGGAAGAAACTACATCACCGGAAACATGGACTTAAAATAAATGAGGCCAGTTACGCTTTTTTAACAAAATTTTTGAGGATTTCAAGGAGGAGCTTCTGTGCAAAGACCTGCACAGCGCAAAGACTCAATTGGTGTATTTGTCACGGAGGTTGCGACAAGACAGGTGTGCTATGCCGGCTTCTCAATAAAATCCCCCTAATCCACATCTTCTGTCTGTGGCCTGTCCCTCACCCCTTTCAAGCCACGCACCAACCAAATCATAATTGTCTGTTTATATTTCGTGCAACGCTTTAAAAATACTAAATACTTTCAGCTTCCGTGGTTCAGCTGAAGGTAACAGAAAACTGAATGACTGTTTTTCGGTTTGTCTCCTAGCAACGTCCCCCACCCCTTTGACACCTGTATTAATAAGACCAACGTTTAACAGAGGTGTGAACAAATAAGCTTAGAGTGATCCGGTCTCCCCTTCCTGCTTCCCCTCATTATTTGTCTGTCATTCACATTTCGACTCAAACACAAAATGATAAAGGGCAGTTTGTCACGCGAGCCCTGGACAGTGGTGTTTTCAGAAATCCCACGCTACTGTGACCTCCTTAGGGGAATCCGGAGAATCTTGGCTAATGACTTTTGATCTTGAGTCAGTCTTTCCTAGTCTATCAACCTATCAGACTGACTGCAACCAGATCCAATCGGAGATCAAAGAATCACATCTAGTCCAGCCAATCCAACATCAAAGAGGCCACTTGTTTACATACAGGCCAGCTAATCAGGCATCCGAGTTTCTACATTGATTCTCCATAAGTCTCTTAGCCTTTCCCCAATACTAAGCTACTGTCTCCCTGTTTATTTTCCATTCTGAGGAAGCCTTTGTCCTTTTATGTAGCTCATCGGATGGGACAGATGACACATAAAGTGGTTATGATGCACTTCTCCATCAGAGAGTGGAACATTCATACTGTAGCTCATGGCCAACCGCATTCAGAAGCAACAAGAATATAATTGTTTGCAACCAAATAGGGAACTAATTCTCTTCTTTCAATTTGAGCAAACAATATACAGTAACAGCAGAAGGTGCTACGGTGGTCATGTGACTGAATGGCGGTTGGTTCAAATCCCAGAAGGAATTAAATCTCGGCAACAAAAAGTCAAACAATTTCGAGCAAACTAATGAACAATATTTGTAGTAAATATTTGTGATTAAGCACTTTCCTACATCCATCAGGGATGTAATAAATACTGAGTTATAGTACAGTGCTGTCCTTTCTGAAATGAAATGGACCTTTTATGGTGTCGAACTGGATTTCAGAGCTGAAAGCTGGCCTGTTTAAAAGCTCGCTGAATATCAGTCTTTGTTTCCGGCAGGCAGGGTGAGGTTGGCCTGTAGATCATTCTTTCCTTTGATTGTAAATCTGGCCAAAAAACGGTTCCTTACAGATGCTTCCCAGGATGTAATAAAGATGAAAATCTAATTAATATGAATCAAAACAATGGTCTCACACAGGCACTGCTTTTCCTTAGTAGAACACTAAGATACTAAAGACATTTGTTGTACATCCGTCCGTCCATCCATCCATCCATCCATTCATCCATCCACTACTAACATCTTACTCTGGTCAGGGTTGTGGGGGACCAGGAGCCACCCAGGACAGGATGCTATAGTTCAATAGAGTCTATAGCTATTTTATTCTTTTTTTATTGCTGTTGTTTCTGCTAGGAGGGGTTTCTCCGATTGCAACCGTAAAGATCGAGCCTCAGAAGTTTCGCATTTAAATCATTTTTCTTTTTATTTCGCAGGAAGGGCAGACCACACACGTCTTGCAACGCGGTCGTTAAACAAACTATGTGGCATGATCTTTCACGTAGCTCCCCCTGGGGGACCGACACCCAACCCCCCTCCCCTTAAAAACAGGAAATGTCATCCTCGAAGCAGACACGCCTGTGTCTTTCTGACAGGCACTTAGGCGGCCATATGCTTCTCTGTGGGAGGGTTTCTAAAGCAGTTTGCGCTCTGTAAAGCTGCTCTTCACCCCCACAGTGTGTGTCTTCCCTCGCCTTCCGCTCTGGTCACAGTTGCCCTTTGTATCTCAACACGACACTGGCCTTGCACATGAGTTGCGTCCATGTCCGGGGTTTTCCTTTTCGAATATTTATGTAATTGATGTGACATGTGGCAAAGCAGCATGCGGAGTAATCTTAAAACCTGATTGGCCTTGAAAGGTGCCATATGTGTGACGTCAGAAATCACGATCATGTGATGATACAAACAGATGCCTTCCATAGGTACATGTTTAATAATCAGAGCAGTTCACAGGACACAAACTTGACGAACCCCTTCATGTTACCTCTGCTAAACATCTGGAGATTCAGTTTCCCTGGAAGCACACAGCTGGAGCCCCCCCCCCCCACCCTTGGAAGAGACGTTCTTCAGACTGGAGAGCCCATGCCGAGGAGACTCCCTTGTGGCCCACCCCTCTTCAGAGATCTCCCTAGATCTGCTCCAAGGCTGGGGGCCAAGAGGACCTTCAGCAAAAAGACCTGCCAGGACTTTGACACAAGTTTGGACCTCGTGGTGATTTACCGCTGGGAGCTGATCTTGGGCCAAACAGAGGGAGACTATCACTCCGGGCGCTGTTTATTTAAGCCTTGGCCTTTTGTCCTGGCTGGAGATATTGATGTATTTAATTTAGGGTTACTGGCCAGGTTAATGTGATATAATGGTCGATGCCCAGAATTTGGGGTTTCTCATCCATGGCTAACTGACCTTTAATCATCAAAGAAGAAAGAGTGAGGTATGTTGATTGCCCTTCTACAAACACAGCTGTATAAACACAGAGAGGGAAAGATGCTGTTATATAAAGCAATATTAGTATTAATCATACATGTAATTTAAATATGCCCTGTCACCTGGGCGTAACTTCGGGTTGAGTATTGGGGGTTGAGGTCTCCACCCATTTAAGGGGGTCCAGGAGGGTCTATTGGCTGGTTTTGATTATTGGGGGGGTTGCAAACTTTAAATAAAGAAAATGCGTAGATAGATGGACGCATGGATGGTTCAAAGTTTGCACTGAAATCCTTAGCTCAGCTTTAGGAAAGAAAACATTTTGTTTTCTGCCAGGAAGCGTCGAGCAGAGAATTTCGGCTTATCACAAAACGCAATCTCTCTATCCTCAAACCTGGGCCATTTTTGTTTAGCAGTTTCATCGCTGATGGAACGTAGCTTGTTAAAACATAGTTTTGGATGCTTTTTGGCAATGTAAAATGTAAATAATTACAATTAAGATCTCACAATGTGAGGTCTGCATGGTCGAAGTAACATCCCTCCGGATCATTACCTCTGCAGCTGCAGGGTCTGCTCCCGTTTCATCTGATTGCAGTTTTCTGCATTTTTTGTGGGATTACCTCCTAGCACAGACTAAAGATGCAGTTTAGGTCTCTAAATTATCCTTGGGTGTGTCCGCTTTGGACTGGCATCCCAACCTGGGTGTGTCCTGTCCGTCCCGGGATGATCTCCAGGTCCGCCACAATCCTGCGTAGGGAAAATTGTTATGGAAAGCGGGTGGAGGGATCATTTTAGCTGTGTTAAAATAGAGTTACGAAATGACCGGTCATGTCCAGCTTCTGACGACTTCGTTATTTTAAGTTTTGGTCACATCGGCTTTGCAGAGTCCGGTCCCTCGGGCAAAGCTGGATGAGCGAATGACTTTGCGGTGACCCCTATCAGCAGGTCCCCACGATACTCAGCGTAAACCGCCCCTGCCAAGCCTCAGGACCCCCCAGTGCTGCAGATATCCATGTTATGTTAGGATCAGCTGATACTTGGGCGGATATTGCACAGGGTTTGTCAAGGTCAGAGGTGCCCCCCCCGGGTTGAGCACTGTGTCGCCCCCGCCATCCACTGCGCAGCTGGGGGGTAATTAGTCTCATATGAAACAATGACTACAGCTGAGCTATTCTCTCAGTGAGATGCTGGCACGTGGCCCCAGTTCCAAGGGAGCGGATGCTTCCCGGACTCAGCCAGATCACAGACGCCGTGCTGGTCCCAGAGCTTCCAGCAGCTGGGGCTGCTCAGGCATCCCATCTTTCTGACAGCTAATGGCAGCACTGCACTAAAAGCTTGGACACACCTACCCAAAGAATGGCTTATTTAGCTCTATACAGCTCTAATATCTGTATTTTAGAATGATTATAAAAACATCAGACCTATTAAATAACAAATATGGAGTTATGCACTGACCAAAAAAGCATTAAGGAAAAGAAATTATTTTTTTTTGGGGGGGGGGGGCAGCTCTGTGGGTTGAAGCTCAGAAGGTTGCTGGTTCAAATCCTGTGGTCAGCACAGTAATGCTTCCATTGGGCCTTTGAGCAAGGCCCTTAACCCCAACTGCTGACCCTACTGACTCCTCTACGCCAGTTCCATAAGGTGGCTTCCTGTGGCGTTTTTCCTGCTGTCCTGAAGGAGCTCCCACTTTAGCTGAGCTCTCATTGGCCACGTTTCCTTTATTCTCTGGCCAAACTCGTCCAAAAACGTCTCTACTGGGTTTCGGTCAGGTCATGTGATGTAACACTCTCCTTGTAGGTGGTTTGGCGCATACAAACTTTTAACTGGTACTGTTGAGGTGGAGCCGGTAGGTGCTCTGTGCTTCAGACGGGTTGAGCCGGTAGGTTCTCTGTGCTTCAGACGGGTTGAGCCGGTAGGTTCTCTGTGCTTCAGACGGGTTGAGCCGGTAGGTTCTCTGTGTTTCCGACGGGTGGAGCCGGTAGGTTCTCTGTGCTTCAGACGGGTTGAGCCGGTAGGTTCTCTGTGCTTCAGACGGGTTGAGCCGGTAGGTTCTCTGTGTTTCCGACGGGTGGAGCCGGTAGG
>JAODLC010000042.1:18652057-18670659 GCA_026781145.1 Hippopotamyrus pictus | reverse complement strand
GTGTTTCATACGGGTGGAGCCGGTAGGTGCTCTGTGTTTCCGACGGGTGGAGCCGGGAGGTTCTCTGTGTTTCCGACAGGTGGAGCCGGTAGGTTCTCTGTGTTTCCGACGGGTGGAGCCGGTAGGTTCTCTGTGTTTCCGACAGGTGGAGTTGTTTTGGTGTTACAACGATTCCAACACTTTAGCACCTTGTCCAATTTGTCAGTACAAGTTTTTCAACATGAGTATTTCTGCATTTCTTTCAGAGCCATTTCACTTCAACTCTTGCTATCAAATGTGTTGTAGATACTCAGGCTTCTGATGTCAGCATGACCCAGAAAAGTGTAGAACAAGACCAGCATTGCATTCTAGGTGCTCTTAGGCCCACTGTTGGAGTTTCCGTCTCATGATGAAACACAGTTTTGCAAAATATGTGTGCATCATTGCTTGGAGGATGCTTTGTGTTTCAGCGGAGTCAGTAAGAGGACATTCTTCCCCATTGTGGAATATCAATGTTGCTGTCTTTAAAATCAGTGGCCCCTCCTCTTCATATAGCCACCGGCCTTTGATGTGAGCTCAGATTATTCCCTCATGTGTAATGTGATCATGGATGACCCAGTCTTCACCCGACAAGGGGCCCAGGGAAGCACCGGCCAGCAGTCTGCTTTCACGGTTTGCCCTCCTTTTTCATCCTCCCCCCCCCCCATTAGACACTCTCTGTCTCCCTTTCACACACACATTCTCCATCTTTCCTTCCCCGTAACTATGTCATGCTTTCTTCCTGTGACTTTTCTGCCACCCCATCCATTACAGCTTGGGTTCTCCATCTCAGTCCGTCAGCATAGGAGTCACCCACCTCAAAATATTCTTCATTTTCCTTTGGCTTTTTCTCTTTTTTTGCAGAGTCTTTCAGAATCAGAGACCGGGCCTCATTTTACGAAGCAGGGACAATTAAAACGCCTCGCAAAAAAGCCGCAGAGGGGAGATGTGGAGCTGCCCTCGCCTCCGTCCCCGCGGCATTTAAATTTCACCTGTGTCAGGAGCAGTGCTACAATCGTGCAGCTTAGAGATACGTAATTACAGCCCACCAACGAAGGCATTCATTACTGGTGCTGTGGCAACAACAAAAGACAATGCACTATAAACAGTAACCTCTGTATTGCTGCCAAGCTTCTAGGATAGTTCTTCATTTAGAAGGGGAATGACTGCAGGCATAAGTACAGTGACAGGGTAGAACACTTCCAGGTGTAGCAGTGTGTGTGTGTGGATTAGGTTTATAAATCTGTTTTTTTTTTACATTGTGGGTACCATTTTCAGGTCCCCACAAAGATCTGTGAATGCAATCAAAAAACTAAAAATGACAAAAGTCTTCTATTTTGTTTAGTTACTTATGGTTAAGGCTAGGGGCTAAGGTTGTCATACTGGGATTAGAACTTTTCCCATAGAAGTGAATAGAGAGTCCCCACAAAGATACCACACACTTAGTTCTTTGCGGTTAAGGTAGCAGGTTCACATAGATCCCCCCCCCCAGTGATGTATCCCTTTAATATTGTCTCATCTTGATGACATAAACAAAAACATGTACATTACCTATATTATTTTCATTAGCATGTGCTTATCTCTAATACATTTCATTTTAAACACCTGTTTTAATTGCCACTAATGACATAATAACAAAGACATCTTAAGCATTTAAATAGGGCTTGCAAAATCAACATAATTCTGTTTATATTATATTGAAAATGCACATATCAAATTGTGATTTTATTATATTCAGAAGAGAGACTGTGTAAGATTCAGAGCCAGGACTGAGTGTTTGTCTTTATGGTACATAGTGCAGTTCTCCTCGCTTTGCTAGACTGAAGGCCTTCACTCGGGCCCGGTCTGTCCTCAGACGAGAGTCCTCCTGGGTTTACCGTGATTTGCCCGTTCCTCTGGGCACCTAACAGTTACCCCTTCTATGTCCTCACAGTGGAGCTGTTTTATTCTGGTTCACCTCCACAGTGTAGCGCTATTCTTTCACGTTACTGCCCTCCTGCCCTGGTCCGCTTGTTACCCCAGACCCTGCTCGCCCCCCCAGCTCTGGTCACCTCACTGCAATCCTTTGTTATTTCCCTTCCACCTTCACGAAACCCAAAGAAACAGGATATTAAAAATAGAACCCAGGAAGTTCCCTAGACTGAGCCACCTCATAAATCATCATCTGTTCTGTTCTTGTACCCATTAAATTGTCAACTGACATCATTCCAATACCAAATCTGTGCTGGGTCTTTGGTCTGCTTATTGAAATAATTGTTTCTACTCACTACTGTCTTGTAATAATTCTCGGAGAATATCAAATAATTTCCGTATTTGAAAATAGAGTCATAACACGCTCCTTTCGCTTTGTCTGCTTTTATGATGCACTCGCAGTTATAAAATGATATTTAATAATCCATCCATCCAACTTCCAACCACTTACTCTGCTCAGGGTTGTAGGGCCTAGAACCTATCCCGCGCACCGTAAGGGATAAGCCAATCAATCAATCAATTAGTTTTCGTTTATATAGCACTGTTTTAATCACAGCATTTGCAAGGTACTTTTGAAAGAAAAAAATATAGAAATTAAAATAAGCACCCAAGAAAAGACATTAGCAGATGGGATGTCAGTCCATTGCGGGGCACTCACACAAAGAAACATGGACTATGGGCAACTTTTGAGACGTCAGTTACAGATTCCAGTGTGACACGGGGAGACCATGCAACCCAGACAACATCACTACCCAGAGAGCCACCATGATTCCCAATATCAAATAATGCCAATCAAAGACAGCCACAAGAGCAGTGTAAGCAAGCTTCGAGTAAATTTGTTCAGACCTGTGCCCCTGTAAGGCACAGACAGTTACTTTTATGGTTGGCTTTCACTCTCGATGTATCTGGGATGACACCATTGGCCTTTTGTTTACAGTGGGTTCACTATCAGTAACCTACGGGTCTGTAATGAATGGTCCACAGCACATTGCTGGCTAAGCAATCACTTGGCAAGGTAAATGCTCTTACAGATAAAGCGCTGTAGTTTGCTCTGCTTCGCCTCTCTTACTGCCTCCGAGTGAATCAGCCCAAGTGCAAATAGAGTCTTGCCGACAGAGAGTAAGATAAACTCCCGCCAGCTCGATGGGCTTTGTGTCTCAGGCCCGGAAACAGAGAGTACTGACATGGAACAGGGAGGCTATCCTGTGTTACAAACGGAGTGACTATGCAAACATATGCAAGGCACTTTGCTAACAGTTAATAGTGAAATTAACTTCGGTTGTGGCTCCTTTAGAAACCAGAGAATCTGTCTTCTTAGCTCGCCCCCAAAAAGCCATTTTATTGGATTTATTTTTTATTAGTTTTGTTTTTACTCCTCATTATAACATATTTCCATTGAGAAGAATACAGTAGCCTGTCTAATAAACCTTGTGTAGTACCCTCATAAACCACCCAGATGAATTCTGTCACCATCACAACAAATTCTCTCTTTTTTTTACGTAATTCTTTGCTTTGAGCCAGCAGTCCTAAAAGCGCCGGAACTGGGACATCTGGAAGTGATTCACTGGAGTCCGTGACCAGGCAGCGAATGGGGGTGGAGCCTCTGAGACGCCGCCAACCACGCAGAGCGTTTCTGCTGCAGTGAGGACCTCATTTACAGTGAAACGTGGAAAACATTCATCTGTATCTCCCTCTTCATCAATTACAGGGTCGTGATGGGGGGGGGGAAGGAGCATAGGGCACAAGGCAGGGGAATAGCTGGGAAATCCCTGCAAATTTGGCAGAATTTGACTCGAGGCCACGTGAAAGAAAAAAAGAAAGAGAAAACTTTTTAGAAATTGCCAGAAAAATTGTAAACTGTATAATTCTGTGAATACGAGGCAGAAGGACCTAGAATCTAAGCACTAAACTTTAAATAACTTAGTACTGTATATTGTAAAGATAATTATTTCTTGTTTGTTTTGTTTATTGTTTGTCTGTTTTATTTTGTTTTTATTTATTTTTATAATATGTAGCACTGGTGACAAAGTACACAGGGTTTCGTTGTCCATGTTCAATGCCAATAAATATAATCTGTTCTTTTCTAGTATGACAACACAGTCCCACAGAGATTAAGGGGAAATTTTGAGATGCCGAGTCACCTGCATGCCTTTGGACTGCATGAGGAAACCAGGGTGCCTGGAGGAACCTGCCCAGACATGTGGAGAACAAGTAAACTCCACACACACGCACACGCACACGCACACACACATACACACAGGGGCAGGGCGGGACTCAACCCCATAACCTTTGTAGTGTGAAACCACAGCAAAATACCAACTGAGTCACCACACCATAGATAAATTAGTGGTACTTCAATATTAGCTTTGCCAGATCTGTACTGGGTAACATACTAGTCTTAGTACCATTCCCCATGGACACATATTCATTGATCATCAATTTCACAGTGGCTTGTTATTCTACCCCCAAAGGGACCCCCGCCCCCCTCTTTACGCTGGTCTTACTGCCGCGCTTTTGACAGGCTCAGCCAATCACGAGACATCAGGAGCTGTAAGGGGTCAATGAGGAGTGAGAATGCCTCCGACGGCGTCCTATTTCGCAACGACATGCGTTTTGAACGTGGATCAGAAGAGACGGCCACACCTGGCGCGCTGCCACAACGGCCCGTCGCGTTTAGGTGAAACCGCGATGTGATTTAAAGCAGCCCCGGATGGTCCCAGGCGAAGTACAGCTATAAACCAGGCAGTTAAAAAAAAGGCATAAATTCACAGAGAAAAGTCCTACACTGCCTGCCATGTGAATGGTCTCCTGTGAGACGCAGTGGCACCTCAGGAAGCCAGGAAAACAAGGTTTTTGTTTCTGTTTATGGTACTGAGGTAGCCAACCTTTAGTCGAACGTTTTCAATGTCAGTGTTTATATGGTGGCCTGTTAATCTCTGTTAAATCTGAAAAGAAAACAGAAATATTTAACCTCTTGAGATCCTGGGAGGGGGAAGAAGTTTTTTGTTTATGTTTTGGTAGCATTTTACTTGCTGGTGCACAAATCCCTAGTAATAACTCAGTTATTACTGAAGTACAAATTATGAACAAATATAATTGCTACTTGAGATGTGTCACCCTTCATTAATGATGAACAAACATGAGATGAGTATTTTACTTGTGTTATTCATGACTTGTTCCTTCAGTAGTTTACAGAAATTAGATATAGTAGCAAATATAGTAACTGCCTCAGATAAAACATGCATCACCATTTATTAATGATCAATTAAGATGAGATCAGTATATAACTAATATTTAGTTTATGGTTAATTAATACATAAGTAATAGTATAATAGTATATTATTTTTCCCCGTCAAGTAAAGTGTTATTTATTTATTTATTTACATAAATGAAGTTCTAGGATGGTAAAAAAAAAAAAAAAAGCACACCCCCACCAATGTGATGTCACCTTAAAGTCACAGCTGTCCCATTTAAAGAACAACAGAATTTAGTAGAGTGTAATGAGAGATATAGGTAAAAACACAATATCCTGTACAAGGGACAAAAATGAATCACTGGTTTTCAAGAGGTTAAGTACAACTCTGGTTTTACAGTGTTATATTATCAAGAAGCATCTCCTGAAAATGAGGTGAAACCATTTTGGACACAAAATTCCAGTCGTGCTGAAGGAATATTTGTTTATTCCCTGTGGTTCTTTCAGAAGTGAGATAAATAAAAATAGTTCTGGCAAAACCAGTGAAGACAGCAGGGTTACAGGGTTTGCTGGGAGGATGTTGGGAAGGTTTCCTATTTACTCTCTAGCAGTTTGTGGTTTTGCAGATGTCAAGTGCCGAGCTCCCCGGGTGCAGGAATCCATCGTGTTCCGCAGCACTGATGATAAACGCAGCCATTTAGAGAAGTTCAAGGTTTGCTGCCTAAAGCTCTTAAAAGTTAGCTTTGTTGTTTCTTCATCACATTCCTATGAGCATGTTTTAGCCTCAACTGAAAAGCTAATTTCCAAAACTCACTCAGGCCATTTTTTTTGTTGTTGCTGTTGAGATGAGATGCCAGTGACCTTAAGTCAGGCTTCCACCTCATATGTCACAGTATTAGGAACCAAAACTCACTCAGTCCTCATGTAATACAATGGCGAGCTTTCATTGAATTTCTAAAACTCACTAAGTCTGGATTAAGTAAGTTTTGGAAATTTGCTCTTCAGTTGTTTTTAATTCTACCCTGCCATGGGCTGGCATCCCATTCAGGGTGTACCCCTCCCATATTTGCTATGCGGCCCCAACCCCCCCCCCCCCCCCCATGACCCAGTACTGGATAAGCAATTGGAAAATGAATAGACAGATGCATGTATGTTTTTTTTTGTTTTTGTGTGATAAATGGAGACAGGGAAAACGCTGCCACAAGGCAGACCTCCCCCAACCAAGGGAATTGTGTCCAGGTCCATCAATCTTCCTGAATGGAAAAATTTGCCGATTCAATAATTGGTTTTATTTAAAGCACATGGATACGTAGATAACTGTGCGGAAGCTTCTGAGTAGTAAAGACACCTAAAAAAAGGGGGATTCCGCTGGGTCCCAAACACCACCCAGATTCAGGGCCGCAGTGCCTCAAAGCCTCAATGCCAGAGAGCCGAAAGTGCAGACCCCCTCCAGAGAGGGAGACCACAACGTGGTTTTATCAGCCCTTGGGAAGTGGCTCAGTCTCAAGCCAAAGAGGCTAAATCGTTAAACTGTATGAATAAGGGAGACAGAGACTCTCCGTCCCACATCTGTCTGGAATACATATAAAATATAAACTCCCGCTGCATGGTTTCAAGTTAGGGTAGCTGGAGCCACAAATGCTGGATTCCTGAATGCAAATATTGGGGTAATTTCTATATTTTTTTTGCAGTTGAGGGACATTCTCTGGAATATTGAACTGCCATCAGTTTCTGGAATATTCTGGAAGTTAAAATTTTCTTTTGTGCTTTAATAAATGATGTGTTACCCAATGGGAGATGAGAAATTGTTCTCTTTTTTTCAGTCACAGGCCTCTCTGTTCCTGCTATAAACACCTCAGCGTGTGTCAGGGGGGTCAGATTGTCCCATTTCACTCAGAAAAGGTGCGGCGTGTCCACCTCCAATAATTAACACACACACGCTCCCCACCCCCTCCCCAGGGAAGCTAGGTGCTGGTCACGAAACCTCTGGAGCCCAGTGTGGACAGCAGTGAGCCATAGATTGTGACATCATCTGTTGCTCTGGAAATGTGCATCCTAATCTCAAGTTTTGATTTTTTTTGAAAACTGTTTCTTTTTTATATTCCATGGCCTTTGTCTGGGTATTTGCATTTCTGATGTGAGTCAAGTCTTCAAAAGGAGTATTTGGTTACAGACAGAAGTTTCAATTAATATCCTTGCTTTATATATAAAACAGATCAACAATGTAACAAATACGATCAGGTTTCCAAGTTTAAGGAAGCGTCTGTAAAATTTATCTCTCATTAAGTAGCATGTTACAAATTTGTTACAGGAGTTTTGAATGACTTAGAGGCGTGAGATTTATTTAACGCTGCTGAGGAGAGAATAGGGGAGAGGGGTGAATTTCCCTGGGCCAGTTTGTACTTGCCCTACTTATAGTAACTTTCAAATTTCATTGTACGCAAGGAGAATGTGCCACCGTTATGTGATCTGGGCTGAAGCACAGAGAATCTCCCGATTTCCGTGGTCTGAGACTACGCCCACGTGCCTTCACACGCAAACCGCGACGACGTATTCAAAGCGCTAAAATAGCCATAATTGCACAGAAGTACGCTTAGCTAAGCACCTGAGACCTCAAGTCAGCCCGACAGTCTTCACTCCTATATAGTTTCTTTCCCTTTTCTTCTTTCGTTTTTGAACTCGTGTCCTTAAGTACGGCTCACTAGTTCTGCGGAATCGCAAGTATCACCGATGAGATGGTTGCAGATATGCACCTGAAACTCAAGCTTCATGTCGAGACAGCAGGCAGCGACAGTCAGTAATTGGGAGCAAATTTCCATAACTCACTCAGGTGACGGATAACTATCAATCCTTTTCATTATGCATATCATTAAAATTATTTTTTGCAAATTTGAAAAGGAGTTGTGTTTCTATTATTTACAATAGATAAACATGTACAATTATTATGATGGTAAAAATAGTCACAACTGTAAGCAAACCTTCTCAAACTGAATCTTATAAGTCAGGCCTGTGAACAAGTTTGTTATGCAAAAAGTTTACATACTGGTAAAAACGGCCAGATCTGGTGAATTGACTGGCAATTTCATAAGTTAACCATTTCCATTTTTTCAGATGTGAATAGAACGTGCAAATGCGTAGGGTTATAAAAATTTGAAAATATATTGTTCATTGTTATAAATTAACCAACGCCTCCGCAAACCTGACACATTTGGAATATGGGCCACAGACCAGTACTGGTTGGAAATCTCTAAGGCAGAACAAGGATTACCTGAAAACATTAAGGGGACGTATTTTAAATTGATGAGAAGCTGAGCCGACACAATGACTAAAAGAGGTCACACATGGGCCGTCTCATGTTACTCGTTGTTGTCTAATGATTTGTTTTTTCGCCTCTTTCTGATGAATGGCAGCAGGCAAGTCTAAATACGACGAGTGATGCACCGTTTCCACTGAACAGAGCTCAGGTGTGAAGTTCAAAGACAGATCTGATTGGCTGGCTTCTGGGTAAATATTTAGACAGTGAGCATTTGAACTGGACCTTGCAGCAACAGGGTGGTATTCTACAAAGCAGAATTTCCCAGTTTGCTGGGATAATGTGAAAACTGTCCAATAGAAAGAGAGATAAGTCACATTCCTATTGGTCAATCCTTACTTTTGGCTTAAGTTATCTGGCTAATGAAAAAATCCTGCTTTGTGGAATACCCTCCTGGTGAGGTGGGATTGGGGGGGATATATTTTGTCGTAAACATTACGAGATGTTTCAAACCTGTCACTTGGCAATTCATTGGGATCATTCCTAATTTACAGCAAACACCTTACAGCCCAGTTACAAACTGGAACATTCTATTATGAAGCTGTCATCGTCTTTTACTCCCAAGAAGCTAATGAAAAATGTGAAAGTTGGTCATGATCGCAAATCTTTGTTATGACTTTCCTATAACTGTGTTATGACTCATTACTTGACTTTGACAGATCACATGTGAGCGAGGAACTGTAGTTTTAAGTTCCACAGTCCAAAGATAAGGAATGAAAACACTGCACTAGATCGCCCTTGAACACTAAACGGAAAGAACTGCACGGAACGGCACATTATGCCTTCGACACTTTGCTAATAATCTGCAAGATATAAATATGTTAATGCTGTCTAGTGCAAAGAATCCTGTGAAAACAGAAGAATGATACTGAATAATGAGGCCTTTTGCGTCGTCTGAACACACAAATTCTCCATTATCCATACATGTCACTATATGTCCTACAGGCAGAAGAGTATAAATTCAACATGTATGCTGGTGGTTGCTATATAAATCACTGAAAACAGGAAATCAGTGAAGGCACCCCCCCCCCACCCCCGCAGCTGGAGAAAGCAAATAGTGTTCACACAAGGTGCATGGTTCCGTAGGCAACATATCACACTCAAACACAACTGTGCGTTTTTTCATGCGCATCACGCCACGGCGGCAGCGTTGCATGGTAAGCGTGGTGTCCCTGCTGGGGGCTTGCAGGAATTCACTCACGGGCTCGAGATCGGAGTGGAAGCCGAGCGTGCAGAGGAGGGTGATAGAGGCATGTGCAGCCACGCAAGCAACCGCAGCGCGACACGCTACGAAAGCTGCGGGTGCAGCGAAGCCAGGGGCCGGTGTGTCCAGGAATGGGATCTGCGCCTTTAATGCCCAAGAAGGCCAGAGTTGTTTTCTCATTCCCCCACGCCTCCAGGCCATTCCTGGAAGAAGCACATGACCTGTATCTGTACCCCTGTGCACAGTGGGCGACTGACTTGCAAGCTTTGTCCCATTGGGGTCCCCCCCCCTCCAAAAAAAAAGACCTTATAACTCCAAGCCTGGTTGAGGGGGTGGAATGAGACACTGGCTTATTGGATTCCATTATTTGAATTTCGTGCCATTCTCTGTTTACTGCAGCTGGTTACAGGCGCACACGACACTGCCCCCACTCCGAGTCACTGCCCCTTCTGTGGGACGATCCCATGCAGGCCCTTGCTCTGTTCTCCAAGGGAGAGGCACAAAACCTTGATCACCCACATAACCCCATACCTCAGAAACATGTCTAACTCCAGATTAACCTTCTGGAAGCTCCACTTCAAGACAGTGGACGTTCCACCCTCTAAACCTCAACTTTGCCCCCCCCATTCTCTCTACGGTTTTTCAATTTGTCTACCTCTCTAGCAGGATAGTTGCAAGGACACAGGAGTGTTACTGTTGTATATTCACGCCATTGTCTTCTGCTGTTAGGCTACTTTGTTCCCTTGGCAGTGCTAACCCCCCGAATAAGCAGCTAGCAATTAGGTCTACAACCTGGAAGCTGGGGAGTGCTAAGCTTCAGAGTAGGAATAGTCCATTACAGCCAGGACAGGGGACAATTTTGTCTATTGTGAAAATGCAAATAACAGATATGCAGCTATAACTTAAATTATCAAATTATCATATATCCATAAATGTAACTTCTGGAAATTCTGTCTGCACATTGAGGTGGAAACACCCGTATTTGTCAAATATACATTACCACAGTGGTATTTACAGTGGTTATTTATCATACCTGTGAGATTTGAAAACCAGCGAAACAGACACATTCAATATACATTTTCAGATTTATGATTTGCTCTTTTTTTGGGGGGGAATTGTGTGTTTGGTAGAATGTTTTGTTGCAAAGTTCATTTACTAAAACCAGCTGAACAGATGCAATTTTGCAAAGCCATTCAATGATGGAACAGCAAATCAGAGAGCCTTGCCTTGTTGAGGTAAACCGGGAGTCTTGCAGGGGTCACCCCGACCACCAGACCACCTGGGTGTCCAGCCTTTATGACGGACAGGTTCTCTCCTGCAGTTTACTGTCAACACTCTACCGCACACAGAACACAGCTGGTAGTGTTTGCGCAGGTTCAAAGACGGTGTTTACTCTTCGGTTTGGGAGGCCCTCTGACCACTTGGCCATGCCGGGGGCAATTGGGCCGTGTCAGGAGTCTGCAATTACCCAGCATGCATCGCTGTCCCTAGAGAAAAACAACATGACAAGGTATGATACAAGCATATTATCGAAACCAGACATTATCATTTTCACTTGATAAAAATTCCCAGTATTCCCAGTAACAAGTCTAAAAAAAAAACTTTTTAGTTAACAATTGAGCTTTTTGTATTACTATTTAAATGCATTTTACATTAACATACAACATAGCTCCTGAATGTGAAAAAGAGGACACTTTCATTTTTTTTAGGATTCTAAAACAGAATTACTTCAATGGTCACCTCTATGCTTATGTGGTGGAAGGAACAAAGAGAATCAACTGATTATTATAAAATATGCATCAAGTGTAAGGCCACTGCGCATGGTATATTTTGAGGACCTACTGTATCTTAATCCAAGATTAAGTTAGGCAAGGGTGCACGTGAGTGTGGATATAGGCTAATTAATATTCTTGCATTAAACTTTAACTTGAGTGAAGACTGGCTGAAGTTTCTGAATATGAAAAAGCTGAATCTGTCTGCATGACCTGAATGTGGGGAAAAAGTTAAATGTCTTCCTGCTTCAAGTAATTAAATGATTTGGCAGTTTATAAATATTAATTCATTTGGAATTGAAACATTTAGGAGAAACAGTAAAAGCAATACGTGTCACAGATTTGTACTGACAACAGGTGTGTTAATTGGATTTTAGTAAAACACACAAGTCGTGTTGTCCTTAACTTAGCACGCCGATGTGATCAAAAACAACACGAAGCATATACCGACAGTATATCGGTTATATACCCTCATCTTTTTAAGGAATGGGATAGATATTTAATCAGTTGCGTGATTACTATTGGTCAGAAATGGGTAAAGCTTACAGTACCACGGTGATACTGACATTCTCCGGCTCCCTGGAACAGGACCGTGAATGGAGCGGGTGGAGGTGGAATGGGAGGGGATTCGGCCCGAGCGATACTCCTTTAAGAGCCCCGCCGCCCGTAAAACTCGGGGAGTCGGGCGAGTAACCGAGTTGCAATTAGGGTTCTGAAGGAAGTGACGGGACCGAATGAGAAAGTCAGAAGGGGGGGCAGATTTTTATTTTTTTTTAAAGAGAAAATCAGCAAACGTGTGACAACAACGTGTGTCGCGAGCGGTGCGAAAGAGAAACAAGTGGCCGGGCTGGTATCTCCATACGGAGGCAGAGAGAGCGGCGCCTGCCCGGTGAAGCGGCGGTGACAGCGCGACTCCGGGGCTGAAACACGCCAAAGTATCGCGCTTCGTCTCACGCCGGAAGGCATTTAAAGAACTTCGCTAGCATGGTCCTTTTAGGCGGATGCCACACAGCGACGGGGGCCGTGCGCTGACTTTGTGGAAGCTTCGTGCTTGATGCGCCTCCGGGACGGCGGCACCCCCACCCCCTTCTTTCAACACTCAAGTTATCGTTTCTTTTCTCCCCCCCTTTCCCCAATCTGGGTCCGGCTTCGCTTCTTTCGGAATGTTTTCGCGGCGCGACCGGCCCGGTTCGGTTCGGACTGTCCTGTTGGTGGCGCTGGTTGCGTCCCTGGGGGCGGCCGCCGAGCTGAGGGTCCGGGTCCGCTTGTCTGACGGACACATCGCCGAGGAGACGCTGGAGGCGGACGGCGAGCAGGATTCCGTCACGCTGGAGTTCAAGCAGGGCGACGGCACCCTCATCACCTTCCTGGCGGATTTCAAGCAGGTCTGACAGCCTTATTTCGCCCATTTGGGTTCTTTATGAATCTCTTAAATGTGTTTTATCGCATGCACGAGATTAAAGTGCTTCACGCTGTTCACGTTTCTCGCTTCGCTTTATTACCCAGTTTAAATGAGGGACAGTCATGACCTTTCAATCAACACATTAAGAAGATTTAAAAGTTTCTAATTTAGAGGAAATCCTCATGTGGAGATGATGGGAGAGCCGTATATACCGTAGGTGAAGTGAAGTTGATGCCTGTATTTAAATTTAGTTTTTTTTTAGAGGTTGGGGTTCATAAAGCAGCTGAGGTGGCACCCCAGATAAGCTGATATGTAAAATCCCAAAGAGATAACAACAGGAAAAGAGAAGTATATATACATGTATGTGGGTTCAAAGAAGTTGTCTAACTTTTGCTGGGTGTTTGGTCTCCACGTGTGTCCTGTTTGTCACAGCCGGAACATTGTCTCTTGTTTAGGTCAAACCTCTCAAGCTTCCCTCACAAGCTGCACTCCTTATAGTTACTCTCCGACTAAAATTTAATATATAAAATGTGTTTTATGTTGGTAAAAATGGGTCACCTGATTTTGACCGGGACTCCTGTTTATCCTTCTGTCGGTCCGTCTATCAGTCCACCTTCCTAAGCAGTGAAGATGGACATTTCAGTCCGTGTCTTCAAAGTGCATTCTGCGGTTTTTGTGGCCTTGTAAATTATTCCAGTCCCCTGGATTAACTTGGTTTATTTTAGGATGTTTCCTAATTTTTCTCTCCCTTTTGAACCGGATCATGCATATCAGATTGCATCAAATTGTGTTACACCTGAAAGTGCACCTGAGGTATTGTATTGTAGCCATTCTATTGAGGCTGTATTGTGTTATTTTTTTACCTCTGTGGTTTGCAACCTTAGTTTGTCCAAAGGCTTCAGTTTACAGAGTTGGACCTACCTGGAGAAAGGGGGGACTGAAAATCTTAAGCTGTTTGCTGTTCTAATTTACAGCGTATTATCTATAGCGTATAACCATGGAGCTTATAGTGTGGTCTATAAACACACAGTATGTGGGGCTGGTAGGGTGCCACCCATTTGCCACGTGGCTCCTGCCTCGATGCCGGCCGCTGTGCCCACTGGCTTCCACAGCTTCCAAGCCAACCCCCTCTGGGATGCTCAGCGTCTGCACTGAGTTTTCTGGTCAGGCAGATTTGACAGACAGACGTAATGGATGCATTAATTCCAACCCCCATGCTGGGCTTTGTAAACCTAATTATTTTAAGCATTTACAGTCCAGCGTTGCATTATTTTTGGATTAATAAAAGGTTTGTCTCTCCTGCTGCCTCTATTTTCAGATGTAGTGCACACCCCATCCAAACTTGCATTCTTATGAGGCTGTCCTGAGATCAGCAATGACCGCGCCCCCCCCCCCCCCCCCCCCATAATCAAACCCCTTTGTGATGGCTTGTAATTCTTGTAGTAGTGTGTCAGTAATAGACTAACACTCAGGAAATTCAAGTCATCTTCCCGTGTCTGCGCACTTTGCCTGGAATCGGTTTCTTCACGCCAGGGGTGGGGGCTGTGTGTCACGCCGTCATTTAGCCTTGCGGGAAACTTACTTGAATGGGGGAATGTGGGTGAGTGCAACTCAAACCACAAACAGCCATTGGAAATTCCAAAAGAGACATTGAGGTTGACTTTCATCTTGAAGGAGTGAATTTTCCTGCATCTTTCGATTTACTCTCTTTATGCATTTTTGTTTGCGTCTGAGAATTTAGCTCCATGGCCAAACAGTCATTACATGTTTATCTCTTCTGTGGTTGAATTTTTTTATTTTTTTTTATTTGGGGGGGGCGGTGGGCTCCAGAGTAAGCCAGGCTTCAAAACGCCTCGACCTCTTTGTCGTTCCTCGGCCATTTGAGGTCCTCCATTCAGGAAGCGCGACAGATGGTTTTAATGTTATTCATGAATTTGCATCGGTATCGGGCGAAATTCATTTATTTTCAAAGTGATCGCGAGGAGGACAAAGCACGCGTGCTGACGTGCACGAGCGGAGAGCACAGGAGGGGGTGCAGTGTGCAAGGATTTGTGGGTTTTTTAACATTCGGTAATGTTTTCAATAGAATTTCAGAGAAATAAGTCATGGAAGGAGAGCCCCCCCGCCCTGACATCATGCTTTATGTTTTATGAATACTGGCAGTAGAAGAGCACTTCTGAGGAATGGACTCTGGGCTCCTGGTTTATCCAGACTTACCCCGTCTATGGAGTTGTCACACGCTTCTCATCCTTTCAGCGTCTCCTGGATTTACGAGACGTGGGGCTAACGGTGACCTTTGATTGGGCCCGGAAAAGGCAAGAACGCGTACATAAGGGGTCCGACGCGGCCGCTGTGTATTGTGCTTAGGTATGTGCTGAGTTAGCAGTCTATGCGGGTGACATCATAGGGATAATGAGTGCCTCAGAAAGGACAAAGTAGCCCTAGCTTTGTGCCCCCCTCCCTTTCGTGGTTTGTACTGAGAATATTCAAGCCTCAGAATGTCAGGCTTGAACTCCGAAAATAATTCTGAGCGGTGCTCAGGAGTACCGAGCAGAGGGATTGACCTGGAAAGCTTTGGTGAATAAATAGTCCGGTTGGGTTTGACTGGCCTTGTGTCTCCCTGGGGATTCTCGGGAGTCCGAGAGCCCAGCTGCACTCCTTACTCTTACTGGTTTCCATCACGTCCTCTGCTGTACAGCCCATCAGTGGGAGAAATGAAAGCAGATGGGTGGTGATGGATTCTACCTTTCATACCGCTGATGTTCCTCATTGGTATGTAGCCAGCAATGGACCTGCCCATCCTTGTCCAGAAGGTTTGCCGTTAATGTGACCACTGCCAATAACTGGAAATATGGTTAGACTTGTTTGACACGCCCAGCAGATCTGCCAGCTCAGTGGTACAGTTGAGCCAGACGGCCTCGTGGCACGCAGTCGATGCTCCATCTCAGAAGAATCATGTTTTCACCTCCCATGTGCTGGTTTTTTTTCCCCACCTGTCAGCAACATTATACGATTTCTGGCTCTATTCAGGAAGGTTTTTCCATGGCTGAAGTCCCATTCAGTATGATTGTTTACTCATTCTAACACATTTTAGAGCTTGTAACAGAATCGTATAAGCTGATTGAAGTCCTTGCCCCACTCTGCTTTATGAAAAACATTTACTGTCCTGTTCAACATCACCAGCTAGACTTTAAATAGTGATCAGGTTTTTGGATTAGACCTGAATCTACACTTGGCTTCTCCTTATACCCCAGTGGTGGCCTCAAATTTCCTCTGAAAGAGGAACTGAATACAGTTCAGAGTCCTCCGCAGCAGAAACCTCAAGGTATTTATTTATTTTTTTTGCTGCTTTATTCGTTTTGTTTCTGAGTTCAGGAGAAGACTCCAAAGTGTGGGAAATGCACCTATTTGGCTGGTGTCACCCTGAGTCACTGGGGGTAGGGTGTGATGCGCCGCCGCATGTCGCAACATAGAGGTAGGCTGCGGGGGTTTTGGCGGCCCTCCAGGTTCGGCTATTCGGACAGCCCGGCACGGCTGTCGAAAGCCGTGCAATCAAACGTTGCAGACTTGAACGTCACGCCACATGCATGGGGACATGCAGGAAGTTGCTCGAGTGAACAAGATAATGTCTATAGCAAAAAGATGACTGTGTGATATCTGCGTCCCACTCTGGCACTAGCAAAGCCTCTGAGGAATGGGCTGTGGGAAAAGGGAAATATTGTGCTTTCGTCATCACAGGACGCAAGTGGCCCCGGAAAGTTCTGTGTTGCGGTAATTTCCATAAAGAGGTGGATGGACGGCAGCTTCGGACCAAAGGAGACGTAGTAGTTGATTTAGACATGGTAGACAAGTGGAACATTTCTTCAAAAACTCCTCCTCGGTCGTGCTAAGCAGATCACTTGGAAATGGGACAAATGCCTCTGAGCTGAATGAAAGAAACCTTTTTCTGAACATGTGGTGGTATATACAGCAGCAGGGAATGTGGCAGAATTGGTATGAACAGGGCAGGTGAGGTTCTGCCCGTAGTAGGTGGGATGAATCTGCTGTCCACCTGAAGTAGGAGAAGGTCGAGGGAGTCCGAGATTAAATCTGGTGCAATAAGCGTGTCCATTCCTGCCATCTCGGATGCTTTCCACCACAGTGCGCTGTCCCTGAAAGCATCCTAAGACAGGCACACATGTTGACTGGGAGTTTGACATGATTGATGTCGAATAATCTGTGCTGATTAAGGCTTTTTAGTGCTGTTCTCCTTCTTTCAGTAGAACTTGCTGTACAGTCTTAGGTTAGGACACTGTGCCAGTGTTCAGGAGGTCAGCGGTTCAGATCCCCAGATTGGCAGAGTGATTTCACCATTGGGTCCATGAGTGAGACCCTTAATCCCCTATTGTTCCAGGCTGACCCTGCTCTCTCAAATGTATTTCGCTTTGGATCGACACGTTGGCTAAGTAAATAAATTGTAAATGGTTAATGTTCAGCCTAATGGATTTATTGTCCTGAGTGCTAGACCCTGAAGATCAGCGTTATGGACAGGGACAGATTATAGGCTCAGGATGGACACTGGTTTGTCCCTGACTACCGCTGCTGCTTCTCTTACCCACAGTAAGATATCAGGTACTGTTTGCCATGGAATCTCCTCCTCTGCTCCCATCCAGACCAACTTGGACATAGTTCATTCTCCCTGCCCTCATGACTGGATTCCTCTCCCCCGCCCAGCTGCCCTGCTGCCTAATTTCCATTCTTTGGGGTTTTTCCTCCTCCATCATGAAGTCTGTTTTCAATATTTCTTGCATTGAGGAAACAGATCTTCTTCTTTTATAGAGTTTGTTTCCGATTCTCTCAGATTTTCCTAGAAAACTTCACCAGAAGGGGAGCTCTGTGGGGGCCTTGTGTGATTATAAATGCACATTGCTCTTTATTATTGTTTTTTATTAGCTCTGTGGGGTGTTCCACTAACAAAATGAGCCAAGTCTGAAAAAACATACTGTTCAGGTCTTTAGTTTGAATTTTACAACCTCTTTTCCAAAGTGTTTGGACACTGTGTAAAATGTAAATAAAAACAGAATGCAATCATATAAACCCCTGTCCCAACTTCTATGAAACATGTATTTGGCATAAAACAATACAATTTCTGTTTCAACATTTGATATGTTGTCTTTGTTCTACTTTCAGTAACATTGAATGTGGTTTTATATGATTTGCCAATCATTGCATTCTGTGTTTACATTTTAGTGTCCACACTTTTATTTGGAAACTCTGTTGTACTTAAATTCTCCAGGTTTTATTAATAAATGCAGTGATTTTCAGTGTAGAATCATATTCACCTTTCTGCATATTGGTCTTCTTTCTTGGATCAGAATTCAGCTAAACTCAGTCCTTAGTTCTGTATGAATTTGCTTGGTTGGTTGGTTTGCGCTGCACTGGTCTGGAGGTGTCACTGATTTGGCTGGAGTTGGCTTCTTCCTCCAGTGCTCTGGAAGTTTCATTTAAATGATATATCATCATGGACAAGAATATGAAGCACAGGGAGTGCACCTCCCCCCCCCCGCCCAGAACAAACACAAAAAGCTCTGTGGAAATCCCTGTTGTCATGTGAACTGTGATATAAAGAAAGGCTAAAGTTCAGGCCTTGTTGGAGCTGCTGGAATTCGTTTAACTGTCCTTTTTCTGAACTGAGTTGTTTCCTTGGCTACTCCGCCCGCCCCCCCCCCCCCCCCCCCCCCCCCCCCCGC
>JAODLC010000042.1:18622702-18643494 GCA_026781145.1 Hippopotamyrus pictus | reverse complement strand
GTGAGTGAGTGAGTGAGTGAGTGAGTGAGAGAGAGAGAGAGAGAGAGGGGGGGGGAAACTGCAACAATAAGAAAATCAACAAGAAATAAGAAACAAAATGTGTGTGTGTGTATGTATGTTTGAGAGAGAGAGAGAGAGAGAGAGAGAGAGGGGGGGGGCGCGGATCTCTCTCAGTCTGAGAACAATAGAGAAGCAGCAGCTTGACTACCATACCTAAAGTTTAGAAAACAGGCTTTTTTTGTGGGGGCTGACGGAACAAGGCAGCCATGTTCTTAAATACAACCTTCACGTCCAGATTGGCTGTCTGGGTTTACATTGACTCAAGTTTCCACCCACTTAATTACAGATACATATAACGCATTGATTAACGATATTTTTCTTCATTTTGGTGTTAATACTTTTATTATTCGTCGAGAGAAATTTCTCTTCCCTTTTGGTTTTTGTGAAGCTCCGTTAAAAGTTTTGTAGTTTTGACGTGTATTTTCCAGCTGAAACGGCAGAGGGCGATATTTACCAATTTATGGACGCGGATTTATCTGCGCGGAAAATCACGTTATACAGCTATTAACCAGGCAACCCCAAGTCGTCCGTAACCATGGCTGCCAGGGTTTCGGGACTGTTGTTTTGTTGGCCAGTCAGTCTGATAATATCTAAATGACATAATTTTAAAATATAACCTCGGAAGTAAACGATAAAATATTGGCATAATTAGGTAATTAAAAACTAACTCCACAATCGAATGAGGTTATTACAACTTCACAATCCAGTTCAAGTACTTTGTTTAACTTTATTACTGCAGAGTCCCTGGGGTTTTAATCGGGAAACTGACTTTCTAGTCCAAGTCCTTTAATTACTGTCTTTTCCCGCTTATAGTTAACTTGTAACGGTATAATTAGTTAGGCCATATTTTATAAAAAAACCTGCACGGACACATGCAGCATACAAAACTTGGTATAGCTCTCTCTCCTGCACACGCACACTTCTGTCTTGTGTACACAAACCAACAGTCAAACTTCCAGGATGCGTCTCACCCTTCGGTTGTCTTACGGCCATGCTTAGATGGTGATCGCAGCCCAAGCCTTGGATGCAGTTTGCCAGTGCGGCGCAGGTCAATGCGAGCCGCAGTAACAAATGGAGAGCGAGAGATCTCTACTTGGAAGACCTGTTCATTAATGTCTACAATGTGTTTTGTGCTTTTTATGTAAAACCCGATGGTTCAACAAATTTCCAGCGCCAGGCAGTAATATATGCTATAAATGTATTTCTGTTTTCAAACCAACAAATGTAACTGCGGAATGCATCCATTTTAGCGTATTTAATCCTTGCCTGGGTCTTGCCAAGGCCTTGTGTATCTCCGGCTAAGACTCTACGGGTGTCTGTGCTCGTCTCTTAAAGGTCCCTAGGAAACAAGGTAAGAACAAGATTTCTTTGGCCATTCCTGTTGGTGTGCATCTCACCATATATCGCAGAGTGGATGCTTCTGTTTGTTTTTAACTTTTTTTTTTTTAATTTCTAGGGCCATAAATTGATGGCTCATAATTTAACATATTGCCAAAAAACAACACAGAGATGAAAGAGGACCTCAGCCTTAAGAGTCGATTTGTCTCTCTTGCCCTCGGACTTATTGGATTTCCCGGGATGGGTTCAGTTATTCTGCTCGGACTTAAGTCGGAACCGACCAAAGTGTCCCCAGGTTTATGCAAACGTGCCGTGTTGTCCTCGATAGTAATTACTAGCCCACCTCGCCGCTGTGTTGTAACTCACCATGCAAATGTGATGCGTTTGCATATGAGGTGGCGCAGAGCCAGCCGAGCTGCAAAGCAGCAGGCAGATGTGCGACGGAGCTCCAACGGCACGTTGCGGCTGCAGCTTCACATGCCAATGTCCCCATGAAAGGTTCGGAGTCACGTGACCAGACTGGACACCTTTTAGGCTAGAAAAGCTTAATTAATTCCATGGTTCCAAAACAACCGGAATAATGATTACTTAAAATATCAAAAGAACCGACAAGATAGTGACTAAATAGTCAATAAGCAATTAATGCATTTTTAACCCACGGGATACCACAATTTTTAAAATATGAATATTTAATCTAAAAACAGCTATGATCTGTCCAACTGATTTGTGAAATACAAAATATACGTAAATGTACGAATTGATATAAGAGAATTAGGCTGTAATTACGTAACCTAAGTTAATACATTTGTTAATTCTGTATAAATACCTGGGTACAATCCTGCAGTGGCCCCTTACTAATCTTTTGATGCAACGTGTATTTTTCTAGGCAAACAAGATAATGGTAAAAATAAACGAAACTTTAACTGAATATATTATACAGTAATTAGTATGTTTTATGCAATAATGCCACGGTCAAATATTTAAAATAAGCAAGAACAATAAATTCCACGAACTACATGACGCTGTCTGAATAACTTGCAAGTGTTACTTATTAACCAAAACCGATTCTGCAGATGTAAGTCCTGGGCGATTTGTCGTGTTTTAAAATGCGAATATAGAAGAAACGAGCCTGAACTGAGGTGGTGCCGCGTACGTGATGTTATCACACCATCACTGTATGAGCTTTCAGCATAAATATAGTTACCTGCGAATGCATACAGTCAGACTAAAATCCCGCTTCCACTGACATTTGCCCGGGTAAGGAATTCAGTTGGAGAAGCTAATTTAAACCACATTTTCCAATGCATTTCACAGCAGGCTGCAGCACTGAAGGCTGACATGTTGCAAAGGTTTGAGCGGAACTAAAACAAGGGACTAAACATTCAAATAAGTACAGGAGTGACGCGCAGCTGAACCCCTGAGCTTGACACTGAACTCGAATCGGATGGAAACAAAGATGTAAGATTTTGCAATATGTCAGAAAATTCTGAGCCACGTTCTGTATTCTGGATAATGGGGTATGCTATGCAAATTAATCATTTTGAAGTCAGGCCTTTGTTGTTTTATGCAAAAACACAGAGATGGGATAGGCTGCTGTGGGGTCTTCATGCAAATTGCTTCTCTGACAGGCAGATGATAGAAAGGCAATCTTCTTACACTGACCCAGTTAGCTAAATTAGTTGCATGTTAGTGTATTTTGGGTGGATTTGAATAAAATAGTACATTGGGCAGTAATTGACATAAATTCTTGAACTAAGGGAGCATTTAAATGCAATCAGTAAGTGGAAAGAAATCGATCAAGGTGAAGGGAAATTCTTTAATAATGTTTTGTATTCTCTTGTTTTATACATTTTGAAAGAAATACTTGAATGTATAAATGTATTTGCTGATAGTTGTGTGCAGGTAAGTTTATGGCGCTGCATTTTGTTTAAAGAACTGAAACTGAGGAAGATGACAACTCCATCTATGTTCATTTAAATGAAAACAGCTGACTGAACAAGAGAGATGGAGACGGGGTGGAGGGAGACCGTGTGGTCAAGGGTAAATGGGGATATCCTTGAACTTATGAATATTATAACAGCAGTGTGATGCGGGAGAAAATTTGTAAGTGGGACGCATTAGAATAACCTCAAGATCATTTCACTGTTACTGCAGTAATGGAGCGCCTTGTTTCAGCATAAAGTTGTGCTGCATAGTAAAATCAGCTGTTTTTATTATTGCAGATATTAAGATGAGTGGAGAGTCAGTGGAGCGGACAGAATCCCACAGTGATCAAACAGGTAAGGCTGTTTAAGTTTGTCTCCAATATTAAGCACTGTTATGATATCCTGCCAATCTGTTTACACAGTACTTTGAGGTTTCGAGTTTGGGTTCGTCTGACAGTTTTGGTGTGTTTCAGTGCCTCTTGGCATCTGAATAAGGGTGTGAGGCTCAGTGAAGGTATATTGTCTTATTGCTGCAAGATTGTGTAAGACATTTGTCTGATAGTTATATTATTATTATTAGATATTATTATTATTATTATTATTCGTAGTAGTATTGTTAGCAGTAGTAATCTTAGTAGCAGTATTGGGATTTGTTGTGAGATCTAACACTAAAATGAGTGACATGTGACTTCATGTTCCATGTTGATGGTGGAATGGTTTTTGATTAGGTGCGTAGGTTGGTACCCCGGCTTAGAAGAGGTTTGTCCTCTTCATCATTATCTTTTATTGGCATGTGTTTTTATATCACAGTAACATTATTGTGTCGGTGCGTAACTATACTTTTCATGGCGAGCTCAATTTGCGAATAGAGGAACAGCATAGACAGGTGAATTTGTAGGCTCGTGCAAAAAGTTACGAATCAATCGACAATGGGATTACAGGAGAGATAAAATGTAAGCCAACTGTCAACTGCAGAGAGCATTTTTCAATTTAACACAAGAAGCGCAACTTGAGTGATGTGACATTTAGAAAAAGCGACACGGTGAGATAGTGTTAGTCATCCGTCAGAACTGTTAAAGAGGGGAAAGTTTAGTTGCTGCCCTGTTAAGCTGTGGGTGTGGAGATTGGGGGTAGCGTGAAGGAGGCTGCTACTCTCATGCAGGAGTTGGGGTGGCAGCACGGCCCGGAGCTAAGCTGCACGATGTGGAACAGGCAGACCGCGAAATGAGGAACTCAGGTCCTGGAGAACTGGCTACTGTCGTGTGATTCTGCTTCAACGAACCAATTCAACGAATGTCCCCTTTTCTAGCTGTCGATAATATCTGACAAAACTTCAGCTCTCATTATGTGAAATTCTCTCCGATTGTGAACTGGAAGCTAATGTTGGTTTACTGGTCAGTTACATTATCTTAAAAATTGGAGCCGAATCCAGCTTCAGTCGGCAGATGATTGTGGGCATTTCTGCAGAATCCCTTGAATCCCATTATGTTAGATTAGAGATAATGTTCTACTTAAAGTAGAAGCAAGAAACTGGTAATATAGTGACATGCCAGATTAATATAAAAAAATAACATCTGACAATTTCCTAGAATATGTAGCACATTAAAATAGTATATAGAAGTTTAAAATATAGATATTGTCAATCAAGTAATGGTAGGGTAATCTATTCAGAGTCCAGGGTTTCTGTACATCCAATTTATGATCTGTCCAACTGATTTGTGAAATACAAAATATAAGTAAATGTACGAATCAATATAAGATAATTAGGCTGTAATTAAATGACCTAAGGTAATACATTTGTTATTTTTTTTGGCTGTAAAATGACAATTTACAGAATTGACAATTTTTTTTCCATGCTCTTTTTTTTATATAACTTTATGGATATATGTGTTTAGGTTAATGAAGACATTTTCTTTAGCTTTCTAGAGATATGTGTTTAGTAATTATAGTTATTTATTCAGTCATTTGTGTATATTACTCGATCATTTGTGTATTTAGAAATTCCTGTGGTGTATTCATGCTTGGTGTAATGGGATAGTAAGAAACAATTACTTTAAAATGCATTCACAATTCAGTCTGCTGTTAAATGCCAGAACACATAAAATAATGATCATTTTTGTTGCTGCGGGGACATGAAGTGCTAGATTACTTTATATACTTAAGTACTTAAAAATGAAAGTGGGATGCGATTAAGTGTTACATTATACACACGCTGCTAAAATAATAAGATCAAATCCACTGTAATGGCAGGGAGATGCCTGGATTATTGTGCAGAATACTTTTTAAAACACTTTTTAAATCCTGGGATGATTCGTTGCTGTTGGGCCTTTACTTTAGTAAACATCGAGTTACAGATGTTGATCTGGATTCTGGAGGAAGATGCCTGGCGAGAAAGTATTAAAGCAATACAAGCAGATACTTAATCAGCATCAAGCAGTACCATCTCTGTCTACCCAGAATCCTTCACGAGGAAGACAGGAAGGTGTGGGACAGTTGCATTATTCATCTGTGTATTTGTTTAGCTAGCAGCCTCTGTTTAATTAGATGCTATATTTTAGGCTCACTTTCAAAGAGTTTTACTGGTTACTACCTGTTTTGAAAATTTTACAGAAGGTATTCGGGCTGCAGATGTGTCTGTCAAATATGGTGAGCAGAATTCCACGTGGCGTTAGCAAAGTTTCTGTTGCAGCCGCGGGTCCTTACCTGTAAGTGCCAAGGTGCGATTGCCCCCCATGAGGTCAGCTGTGGTGAGGGCCACAGAGAATGAGAGAGCACACTGCACCCCCCCCGGTCCACCTACCACTCCAGCCACTCTGTGGTTCCCACAAGCCTCCCACCCCATGGGCTTAAGCAGGCTGTCATGGAGACCGACCTCAGGCCTAATTTGCATAGCCTTGCGATTTCCATACTGGAAGTCTGGCTTTAGAGGGAATAAAAATTTCCATATGGTGGCTGTGCAACATCACAGTCTGCTGTGGACTCCCAGAACTCCCATTTGGAAATCAAATGAGCAAGATTACCCCACACGCGAGATGTTTGATCGACCTGTAGTCTGTGCAGGCCCTCTCCATAGCAGAGAGAGGGACACAAAGTCTTGGCAAAAGGCTTTTCCCAGGAACTTGGATTTAATCTCTTTATTGAGTGTCTGTCATAATATCACAACACATCCACAATGCCCCGACAGACCACTCAATGATATAAGTGGGTTTCAGTTACACTATGAACCAAGAATCGTTTAACGTGGGTTTCCCACTGATATTCTGGAAAGACGTCATTTCATTTCATTAAAATCGGCAAAGTTTATCATTCCTGTAATTACTCTCCAGTCCAGTCCAACTAACTCTTTTAAATATTATTTTCCAGACAATGAACAACATGAACTTGACTTCACAAGACAGGTGAGTGTAGCGCTGACCCATCTGAGCTCACGACTTATTCCAGCACATTGAGGGCTATTCCTGGAACAAGAGTCCTTGGCTTCACGTAACCGGTGTTACCTCAGAGGTTATATTTTGGTTCCTATAAAATGATACGTAAACTCTTACATAAAGACATAAATGAAGATATAAGTGCTAATCCATAAAAGATAGGGCTTGGTGCCAAAGCGGTACAGGAACTGCCCCCAACGCACAGTGAGTCATTTGCATGTGCTGTTGCCAGAAGGGAGGGAAGAGAATGGCAGAACAGGGTTTGTTTGCCAAAGGTCCTATCTTGTCTAACCGGTACAGGGGGACATAATGGCACAGAGAGCAGAAAACAACAGATGTCTGCCGGTTCTTCATACTTTTTGTTTGATTAAACCCCCACAGGATATCTGATCCCCATCGTTCAGGGGATTCTGGCAGTTCCCGAAGTTGCTTGTATTTGATCGAAAGCCGATTTGGAACTGAAGGATACTTCTAAGGATCTATGTGGTAAATGAAAACCTCTTTGTTTTTTTTGTTTTTAGATTAAGACCGAGGAGATCAGCGAATCCCCGCACTCCATTCCATCACACAAGACATGTCACCTGACACAAGGGTCTCCCATGTCCACCGGGCACTTGACAGGGGTATGGGCTTCACGTTCTAACTCTTGCAACAGTGACATCTAGTGGCCGGTGATAAGACCGGCCTGGTATGAACTGGACACCCCAGACATTTATCAAAGTTTTTAACCTCATTAAACTATTTTAATGAAAAATGTAAATGCTGGTTTTTTATTTTTAGTATATTAGTATTTTTAGTATATATTTATTTTTTAAATATATATATATATATATATATGTTATATACATAACATTTGTCATGAATTAAAATTTATCGAAACTTTATTTAGGTTTGATGCTACATTAGCTGTAAAAAGCAGAGAGTAGGTGTGTAGGTATGCTGACACGCTGTCTGTCCTGTATGGTATTTTTGCATCCCGCAGGACCTGCCCTCCCTACACCCACTTCAGCAGCTGGTCCTCATGCCCGGATCACATATTCCTGCCTCCTCATCCCTCTTGCTGTCTCAGACACAGACTGGGCACCAAGGTAAACCCAGTGTCTTATAGCCAACAAATGCAAGAGTATAGAACACATCTCCAAAATATTCTTTAGATAGGGTTATAATACCATACCAATACAGTAAAAAAAAATAATCAATGAAAAATGGACACGCTTATTTTCTCATTTCTAACCCACCCATCCTATCTGTACCATGTATCCAATCAAGGTTCATAGTTAATTACATATCCAGACTTTGAATTATGTCTTCTGGCTTTTACACCCTATTCATATTTACCGCTGTTACCTTAAACTGTTATATTTCAGTAAGTGATACTATTATGTTGGAAGAGGTGCGATATAAAAATTAATTAAATTCAAAACTGAATGCTCCTGGCAATTGAGGGCTCTAAGCAGTTGGGAAAGTAGAGTATTGAACTTCTCTGTTGTGACTTGACAGTAAAAAACTGCTTCATGTGGTATTTAAGTCACGTCAGAACTTCTGAAACCACTCCTGACTGGTTGAGCCTTTTAGTTTAAGATTTGTCGTTTTTTCGGGCATTGCTGAGATCGGCATTGGCTCTTCTTTATCTGTGCCACAGCCTTGCTGCAGCAAAATCTACTTTCGCACTCCCAGTCAGGCCCCATGCAGCACCAGCCCGGATTGGCGATCACCCCGCAGGTAAGGGGCTGATTCCGGGGGGAGGAAGAGCACAGTCGCCGTTTAATGTCTCTGTTGGCGTAAAAACAGAAATGCTGTAGGATGACACCGTTATCGAATGAAAACGGCGCAAACTCTATAAATGGAAACAACAGCGATCAAAATATTTGAATATATACAGCTAGGGAAAAAATTAAGAGACCACAGCAAAATTTTCAGCTTCACTCTCAATTTCTCAATTTATGGATATGCGCCTATACATTTTTTTTTTTGGTATACTCCACCCTGGTTCTTCTCGGTTTCTCATTGATGAAAGCTTCTTCTTTGCTTTGTGGGTCTTCAGTCCTGCTTCTGGGAGCCTATTATAAACTGTCCTAGCAGTGAACTTCATACCACTTAATGTTTCCCATTCTTTTTGAAAGTCACTTGAGATATTTTTTTTTTTTAAATGTAGAGTGGTCCCTTGTTTTTTTTTAGAGCTGTATAATATATCAAAAATACATGAATAATATTTATTGAGTGATTTCTTCTGATCTGACTATTTGATGCAGGCAATGAGTCGGTCAGGCCTGGCTGGGTCCTCACTGGATGGGCATCCGGAGATGCCCCATCTTCAGGTTCCCAAACACATGACCCCTATGCAGCAGGATGAGCCCAGTGACTTGGAGGAGCTGGAGCAGTTTGCCAAGGCCTTTAAGCAGAGGCGCATCAAACTGGGCTTCACTCAGGTACAGGCACTGCTTCCAAAGTCCTCTGCCCCGTATCATCGTACGCTGGAGGTGAGGGGCGACAGATGGGGTCAAGTGTCATGAACACAGGTCCCCTCACAGGGCGATGTGGGCCTGGCCATGGGAAAGCTGTACGGGAACGATTTCAGCCAGACCACCATCTCTCGCTTTGAGGCGCTCAACCTGAGCTTCAAGAACATGTGCAAGCTTAAGCCCCTGCTGGAGAAGTGGCTGAGTGATGCAGGTAGGCAGGAGACCCGCGGGTTAAATGAAAGATAGCGACAACAGATTCTGGTCAAGCCCTTCCGATTCTGTTTGCATGACTATTCATTGTGATTCAGTCAGGTGACAATTGGAGAACCTTTTTTAAACCCTGCATAAAAACTTCAAAAATCTTGTATTTTCATTTTATTAGCGAATTAACTGAATGTGCTTCAAATGCCTTTGGATAAATAATAGAGATTTGCTGCCATCTATTGTTCACACACTGTCAAAAAAAAAAAAAAGAGTACCAGTTTGTACCTTTTCTTGTCACTGGGGCTGTACCTTCAAGGGTCTGTCAATTGTACCCTATACAGTAGCTGTGGGTAATTGTACCTTTTAAGATAAAGACATGGACTCTGAGGAACATTTTTATATCACTGGGGGTACATTAATGTTATTCGTACCTTGGGGATGTTCCTTAGAGTCCATTTCTGTACCTTAAATTAGACTAAAGGGTACATTTACCTACAGCTATAAGGTACATTTGGCAGACCCTTTAGGGTACAGCCCCAGTGACAAGCAAAGGTACAAATCTGTACCCTTTTTTCCTGACAATACAGTGAGAACAATTACTGAATTTCGCCAAACCATAGATTTGTCCTGAGAGCAGACTGACAATTTTAGCGGAGTTTTGTTTGCAACACTTAGATTTTCAAATAAATAAATGTGCAATTAATGATACTGATATGTAATTCAAAGACATATTAACAAATATATGCATTTTTGCATTCAATTTAGTGCTAAATTCATTCTGTAAAGAGTCTCCTGGTCTGATATAGACACACACACACTTTCTAGAAATAAAATTGATCCTAAAGGTGCAACCCCCCCCCACCAGAAAACTCGCCATCTGATGCTATAGCCAGCACTACTACTCTGCCCCCGCCAATGGAGGGTTACGTTAGAAAGAGGAAGAAGAGGACAAGTATAGAAACCAACATCAAGATGACTTTAGAGAAACGCTTTCATGATGTAAGTACACTTTTGTCTGCATGTGGGCTTGCTTGTTTATCAAATCATGCATCAGTGCTTAATTGAGTGGCCGTATATTTATTTAAGTGATTCATGTTAGGTGCTCAGATATCGAACAGCAGTTTCACATGTTCAGTTCCAGAACACCACTTCACAGGCCATTGTCACACCCTTTGTAACATAAACCAGGGAACAAGAACTAACTTGCAACAATGTTGTCGGTAAATTTTGCTGTTGTAAAGGATACCTTGGAATTAAAGAACGCCGTGTACTATTGACAAGGAGTGCCTATGACTCAGATTCGGAGCCCACACTTTCATAGCATTAGCACATCACACAAAGGCCTTGCATTGTTGTCTGTCTGTGTTTTTTTTCCCCAGAATCCCAAACCCAACTCGGAGGAGATCACGCTGATCTCAGAGCAGCTGGCGATGGAGAAGGAAGTGGTCCGGGTCTGGTTCTGTAACCGGAGACAGAAAGAGAAGAGGATCTTCTGTCCGATATCTACTTCATCCTTGAAACCTCCCAGCTACAACTCCAGACTTGTGAGGCCATGTCCTTCACTGCTCATTTACATCAGTTCTGGACATTTGCTTCGAATAGAACGTCTGCTTTCAGGTGCATATACTGACCCATCTCACAAAGACAAAACTTCCTTCTTAATTCTACAGGTCCCAACCTCCAGGTCATTCAGTCCACATACAGCAAGTGCAGGTGAGTGATTTGGTGACAAGATACTAAACAACCTAATGTGAGAAAACATAGATCATCTAGATAGACATTCAGTAACTCGGTCTTGACAAAAACCTTGTCTAACCTAGAACACTTAACCTACAAGGGATGGAGTGGAATGTAATGGAACAGAATGGAAACACTTAAGATTTTAATATTACGAACCTAATAAGGAACTGGCTTACCCTTTGCCTTAGTTATCAGACCTTTTTATGGCTGACAGATGCTTATAACTGGCTTTCAGTCTTTTGTAGCTGCATTTGTGATTGTTATTTATTTAAAATTTAAAGTAATTCTGATGTTTTTTTATGTTATGTTCTTATATTTCAGTTAAATACATTAATATGTTGAGTAGTGTAAAGGTTTGTCTTCTCTGTTGCGAGCAGTGCATTTTAATGTGGTTATATATCGTTTAAATCAGCATGAATGTGTGTTTTTCGTCCGGGGTACTGAACTCCTGCTCTTGACACAGTTAGGTCCTCTTGTTCTTCCAGTGTCGTCCAGTTCATCTCCCAGCAGTCCCAGTCGTGGATCTTCTCCAAGCCCTCTCACTTCACAGGGGGTCACCCAGTCCATCAACACCACAGGGTATGAAACCTTTTCCCGCCTTCTTTGTCACCGTACACGGCACAGTCTTTAAAAGTGCTTCCTTCAGCTCTACAACAAGCCTACTAGCACTGTGCCTACTAGCACTGCGCCTACTAGCACTGCGCCTACTAGCACTGCGCCTACTAGCACTGCGCCTACTAGCACTGCTTTAGACACTGAACCTCTTACTTGCACTTGCCTGTTGTTCCTATGGCTCTCTTACAGCTGCAGGTCGGTCATCGCCAGCATGTGGCTCAATGAATTAGATGTCTCTGCATGTAATTGGAAATTTACCAGTTTGAATCCCATTTTCGGCAGAATAGTCACTTCTCCATTGGGCCCTTGAGCCATTTTACCCCCCCGAACAATGCACCAGGGGTACCGTATAAATGGCTATTAAGACCCCAATAATGCACTTGAGCCCAACCTTTACTTGTATATTTGTGTGCATATGTCTCAAAGGACAGCAAGATGGCAGATGTGAAAAGAAGCATTACAGTGGCTTGTACTTTTCTACTTCAGCAAATAAAGAATCATTTCTTTTTTAAAAAAATGGTCTTCGTTAGCTGGATAGACAACATGGACGTTTTTGTGTGTAAAATTTCCTATTTCTGGGAATAAACCGTTTAATTCCTAGTCATTCCTCAGAGCTTGTTTTGAAAACAGCCAGTTTAGTGATTTAAGAGACAAGGATTTGTCATAGTGTGTCCCGTGATGCATGACTGTGGCCAATGTGTAACCAGACTTTTGTGTGATTGAATGCTTTCAGGTCATGGTACAGAGCATGGAACCCGTCCTACCTTCACTGATGGAGAACAGTTGGCTTAAAGTCTGTAAGGCTTAAAAGACAGATGTGCAAAAAGTTTACTTGAGTGAGCTCAGCAGAAAAAAAGGACATCAACATGAATAACAAGCAGGGCTCAAAAAAACTTTACATATATTTCTGCAATAAAGTACAATAATTGTATGGCAACTCTACGTTGATTTAAATGAAGACTTTTGATACCTCCTATTTTGTTTTAAGTTTGACAACACAATGTGCTTGGTGAACTGAAACACTTTACGACATCTGGAATGTGGAGAGAGAGATCTCCAATGCAGCACTTCCAGAAGGTTCTACAAGCTATTCTCACAACCACATTTATTGAAGAAGTGCCCTTTTTCAATATTGGGTACCGAAACACAGAGCGGAAAGACATCAGTCATTTAGATTGTATTTATTGAGCAAGTCTATCTGAATATATTGTGAATAAAATCGGTTAATATTTTCTGTTACCTGCATATTTTTGTTTTATACGAGTTTTGAGAAGTTAGCAAATGTGCATTTCAGAATATCTTTGATTTTAATTATTCATGAATTATTAGGTCATTTTTTTTCTTTCACACTATAGTGGTTATGGGTGATTTTTTTTATTCTTAAATTTTGCTAAAATCTTACAGTTTTGAAGTTAATTGTGTGTGAAAATGTCACTATACATTTTGAAGACACTTTGTCCTATCATTCTAATATTTGACAGTGGCTTTTAAAGATGTGCAAAACACTGATTTCAATGTTTTAAAAATGAAGAAATAAAATTTGTACATACTGTTTCTTACGGCTAATGAAAATTGATTACCACTTTTGTGATATTTGTGATATATGGGTGATAAGATTTTTTTATACAAACCTCTACGTCCATCGAAAAATGCTTTTAAGTGATGAATTTAGTTCTGCCATAGCCGTCCGTAAATCACTTCTGCGGCGTTGCCCCTCCCGGTGGAGTCTGGTGGAATAGACGCAGTTGTTTTGAATGCCAGTAGATGTCGCCAAATATATAGACACACACACACACTTGCATGCGCATCTCAAGACGGCCGTTATAACTGCCCATCCCACTTGGTTAATAACCTGCCAGCAGCAATGGTAACACGATTAGATGGATTTTATGCGGTTGCGCAGTTTATCCACCACTTCATTAATAAGGGGTAGGCGTACCACCAGTTCAGGATATGTGATGGGGAAAACTGAGGGGGGAAAGACAGCATTACTACGAGCACTCATGCATTATTCAGGTAAGTAGGCTAGATGTAGACCCTACCGTTATCTTTAATGCTTTAGGTTTTGCTAATCCGATTGACCGACACGTACGTGTTATTTGATTACTCGGTATCAAAGATCTTTAACTAGTAAAGTTTTACCGTGATTAATACTGATAGGCAGGCGAAAGTTGTTATAGGTAACAGGTTTGAAACCTGCTTCTGCTTTAGAAAATGTCTCGTTCAAATCGGTCAGTTTCGTTTATGTGGTTTTTGTTTTTCTTCGTCAATGTTCTAGCCAAATGTAATTTAATAAATGTTTACATCTTGTGGACTTGGTTTAACACACGGTCTGCAAATAAAAATGTCTATTTGTAGTGTTATTATTGTGGTTTATTAACACTAGAGCGGGAGTGGATTCCACTTTAGCTATTTAAAATTGTTTTGCTTAGTGTTTAGGAAGGCAAGACCAAATATCACGCACATTTGTTAATGGAATAAAATGTTATACTGACTTTTAAGGATTGACAAAACATGGAAGGTTATATTCAAATGTGTGGGCTTTAAAGTAACCAGATATTGCTATAGACCTTACCAGCAGTCTCCTTCCTTTTAAAAGTCAGCCAGTCTCCAAAGCCGTGTGGGTTTAATGTCGTAAGACTGTCAGACGGAACTTAAGCCCGATCTGTCGGACCCCTCCCCCCGTTCTGATCGTATTTAACCTCGGCCGCCCTGCCAGCTGATACCGTCTTAAGAGGTATCCCCTCCCCCCCCCCATTATTTGCGCCATAATTTGCACCCATGATCGTCCCCGACGTACAAACATCTACCTAGGTATGGGATGGCGGTGGCTCTTAGATTGTAGTTTGATTTATGACGTCACTGCTGCACCCCCCCCCCCCAATGGCAAATGGTGTTGCTTGCTGGCAGCTCAGCCTTAATACGTTAGGAGAAAAGGCTTTCTAATCTCCAGTGATTTTGGTTGCTAATGAGATGTTAAAAGGCGGGACACTAAAGAGTGGTTTGTACGAGGCTTTTTTTGAGGGGAAACGAACAATGTGGTTTGGAGACGCTAGAAACGAGGGTCAGAATGCTGTTAACTGCAATTTGTAACAACAAGTATTTCAATGAAGTTACTTTGCCTATGGTGCCTATCTTCAAATCCCATGAACACTATGGTTATGAATTCTGGAACAAATTCTGGTGATAAACATAAAATGTAAATTCCATGATGGTTCACAGCCAGTGCCGGTGCCAGCCAATCACTGCCCGCCGCCCCGTCCAAGGGAAAGTGAAATCGCCCCTTCAGAAGTTGGCACCCAAGACCAACCTATATGTTACCTATAGGATAGACCGGCTCTGTTCATAATATTATGGAACCAGCACTGAAAATATTCACAGGACCTGTGAATCAATCCTGTTTGTCCTTGTATTTTTTATTTTTTTTACTCTTTTTCCCAGAAAGGAGATGACATCATTAGCGGTTGGGTGCAGCCTGGTGTGTTGGGTGCTCCTTTACACCTGCCTCTGTCTCCACAACAGCCGCCGCAGCTATGAGTGTAACTGTCGGCTGGTCACTCTGCTCCACGGGACCCTCTGCGTGTGTGTGACAGCCTACATAGGCTTCGTCGACGGCCCCTGGCCCTTCGCACACCCAGGCACGAAAGACAACTTGCACATTCAGACATTCGCTACTGGTTACTTAATACGGCTCATTTTGGGGGAGGAATCTCATGCCTGCTAATGCCATTATGCCCCCCCCCCCCCTAAGATTCCCTATGAGGTATTTCAAGAAACATGGTTCCATCCTGGTGGTTGATAGAAGTTGATACAAATTATGCGATGCAATCAATCTGTACACTGTACTGCCAGTTGCCGTAATCTAAATTAGAGATACAAGTATCCATGTTATGGATACACATACACACAGATATATTGATATCGATATTCCTCCCAAGGATATTTTCATACCTTCACCGTAGCTTTTTATAGATCCAGCTGGTGCCATTATCTGCAGCACAAACACATTTACGCAGCAGATCTAGTACAATTTAGGAAGCAAAGTTAGTCTGCAATTAATGTTAAAGTATCTTAAAGTATCCAGGACTTAAACTAAAACTTTAGCTAAAAGCAGCCCTAGAGCTGGGACTGGATGGATGTGTGACTGTTCTGCCGAGACGTGGACCAGTGACCTTCTGGTCACACACACAGGGGCTTAGCCTACTGAGCAAAATTCCACCACCAGTGAACATGTAGATGTATAAATTAGAGTGAGAGTAGATGTGGGGTCTGTACAAATATGCATAGAATCAGTAGGAGTATAAAATACTGTGGGTGACTAAGTGTAACAGGGATGCCAACTCGAGTGAGATTTTCAGTTTGAGACAAGTCACGCTCAATTACATGTATTTAGCAGTTCTATTACCCTGTAAATAGTCTGTAGGGTTTGCAAACTACCCCAGTGCTTTTGATGTAGCAAATTTTAGGTTTTTAAAGCAATAGTATAGGTTTGTCGTAAGATTTTTTTTGCGTGAGAGTCTGAAAGCGTGAATGTCAGTTGGCAACCCTAGTATAAAACGTCCCATAGGTGCCAGTACGCTTCTTGATGTAAGCATGTATACGTAGAACATCAGTAACATTAACAGCCAATTGTTGTGTTTTGAGTTGCTGACAGGCCCCTCCCTACTCACATTCCTCGCAGGCGTGGAGAACACGCCGCTCCAGGTCGCCGCCATGTCCCTCAGCCTGGGTTACTTCCTGTTTGACATGGGCTGGTGCATATACTTCCACACGGAGGGACCAGTGATGCTGGCCCACCATGGCTTAAGCATCCTGGGCATCCTGCTGGCGCTGGACTTGGGCGAGTCCGGCACCGAAGCATGTGCCGCCCTGTTCGGCACCGAGATCACCAACCCCCTGCTCCAGGCGCGCTGGTTCCTGCGGCAGACGGGACGCTATGAGGGGCTGGCAGGTGACGCCGTGGACCTGCTGTTTGTGGCGCTGTTCGCGTGCGTACGCATCGGCGTGGGCAGCTGGATGCTCTACTGCGAGCTCGCCTCCCCCAGGCCGTCGCCGCTGATGAAAGCCGGTTCCGTCGCCCTGTACGTGCTCTCGTGGGTGTTCATGGTGGACATCGCTCGCTTCAGTTTCCGGAAGAGCAGGGCCAGATACCGGACGTGGAAGGAGCGGCGGAGGATGCTGGAAGTCAACGGGAACCCTGGGAAGGTTGACTGAAACTGAGCGTATGACCTGGGAGGTGAAGCGGCTTCATTTCTGTTGGGAAAGCAGTAAGGAAAGGCTATCCGAAAAGGAGGGAAGATTTTGGACAGTGACGTGAACGATTTTTCTTTGATCTGAATTAAAGCTGTAAAGTTCATCGTTCCCATATGTCACGTGTATCTTAGGTCGTTTTATGGAACAAAGAAGAGCTTGAATCTTTCATTGACGGTTTGCTGACTGCTAGCTTCTTTAGTAAATTCCATTTTGAAAGGCTAATTATTCCATGTCCTAGTAGGTCACCCCCTTAGGACAGCAGTGTGAATCCAGTCCTGTGAGGCCTGCCGCACGCCTCCCTCTGCTGACACCATGTCACTGTCATTGAATGACAAAGCTCATTTATGGGAATGCAGTTCTGTACTTGGTTTCACCCACATTGTTCCAAGTGCTCAGCCATCATCGGTGTGTATGTAGCGGGGGGGGCACCCCTGCTAATGTGGTGGCACATCAGTGATTTTTAGCCCTGATCTTCAGTCTAGGGCACTGTTTCCCAACCCAGTCCTCGTTTTTTTGTCCCTCCCAGCGCCTGGCCAGTGGGGAACACCGGACATCTGGTATAGGAGCTGAGAGACTGAAAATGAGGCCTGTCTGGGGGTTCGTGAAGACTGGGTTGGGAAACCATGGTCTAGAGCAGGGGTGGGCAATCTTTTCCGCAAAGGGCCGATGTGTACAGTATGTGGGTTTTTGCTGCAACTGCCTAATTAGGTCACTAATTAGAGGACTGATTGGCTGAAGAGTCCTCACACCTGGGTTTGAACAGCTGACCTACAGGTTATCCCAAAAACTTGCATACACACCGGCCCTTTGCGGATAAGATTGGCTACCTCTGGTCTAGAGTATGTCTTGTTTTGAGTGGTGCACCACTGGGGAAACCAAAGGGTCTTAATTTGTGATAAACAAAACCAAATTTTCATGTGTTCTTATTATCCAGGACAGGAATGAACAGTTATGCCACTATTAACTGGTTCCTTATTTGGTGTTAAACAAGTTTGAGAAACACTTATCTTTCGTCAGTTACCAAACATTTTTGCCTCATTACGCTGTATCACTGTTTTGTCTTGATTAATGTATCAAAAGGAGAGAAATGTGATTTTAATATCAAGGAAGACTCTATTTCATAGTGACAGGAAAGACAAAAAATTTTTACAACTTTTATGTGTATACAAGTTACAACTTTTATGTGTCTTGATAAAATAGGTTATCAACTGTTAATCAGTGACAGGTGTCAACACTTTGTTTACACTTTATTTAATAGTTATTAGTAAATACTAGTCTCTTTAAGCATTTAAATTCAACTAATGTTTTGCTTCATAAATTGTTTTTTGACAGAAATAGGTTTTTCATTAATATAAAATATATCCGTTACTTACAGCTATTCCTATAAATGCAATTGAATTATTGACCACGTTATGTATACTTTTAATGTATAGTTATATTGTACATTTATGCATTATTGTCATGCTAGTTTTTGTCAGTTGTCATTTTCCCGGTAAATGAAACAAATGTTTGATAGAATTCAATGTAGTATTTAATGCAACCGGTAGATGGCAATAAACCCAAGCTTTATTGCTGAATATTGTAATCCGAGCGCGAAAATTGTAGATGATAATTATATAGGACAAATTTCTATTCCATTTTCTTTAAAGATGGAAAATAGTCGTACCAATTTGACCTATTTATGTTTACTGGTGCCATTAGTGAATATAAGTGTTAGAACTATTATCAAGTCCATAGTAGTGAACAAAAACCACTAGGCTGAATTTTCCTTCGACTGAGTTAGGAGATAAATCTTTGCACAGAAAAGTGTAAAACTGGGTCAGTATAAGAACAGTTGAACTAATGATATACTGCAAGGTCGCTTTCAGTCTAGTAGGGTAAGACATATGTTGAGACAAAAACATTTGTTTCCAGTTATAGTTTGGGACAGTAAGCAATGAAACAAATATTGACAATTTGTACAGGACCCATTAGGATACTTCTTGCTCCCAATTACACAAATCTTACATCTCTAAATTTGTGTGCATATTCAAATTTAGATTAGGTATGTTGAAGTCACTTGGATAAAATTATTAAATGCTATAAGTCTACGTAGTTTTATTAATCATGAACTGTGTATGTGAAAAGCTTTCAAATAAATTCATTGATGCGATGATGTGTGTTATTTTAAATGCCACTTCTGTCTAAAATGTCATAAAAAATTTTCTTTAAAGAATTCCATCTGTGCTTCCAGGAAAGATGAGTGAATCAAATTATATTGTCCATCTGTATATAAACGTATTATATGTATATAAAATGTATTAAGACAGTAAAATCACCGAAGAATATACTACAGGATTTATAGTGTAGTGATGTGAATCAATTTAGCTAATAACTGAAAGTCTGACACCAAGAAGACTGAGCACAATCTTGTTTTATTTTAGTTTTATTTTGCTGTCATTGTTCACAAATTCATGCTGTTTGTTGAAACCAGATGCTACCCGCAGATGCCCTCTGTCCTTATTGCATGTGTGGCAGTTAAATGAGGCAGATTTAAATGAGACGCTTTGTCATAAATTTAACTACATACGGCATCACTGCCTTGGGCACTCCTGTACTGTTTAGGACTGCATTCTGCTCAAAGCAGCTTCAAATCATGCATATGTATCATCGTGTGGTTAAAAATTTAAACCCAATATTTATGACAATTTAAAAAGAAAGGATACTTGAAAAAATTTAATATAGAAGAAAAAATATCATTATTCCCAGTGTGATCCAGACTTAAAATACGTTTTAGCACTTCAAATGCATTTTTTATTCAGCAAATCAGATTTAAAAACTTTCTTTAAAGCAGGACACCAACCAGTCCCTAGTAGTGGATGCAGAAATATTCATGATACAAGTCAACCGCCACCAGAGAATCAGCGTCCCCCGCACACACTGAAATGCTTGCCTTCATCATGACGATGTTGCACATAATGCCTGTCTCACGCATTAAATTATCTTTAGCGACCCGTTGTTTCTCTCCTCGGGATTATGTCATGTTTGGCGGAAGTATACAGCTGAAGACAAGAGAGCTCCTCGCTCCTCCTGGGCGGAGTAATCGCACGATACGGCAAATTTGTTGAAAGTCACGGAATATTTGGACAAAAAATAAATAATCTTGTAGCGAGGTAAAATATACACACAAACCTTATTAACCTGTCATTTACATATACGGTTAAAAATATATTTTCTTTTGCCTTCTGACTAGTTGTCTTTAGGACTGACATAGTAATACCAACCAGTTAGCTTAGGGAATTCCGCTGAGAAAACAGGACAAGGGAAAAAAACTGCTGGATAGGGAACGTGGAGAGAAGGAACGGAACGGGAAGGGTGTAAATGTGGATTTCTAAGATTAAATGAATACACCCAGGAATATAAAGAAGCGAGGAAAGTTATCACGCGTTGGACCTTCAACATGATTCCGCGCTGTTTATTCTCGTCACGGCTTTTCGTGCGTTGATTTTTGGAAGGGGGCTGTATGGGATCCGCATTAGCGCCTTAGCTAACTGGCTAACATCAAAGGAAGCGAAGTTTTCCTCTTCTTTCCCCCCCTTTCTTGTTGCTTTTTTGCATTTTCCTCCGTTCCGCTGGATTAATTTGCTTGGAAGTCCGAGTCGATTAGGCGACTGGGGGATATGGTCCGGATTATACACGTACTGCGGGGCTGGGCTACGAATATCACAAGTTTCGGGGTTTAGAGAGGAAGGTGGTTTTTTCCTTTTCCTCCTTTTTTTTGGAAAGCT
>JAODLC010000042.1:18592629-18621343 GCA_026781145.1 Hippopotamyrus pictus | reverse complement strand
ATGCCTATGCACCGTGGTTACACAGCATTATTATTATTATTTATTATTATTATTATTATTATTATTATTATTATTATGGACACCAGTTGCTTTTAAGTAAATACTGTTCCCAGATCGTTTTTGTCACATCATCGCTGTCTGTTTTACGTGGTTACCCCCGTCCTAACAGGCACAGTTTGTCATATTATTTTTCATATCCTTGCATTTTGTTGATAATGTTTCCGATCTCGGGAGTTAAATCTTTGGCTCTAGTAAGTTACAATGAGGATAATTGTTTTCCTCTTAGGATGTGTTTTCCTGTTTTGTCTCGTCATATGAAGCTTTTGAATGGGAGGCGCTTGCCGACTGAGGGAAACGCATGTTTACCTTGGGAAGGCAGGGGAAATGTCGGTATAAACGGCCAAGGGTGCCGACTGCAGCAGTCAGATGCCATAGCTCGACGTCTTATTGCGATTGGAGTAATACACGGTCTGCAACATGCAACAGGATGGAACCTCTTCCCCTTTTAGATGCCACATCCACAATGGATGGGTTATTCAGTGTATTTATAACAATTTACAGTGTTGATCTATAGTGTTAATGTGGGCAAGTAGTGTTTTTCAGGGAATATGTGAGACTTCTGGTAATAGATGGGCTGCTCTTAAGTTATGTTTGCTAGACGTGATTGATTGTTTTTGTTATTCTTTCACAATATTAAGGTGAGGAGAAATTGGAGGTTTTATGTAACTGTGCCTGATTCTGGAGGTCTTTTTGTCATCCAGGGGCACAACATTTACTGAGAGGGTTGTTGTTGGTGTTTTTAACATGTTCTTCAACCCTAAGTGGTATTACTGGAGAACATGTTGACAAGCAGCAGTTTTGGGTTGTCTGTGAGTACAAGAGAGCACGACACTGTCTGTCTGTGCATAATTTCTGTGTTCTTGCTGAGCAGTGGGCAAACCGGCATCCGTCAGGGTGACTGTCCCTATATCACACTGGTTGCCAGACAGCTGACCCCTCATCATTGAATGGTGCATTTCGAACACTACTAACTCGCATGTTTGTGCAGGGATATTAACAGGTGGAGCTGTTTGCGAGGTTTGGCAAGGCTTACGGACAGTTTGGTATGCGCTGTCATACCTTTCTGAGATGTGTGTCCACTTAAGGTAGGCGACTGAAGACTACCATTGCTATGTTAAAACCCTCCTCCTCCCTGGTAGTAAGGTGCCCATCATGCTTTTGACTGAGGCAGACAGGCAGAGGCTGATTGTGTGGAATTTGCTGACTTGGGCCCCAGAGATCATAATGGTGTTGTAGGGCTGGTTCTTAAACAAAAGTAAACATAACCTTGTGAAATTTCAGTTTGGTAACAAGCAGTGGTCCAACTTCATCTGCTGGGATGTTCTTGTGTTGGCACTAGATTATTAGTTTGTATTTTGGGGGCTGGACTGCCTCAGTCCTAAGTAAAGGTCCAGATTAGTGCCTGCATCAACATTCAGTGGGATTTCTGAGTCGTAATTTTTATTTATTTAAATAGCAGACTAATTGTACATAGCTGCACTGGCTCCTGTTGTCATGATCAAAGTATTGCCATTGATGTTTTGTTTGTCATGCAGTGGTGTAATGTCCCAGATATGATTATTCATGCTGTAGTTTCTTCAGGAGGAAAAATGGTGTTTCTAGAATTCGCAGGCACTATAAGGATGCTGGCAAATTGAAATGTGTACAGTCTTTGGGACCATCCCAAGCACTGGCGAGCAGATGTCAGATTCGGTGAATATCCATGATTCTGTAAAAGGGAGATGTACGTGAGGGATGTTTTGCTGAGGGTGAGGTAATTGGCGAATGATCTTCAGGATCTGAGCCTGAGCAGCTACTTCTGCCTAACTGAGTAAAAGCTGTGTGTGTGTTTCTGACGTGATTGAGTGGTCCTTGCAGATGAGGTCTTCAGTACGTGCTTACTGCAGCTTTCCTCTTTTTTACGCTATTGGCGTTTCCAGCCTTGAAGTTGTACCTCATGTCATTTTCATTTTAATGCTTTGCATCTTGGCTGGGGACAGATAAGACGAGACTTGGAACAGTTTATATGGAAAAATAAAATGTTTAAACAAGCCAAGTTTTTCTTTAATCTGTGCAAACTACTGTCAGTGAATACAGGCCAGTAACCGCATTGACATCTGAACATCAAATTGCATTTATGTTGTGCCATGTATTGTTAAGACTAAATTATTCCCAGATCTAGACCTGCTCATGAATAGAAGTATTTGCAGCTCAGGCTTTCAATGGTGGAGTGTGGCTGGGCTTGAATTCTGGTGTTCTCTGTTGGTGATGCTTCCCCACAATCTGCTCATTATCCACAGTTTGAATCTTTAAGAAGAACATTTTAGTTTTGACTTGCACAAGACATTTAATTGCTCTGGTTATTGTGTGCCACTTTGAAAACAATTATCCAAAAATTTGCTTCTTATGAGAGCATAGGCACACTGGATGAACATGTCTGCTGGAGCAGATCACCAAAGACAGTCACCTTCGTGCTAGCACTGCTTGTTGGAAAGCCATTGGTATTTGGATTACTGAGGCATAAGGGATGCAGCCACTTTGTGGGAGTTCTCTGTAACCCAAGGCTGCATTTTGGTTGGTCTCTGAGACAAAACCAAATAGAAATGACACATTTTTGGGTTTCCTGTCACAGCAAGGCTGAAGGAGAGAATGATTTTCTCCATCTGATGAGGTAGATGGCCAGTGAAAGTCCTGACCAAGCCCTGCAGTGCTCCAGAAAAATTGTTGCAAGTGTTGCCTGTAGTGCAGGGTTTCTGGTTGCTCCCTACTAGGGCTCAGAGACACTTCTCATCTGTTTTGCATAATATCCTGTGGTTGGGGCTTGTTTGCAGCCTTCAGGCAGAAGCTATAACCTTCAATGGTCTAACATGGTGGGGTCTTTGCCTCTAAGCTCTAGACCCCTATGAATCACCACCAGCACCTTTCGTTTTCAACCGGAGCCACATCCACGGTGGTTTTGGACTGGGGCTTCTTCAGGATTTATGGATGGACACATGGCTCAAGAAATTGCGGTGGTTCTCTGTGGCCGCCTGCACCTGGGTGTTTTACCATGTTGAGCCCGGGCTTGTATGCGGGGGTGGAGTCCTTCCAGTCGAAGGTGCCTGCCCCCCCCCCTCAGCATACCAGCTCGCATCAGGCCTTGGCTGTGTCCAAGCCACGAGTGTGAGCTGATGCGGCCTGACAGGCAAGCCGGGCGGCAGTATAAAAATTCTCAGTTTTCAGCTCACACTCATCCTCTTCTGTTCCAGGATAACCTGCCAGCACAGTAGAAACCCTGTGTCAGCCCAAGCTGTTCAGGTCCTCCCCTCCCAGTATTCTGAGCTGAAAAAGCTGCCATTGTATACAGACTGGTAGAATACCTACCCCTTTGACTTCACATTATTTGGGTTTATGAGGACTGGGGGGAAGCGGGTGTGGAGTGCACAATGATACAGTTCATGTGACCCTACAGATTCCTCTCTGGCTTTGCCAAGTCTGTGCAGGCAGCCACACCATACTCTACTTGGTTATGAAATTAACTTTGGTCTGCATTCTGTGAGGTTTTGCAGATGGGTAGATGTAACTACCTGAATCCAGTGAGTCCAAAGGTCAGAAGTAGAAAACGTTCACCTAGGGCTGGGTGATATGACCTCAAATCAATATTATGATTAATCGAACATTTTACCTCGAGTACAATTAATGAACGATTATTTTATTTTTGGTTTTTCTTTTTTTTTTTTACCCTTATATTTCACTGGCAAGTTTTGTACTGTAAATATGCTCAACTATTAAAGCTAGGATACTTTTTTTAATGGAAGACTATATCTTTTCTTTATGATTTTAAAATAATCACACAAAGATTATATATTTATGGTAATTTATTAGATATTTTGAACAACTGAAATCAAGGCACGAATCACTTGAAATGAAAATATCTTATGAAAAATGACAAATTTTAGTTTTAATTTAAAAAGCTAGCTCCCTAAAAAAGTAGAAAATAAGTGAGTAAGTGGGTAAAATTGATCACCATAAGCGGATGGTCATAACCGTTTTTAAAAATTTTTTCGTCTCTGGCAGGGTGGAGTTACGTGACAACACATGCATGGTAGTATGTTTTTACGGGGACAGTACATGAACACACACTGGGGAAAGTATTAACAGATTTTTTTTGTTTTTAACTGACATGGGCAAGATTGCATCAATTAGAGGTTTTGAGTGTAGGTTTTGATTAACTTTTGATTAATTACCCAGCCTTTCGTTCACCTGACTTATGACTTGGGAGATGGAAGAAAGTGATGCTAAGGATTTTCACAGCTTTGGTTTGTGTTTCTTAAATGCATTACACTTAACGTTTCACCTCAATTTAACATTTAAGTAACTAAAAATGAAAAATACGGTCAGCATCCCTTTACATAAGCACAAAAACGTTTGTAAAAATCTGCAGATTGTGTTGATGTGCTACCTTGGTGGGTTTCTTTTTCCTCCCTTGAAGCCAGGATGTGGCGTGCAGTGAGTAACCGCTCTTCCCAGACATCAGGGCTCCACCTTCATAGGAAGGTGTGGTTCTCTACAGCTGTTTCCTTTTTGAGGGAAGCTTATGTGACTGAAATTGGAATCACTGACCTGTTGTACCACCTAGAAGACAGCAGCTGCAGTAATAATTTCTCTTTTTTAATGCTTGTCTCCTTATCTTCTTGCTGATTACTCAACTCAGACAAGGCCTTTTTAAAAATCTTGTGTAGTAGGAGATTGTGCCAGAATTGATGTTGAATTCAGTCTCTTATTGATATTGAATTCAATATCTCTTGTATTCTACCCTACATGGTGCATTTTTAACATCTAATTACTTTCCTATGAATGACGACATCATGGTCCAGTGTGGTAGGACCTTTGATATTATCCTCTTAAGCACTGAAGCTTCTGTATCACGGATCTGCTACAAAGTGTGGATATTTACAGTACTGTTAGGACACGCTACACATTTTGTCATGCTTCGCCTGTGGACTTGGAGCAGCAGACGGCACTCATGTCTGGGGTCCATGCTGCCAGGTTGTGTGTCGTATGTTTACACCACCAGCATGGACAAACCCAGAACCAGGCCTGCTGGGCATGGGGGAGTTCTGGCTTCTGGAGGAACAGGACAGCAGGCGTTATCTGTGCCTCGTCACACCCCAGAGCGGGAACAAGGCCCAACCCTTTTCGAGCTGCACACCACTCGCTGCTTAGATGTGTATCAAGGTGGTAAGCAGCACCCCTAGTTGTTCTCAGCTGCGTGTGCATCACGTGCTGGTGCCACTGTAGCTCTTCCAGGTTCGATAGTGCAGTGGATTGTGCTATGTCAGCCCATGGGAAACCTGAGTCAGCCTTCTCCCTTGAGAGACCTAAGAGACCCAAACCACCCCCAGATCCCCTCCCAGGCTGTAACCACCCTGCTCCCTCCCGCCTTGATTGCCTTCGTGTTATGTTTTGCTTCTCTGTTTGTTTTTAATTAGCAAAAGTAGCACCCTTCCTACACGGCTGTTGATTAAGAACCTTTAATGACAATATGAGCGTTGCGTTTGAGCTCTTTTAATCTGAAAACTGCTACTCTCCTTTCTGTGGTGGCTGCTTGTTTTGGGGATGCCGTCAGGGAGTGGCAACAACTTGAATAACGAGACCAGGTCATATAGCTGACTCTTTGTCGCTGAGTTTTGCTGATCTGAGCCCTCCCTTCCCGAGGTCCGCCCCAGGAAGTGATGACATCATCAATAAACAATGTCTGTCAAGTGTGCCAGGCCACCAGTCTGCCCCAAAAGAGCTGCTGACTAGAGAGGTGTATGACAGGAAAACTGGCCCTTACTCACAGATGAGTGCCTTTCCATATTGGCATCTGAAGATAAGGTTTTTACTAGTATCTGACGTGAATCAGGTTGACTGTTTTCATCAAACGTAAAAGAATTGTATTGCATTATAGGCTGCATTTAAAATTTTAATGTTGAATCACAGCTGCCTCTCACCAGAATTTCATGGAGTGTGGAAAGATTGATAGATGTAAAAGAGATGGACTTTACAGGTATCTTTTATCAATGAATATTTATTTAGTTGTTATTTAATATTGAATCAGTTAAGTGGGTATTCTGCAGTTTAACAAAGGCTGATCTTTGGTTGGTGAGTAATGATTTGATTGTGTGGTGCACTTTCAGAAGGCACATTTCTATGCTGTTGGTGAGTTTTGCATGAGTGTTTGGGATGTCCTTTAGTTGTTCGTGTAGAGTTTGTTTCCTGTCACCTTTCCATTTTTTTTACTTGGTTCCAGGAAGTAGCTGGCATTTGTCCTCTACACTGAACAGGAAAGACTAGCGTCAACATGACAAACATGACAGGTGCTCCCGAGATACTCTGAACAAAAGTCCCAGTGACCGCGATCGTCTGGAGATTAACGGAGGGCCCAGCCCGTCAAAACGACTGTAACTTTACCCGCGCAGCCCCTACCTCAGTGAGGAGATAAACTGATCACCTGCCTTTGTGTGCCGCCATAGGCTCTTTCCAGTGTCTATTATTTTTTTCATTGTTTCTGTGCTTACGCGGTTCAAGTCAGTGGTTCTTTTCTTCAGGGGTGGGGGTTGAGAGTGTTTTTTCCACCAGCTGGCCTGCCTTTATGTTTTTGTTTTTTTTTTTTTTTGTTTTTTTGTGAAATCTGATTTTTACCTGGTGGTTGCAGTGCTGACCAGCTTCATGTTTGTGTTACATTTAAGAAAAATAGTAAATATAAAAAACAAACAAAATATATAGGTGATGGTCATTTCAATGTGTGCTGGCCTCATAATGGTTTCCTCAGCTAGTTTGCTGGCTTGATTGTCAGAGCTACCTTAGGTTTGTTTTTCTGGTTATTTTAGCGTGAGGTCCATGATGTGACACACAGAAGACTCTGACAACCTGCATTTGCAATGGCGGCACATTGCTACTCCTGACATCAGACCACTGGAATGTTTGGCCCCTTTGTTTGTTTCCCTGTTTATTTGTTTTGACATCTAATCTCAGGCAGTGCATGATTTACTGGTAGTCTTTGGATTCAGCCTTGGCTCCCCTGTCCATGTTGGCCTGGCCGTGGTCAAATAGCTTAATCACCGTGAGGGTGATTGAGGTAAAGCTGCAGCAGTAAGTAGTTGGCATTTTCCTCCTGATGGTGGCAGTTAATTACCTGCAATTGGTATCTCTGAGCAGTCTCCTGCATCACCTGTTTCTGACGGGTACAGGTCCACTCCCTTGAAAATGTGGTTTGTTGCTTTAACACATGGGATTGGAGCCCTTGTTACCGTGTTCCATATCGGGGCTCTTAAACCTGTGAGCAAGTGTTATGCAGATCAGTGCAAATGATCTAATTGTGTCTGGCTGATGATGAGGAGTGTGGTGCTCTCAGGTTAAAATGGTGCTGCCTGCACATTCATGTGAATTGATGTCTGAGGGTGTACTCACACTAGCTGATCCATACTGTGTCCGAACATGCTTGACCCCAAAGTCCAGTTCATTTGACTGGTCTGATCACTCCATACCCTGCCCAGGCCCACTTGGAGAGGTGGGCCAGAGCACAATTAGTTGGGCACTGACTCGGGTACAGTACGGATATAGTGTGATCATTAACCATGCCTGACTGCAGAACAGAGACATGACGTCAGTGATGCAACTGACATATGCTTGGGCACATGTACGCTGTAGGTGAACCAAACCGGGAAGGCCTGGATTGGGTAGTCTTTGTTTTTTTATTTTTTATTTTTAAAAACTGTTAATGTAAGCATCCTAGAAATCGCAGCAGTTTTTTCTGCTTTCTTTTGTTCATCAGCTCAAAAAAACATATAATAATATTTGCCTGATTATTTAACTGCTTAAAAGCACAGTGTAGCATAGTAACCTGTAGGTACGGATGCTAGTTTGATTATGCTAATGTAACTGTTTGGTACAAGATCTTGCTATATTATAAGATCCCTTCCATAGATCACTTGATGCTAGGGAGCAGTACTTGAAGCTAGGGAGCAGTAGCGATGTCTGTAATGGTGTAATTAGTACCGGTATTAAAGAAATTTAATACCAAACAGCTTTCAAAAATGTGGTACCACAGTACATTTTCAGTACCAGTATCCCATGCAATTCCATTCTTTTGTGCGATAGCGCTTCTCTTTCTGTTTTCTTCAAAACAAAAAAGTTGCACAGTGATTACAAAAGCGTGCTCAGGCCTGGATGGTAAAATGCTATGTGAGCACAGACCAGCAGGAGAGTGGAGAGTGGGGGCAATTGTGCTCAGGTACAATACAAGCAACCAGTCCAAGTGTGAGTACGTCCTTATCTGCATAGTGTGTTTTAGCTACACCCAGAATTACTACTGCTTCAGGGCTGCCTATTTCTCGCTATAGGTATATGATATAAGGTGTGTGTGTTTGTGTTTGTTTGTATGTGTGTGTGTGTGTGTGTGTGTGTGTGTGTGTGTGTGTAAAATATAATAGATGGATAGATATAATAAAAAAAAAACATGCAGTTTTCTTGATGCTTTGTGTCCTTCCGCTGCCCACATTATTTTCTTTTTTTTTTGAGTATTAAGCTAGAATGTATTTCTGCTTGCGTTGTTAGCATTACAGAGTGCTATATTTGCCTTGAACTTGTACTGCATTTCCTGTTGATAATGGCCTGATGTGTGGCCGTGGTCTGCCTCCAGAGCATCAGCATCCAGCTGTAAAAATGCTACGGAGCTTCAGGTCCTTGTGAAGCGCTGCCCTTGCTTAAGGCTGCACCCAAAGCCAGTGCTGAATCCATGCTCTTTATCTCCCCTCGTCAGGGGTTTTTTGCTTGCCAGGCTATGTTCTAATGCCAGCCACCAACAACTCAACGTCTGCTGCTGACCTAAGCACCCATTGTCACTGTGGTAGCCCAGGTGTGTAGCATAGGTTTTGCCCCATGGAGAGTGAACGCTTGCCTGTTTTACCGAATGGTCTTAGGAAAAGCAGTCTTTCGGTACCCGAAGGCAGGCAGAGAAGGTAGGCTCTGAAAGTCATGACCCTAACCCTCGTCCAATGGTTGATCTTCAGCTTAAGAAGCTGTGGTTTGTTGCTCTGTCCTCTAAGTACATCCAAATGTAGATAACGCTACAATCAGCATTTTGTTACGGAATTCCCTTCAGTGAACATCTGTTCATCTATAATCTGTAAAAATCTCGAGTGGCTGTCTCATCACTGAAATTTTTAAAAGACGTCATGTGATGATGCGACTGTAGGTTACGTGCTGGGTTAGGGATGTTAGGGATACTGTGAATTTCCAGCCAGACCTCGTTGCTTAGAAACTCTGAGTTGCTGGCTTGGTGGGTTTTGCAACATTCCAGGCCTTCAGGTTAAAGTGGATGGTCACAGTTCAGTGGAGCGGAAACGACATCGCCAGTGCCACTGCCCAAAAGCTCAGAAGCAACTCGGCGACTTTTCCACCTTTATTTTCAAATCCAGGAGCATTACAGTGGTGTAATCAATCAATCAATGGTCGTCAACATTTTAAATGGTATTCTTTTATAATGGGCTTAAATACTTTGTATGTAATCTGCATATTGCAGGGATGCAATAAATAAAAATTTATTGCAAGCAATTATTTGTTGTATAAGCATACAAAATAGTTTTTTGTTTTTTTTGCATAACATTTGTTAGTAGATCTGAACACTTGAGAATTTGCTTACAAGTCGTGTTGTAGTCAGAATTGTTCTGCTCCTTGCTCTGGCTCAGGCACCTAACTGCACCTTTATATAACCATCTGAGTCTCCAAGGATCTTTGTCGACTGTAAAGAGGTTGCATCACCGTCGCCCGGTTGTTACAGTGTTGCTTGTCTTTGTTTTGGCATGGCAACTCTCTGAGTTTGGCCAGAGGGGTGCGTCCGTTCCTGTAACGGATGAGATTAAATTTGTGTCGCTGTGCCATTGAGGCCTAATTTGCAGACCGTGTGTCTGTTGCTCCAGTGCCTCCCAGTCACTGTATACAGCAGGTGGAGATTACTGCTGCCGGGCTTAGGCTGGCATCTGAAGCATGTCTCCCCAATGCAAGTAAGTGGCATGGAACCCTTGGTGTCTGAGGGTATGTTGTGGGTGCTGGGGAATCTGCGCTTGGCCACTGTGCGGAGTATGGCAAGACCGTTCTACTCCAACCCTAATTAGGTGATCTGTTGCTTTCTGTTGCCGTCTGGTGAATTGTTCCCTGTTTGCCCAACAGACATACATGCAGTGAGCGTCTGTCATAACTCCCTGTAAATGTTAAGGGTTCAGTACCTCCCATGGTCATACCATGAATGGCAATTTTGAATGTTTTCCACTCTTTATGCAACATGTGCAGTTCTGTACGAAACTCTACAAGCAACTGTAACTGCTTGAAAACCACGTGTTAATCTTAGTATCCCATTTCCACCCCCCACACACATATTGATTTCGAATGGTATAGAGTTATAGACATATCTTAAGCGCACATTCATCATCTCCAATGGCTAAAGCAACTAGCAGTTCTTTGAGGTTCCTCACAGGTTCTTGTTATTGCAAAATTCTTTAATTGGTCAAGAACAACACCTCCTCCTTTCTCATGGCTGATCTGTTCATCTTGTTCTTCTGTTGTGTGTAATCTGCTTCTATGTACTGGGAAAAATTTGTATTAGGGTGTCTGCATAGCTGGTTTTATTGCCTTGCTTGACAGGACAGAACACTCAATTTTTCACAAAGCTGAATTCAGTGAAACTTGGTCTGCTTCCTGGGTTAAGCATTTTTTGTTGTTCAGGTCCCTCCTCTCCAGCTTCTTGAGCTACCCAGGCTTTTGAGAGACCTGTCCCTTTTCACAGAAAATTGCAAATGTGGCAATAATGTTGGTTGTTTAAAATAATGAGTGTCAAATCTACTAAAAACTTTAATGCACACAACTCTGACATTTCTTTGACTGACTCTCATGGTTTGTAGCTGATGGGAATGGTTTGATTGATAGCAAGTGTTACCTTTACACAGCACAATGAGTGGGGTTGGTGTAAATTCCTAAAGACATGTCTTGCAAGCAGAATATATATGAATTGGTGCCCTTGAATTAGATGCCATAATTTAAATTGTTTTGTGTACCCTGGGCATGTAGAGCAGACCTGACTTAGTTGAGAACTACCACCTTCAGCTGTGCTCCACTGACAGTTACAGAAGTATTGGAGTGGGGTTCAGTACATGTTTAAATCATACATGGGTTAGAGACTCCCTAGGCCCGTTATTAAAGGGGTCTTTCTGTGCTGGGTCTGGTCCCCTCCAAGATGAAGTTATCTGCCAAGGGTATATAGTTCTCTGGAAAAATAGTTGTCTGTACATCATCATTATTAAATTACTTTCTTTTTACCTGATTTTTAATGTAGTACAGTAAAATATGTGTGCAAAGATGAGTCCCTGATAGCAGGACATAGACTTGTGGCGTCCTGTTCCTCTGTTCAGCAGGAAACCGTGCAGAGAGAGGCAATGTGTCATTGAGAGCTGGGGGGGAAGTGCCCCCCCAGCCCAACCCCCGGTGGTGCATCCCAGGGCCAGGGGAATCTGCACTGCAATCCAGTAAGAGGATTCTCGTGCGATGCACACGTGACAGGGGCTCGTAACTTTCCCAGCTGCGTCACCATGGAAACTGCCAGTAATGTGTGCTGGCTTTCCCATCCTGCTCCCCCCACACCCCACTCAACACACAGACACACACACCCCTCCCCTGCTGGGCTTGAGGAGGGAAGAAAAGCAAACGACTTCCTCAGGATGGCTTGACTGTTGACTTGCTCCCTGCAGTAACCCCCCCTCCCCACTTGGGCTCCTCTCTCAGGCAGCTGGCCCGCAGGCTGCTGGGAAATTTCACAGCCCTGCCCTCCCTTCCCCCGTCTGCTTTTTGGTTTCTGGGGAGACTGTTTTTGTTTTTTTGGTTGTTGTTTTTTTTTCTGTTTCCTGTTTCGTTAACCCTTCCTGCCTGCATAACTGTCAAGATAGGGGTAAGATCCTAGACTTGAATCAGAAGTATTTAGAAAAAGTCAAGAAAGTGAGCTTGGTGTTTGTTACCAAATTAATTTACTTGGTGTCTTTAGCGTCAGTCTGGAGATTGTCTGAATTAGTGGTAGGACATCACCCAGCTTTCATCTACTCTAGGATGCAAGATTTTCTGTTATCCTGGAAGTTTCATCATGCCGGAAACAAGGTTAGCTTGATAATCATACCCTCTCCCACAGTGGTGCCGATGATTACGTAGAAAGGGAACAACTACACATCTATGAATTTGATGCAAGTGTAACCCCCACAGGTCCACGCCTGCTAGTGCAACTGTGCTATACACATGCTATTTAGCTGTCTCCCTCTTACATGTGTTTATATGAAACAGTATGTCTGCCCATTTTGTACTGGATATTCAAATGACTCTTGTCTCTCACTTGATTCTCTTGTTGAACAATTTGATACCGGGGCACTACTGGGATTTGATCATTAAAAAACTGTGATTCCTTAACTGTGGCTACTACTGCCACATGGAATAAAATCTGTCTGGAAATGGAGGGTATATTTCCCTCCCCCTACCCTTTCATGTGGGACAATATCATCTTATTTAGAAGGTCAAATTATGGTCTGGTTCATATAGTGATCTAGTGATTAGTAGGAGTGTACGATATATAGTTCAGCATTGTCATTGCAATTGTGTTTAATAAATATCTGTGTATTACTCACAGGAATTGTGCATGTTGCAATGTTCTGATGTGGTATCGTGGAGCTCTAGTGATTTAGGTAGCCTTGTATGAGAAGTATTCTACACGGGTGATGTAGATGCACTTTAGTACTGTGACAGTCACAGTCGACACAAACATCTGCTAAGTGGTTAAAACACACAGTGCTGGGTTGTTAGTTTTTGTTTATTTGCTGTTTGTTTGTAGCTTGTCATAATACTAAATAAAAGTACACCAGTAAGCTAGGATTTTGTGGTAGCTATTAACTCGTATTGTGGTTTTTGAGGTGATATGGTTGTGTCTGCATAGTTAAAACAGTCAGATGTCCCTTTGAGGGTTTCTGTGAGGGTCCAGGGTAGTGGATGCTGTCGCACATAGTGATTATATTTCAGTTTGAATCTCAGAGCCTCTGGGTTGAGTGTCCTCAGCAAGAACAAAAGGGAGCTTTGAGTGGGCCGACTACCGAATGTTGAGTGGGGGTGGGGGGGAGAGGCGGCTATATCAGGCTGCTTTCGGCTTCCCGTCGCATGCCGCCCATCCTCTTGCTGTTCCCTGCTGCCGCCGGTCCTTCTCTGTCAGTCGTTCCCACAAGGGTGTGGTGCGGCAAGGATTAACCCCTTACTACCCCTTACTTAACCGCCCACAACTAGTAGCAGAACCAATAGAAACATAGAAAGCTTTGATTAGATGTGATTGGTGGTCATTGTAAGCTGCTTAAAAAAAGCAGTAATGTCCCTTTGTGATACTCAGGCTAACAGACAGGCATAACTGCTTGTGTTCTGCCTCCTGTATGCTATGTTTTTGATGTAGTAGTCACTCTTCTTAAAGGAATATATGTGTGTTCTGAAATGTGGCTGAGTTCTCTAATTCAGGCTTGCAGCTCCCTGTTCTTGCACCCAATCGGCACCCCCCCCCCCCATTCTTGTCCTTTTTACCATCGTCATAATTCCCTCAGATGGTTACATCCGGCAGGGAGATGGTTTCCTGGTTTTCTGCTTGCAAGTCGGACCTTGTTAGCTGCCTGCTGCTGGCAAGGTGATTTCTGGTTTTGGTGGATAGGGGTTAACCCTCTGCTGGGAATGGTGGGTCAGCCAGAGCTTTGGCGAGTGGGGGTTGGGGGGGGGATAAAGTGATAGGTCGGGCATAAATCTAAGCCTCAAGATGGCTGACATTGCCTTGAAATAAGTGCCTTTAAAAGTGCTCCTGACAACTGCCTAGTGGCTTACTAATTTGTGTGACACTTTTCTGAGGATGTGTATGAAGTGGATTATTCCGGAAGGTCATGAGTTCAAATCCTGTGGTCAACAGAGTAATCATATCATGCTTGAGCAAGGCCCTTACCCCTAACTGCGTCAGGGACGCCAGTCGGCCGTGCTCTTTGACCCGGAGCTTGCCTCACTTGCGTGTTGCTTTTGGACAGAAGTGTCTGTTGAATAAATAATGGTAAATGTGCAGGTACGTAGCCTCGGATTCATCTCCAGAAAAGGTGATGTGGGAAGTCTGATGCTGTGGGATGCTATGGAGAAGGAGGGCAGTGGTGAACAGGAGGAGGAGTAATTGCATTGGGATCATCCAACGTCAAGATGCACATGCACAAAAATGCCACAGTAAGTGCTGATTGAGAGAATCCTACGTCATTCTCCCCTTCCGTAATAGGCCTATTTTCTTGCAAAGGCTACAGCCACAAACTCAGTTTTGGCATCAGGTTTGGCCTGGTATCTGTCAGCACTTCTTCAGAGGAAGAGTGGGCCACGCCTAGGGCTCACTGCCAGCCTCGGTGGCCTGAATATAAAATCACACGTAGCCCTGGCAATATGGTACGTAGCTAGGGTGTGTCCTGGAGGTCCTGACTGCTATATCGTGTAGGAAGGGAATCATCTGGCTCATGGCTAAGGAGGGAACTTGTGTATGACTCTGTCCCACTCCCATTTCATGACATCCCATGTATCTGCCTGGTCCTGAAAATACGGGTGGTGATGCAGTCATTTTCCATCATGCTGGAGGCGTGGTTTTCTAAAGTATTCCAGGGGTAATTGAACAACTTGTTTTGCATAATGTGATTGTGGCATCCATGTTAGCTGCCCTGAGCTGGTGCAAAGCTGCTCCTATAGACAGTGAGGTTTTGGGTTTCAGCCTGTTCTGTGCTCTAGTTGCATGCCCTCCCACCGCAATCACCTTTTAGTTACCGTGTTAGGCCATAGCTTATCTTACTAGATTTGAGGTGACTGCCTCCTTTTCAGAAACATAAGCATTTCACTGTGTGTTGCAACTGCATGCAGTGATTTGCTCAGAAGCCATTTATATTCTCATTTGTGAGGCTGTTAAATTTTGCGATAATAGGAGGGGGAGATGTTGACGTTTGTGAGCTTGAATGAGCCAGTTATACTTTCATTTTGACTGTGAAGATCTGTTTTTGCCATAGTAGCATTTAGCTTATAGTAGCTTATTCAGATCTGTTAATGAAGTTTGCCCCTCCCTTCTCATACTGACATGTTAATCAATACCAGAGTTAATCAATATCACACGGCCACCCAGCTACATATAGATTGTTAATGGACTGTGTATATGTGTTTTAAGTCAGACCACAGGCCACAACTCCTGCCTGACCAAAAAGCCTAGTTTTGCAAGTCGCCTGTTAAAAGATTAGAAGATGCTTACAATTAATGGGCCGGGCCTGATACTGCTGCTTTATCAACTTGATAGGATCAAGTAAATGTGAAAATCAAGCATGCTCTGAGAGGAATTGATTAGCGATGGGAATCAGTGTTTCCCCTACCATTATATTAGGGGGGCACCCCGCCCCCTCCAATGGCACCTCCCGCCCCTCCTTGAAGGTCAAGTAAATTTTATTTAATTTTATTTTCTATATAGCACCAGATCACAACAGAAATCATTTAAGGTTACCTTTCCTATAGAACAGGTCTATACATTGTCCTTTTATTAAACAAACTAAATAGCCTTATATTATTTATCTTATTTACACAACGGTTTGTCATTTTTTTCTCCATATGGTCGCACGTTTACAATTCTCCTCTGCTCTCTGTATCGCGCATGGCGGAGTTCCACCCCGATGCGCGCGCACACACAGGTGAGCCAGCGGACAGAGAGCGCACATCAGAAAATATGTCACGTCAACAACCTGAAAAGCAGACAAAAATATAGATCTGCATTTTTTTAAAGCCCAGAAAGATACATAGCAGTGACAAAAGCTGCACAATTTCATTGGATTGGATAATTGTCATAAAAAGATATGTTCTGAAGGTTAGGTCAGTTGTTATATTGACTGCTGTCATTAAAAGAAACACATGAACACCATAAATCCTGTCGGTGTCCATCTGCCCCCCCCCCCAAGCTGTAAATCTAAGGGAAACACTGGGATGATGAGAGTGATGCATTTCTTGCTGAGCATTAGGGGGTACTTGGTTAGCATGTTGTGTGGCTGGGACTTGGAGCAGGTTGCAGAGATGCTGCCAGTGAGCCAGCGGATGGCTGTTCAGTCCCGGTGATGTCATATTCAATAAGAAAGAAGTGACAGACTGTAAAGAATGGACTGTAGAGGTGGGGGAGTCAGGGGACTGGGGATACAGTTTCCACCTGTCCATATGACAGTTTTGACTCTAGTCATGTTATGTAGATAGTACACTCACCTGAACTATAATTTTCTTGGCTGTTTTTTTGTTCTTATTTGTATTATTTAGTATTTCTTCTCAGTAATCGCCATGATCATGTGACAGGGGTCTGTGCCTGTGTCTCTGAAGAGGGAAACCCAATCCCCGTTCCATTCTTGTATCATGTGACTTAAGGGTTGGATGGATCTGACCAGAGAATTCTGATACATTGAGAAAGTATGACCTCCTCCTCGCCAGGGCACTCTTCTGGTCAGATCCAGTGCTGTTTGCCGCCTTTCTTAAAATGTCAGGGAATGGGCGAGTATTATTTCTTTGCTGTCATTATCCGACGCCTATTAATAGACATGGTGGAAAGAGCACTTCCTGAGTCCTGTTATTCAGCTGTACTCAGCCTCCCTCCCTCTCCGTCCTCGTCCCCCCCAGGCTTGACTTTGACTTTGTCAAGCCTGTCTGGGAAACCGGAATCTGCTCCGAATACCCAAACCAAGCCTTTTGTACGACTCATACAGAGAGCCTCAAAAATCTGTCACTGGTCGTGTTCATGCGTCTCCTCCCAACTTACACCATTTGTTCAGCTATCATTCACTCGCTCCATTTCTGCTTGATGTGTTTCCTCTAAAATATTGCTACGAAGTATGAAAATGACTGAAGATAAGCTGCAGTGCCCTTGTCAGGTGGAGAGAAGTTTAATGGAGATTAGTGTATCATGAAAACCTCGGTATGTTTATGTCTCTTGTGTTACATTTGAATCTGCTCACAGCTGCCCTGTTTTATTCAGACTAGCTCTCCTTGCCTTTTTCTTAACCCCCCACCCCCATGATCTTTCTGCTAACATTCCTCCTCTTTCCCATGAATGCTAATCTGAGGCCTACGTTCAGTCATGCATGTGCACCTCTGCACCTGTCTCTCGCACCAAATCGCGTGTCTGTTGCTGTTTGTCGCTTGGTCATTCTAGGGCTTAGGCCTTAGGGCAGAGGTCAGAAGCGGAGAGGGAGAGGCACCGATGGTGCAGTTCTGACCGCCGTGTTCCCTCTGCATTGGGTTTTCTTGAAGCGTGATTTACGGCTGGGATTACACCCTAATGTTTCATGCTGTTTATCTGAAACACTATTACAGAACAGCTGAGTAAAGAGCTAAACGACGCACATGTCCAGCCAACCCTCTGCTTGCCACATGCTGTGTTCCAGTTGTCAGGTCACACCAACCGCTGCTGTGGTCACCTGACCAACCACAAAATGCATCTGCCCCGTCTGCCATTGTCCTTGTAGGTTGGCCCTGCCCTGTTTCTAATTTCCGATTTGCGTAAATTCCCTTCCTGCCCTTTGCATTGTCCTGAGTGTCACTTGCCAGCTGTTTTGTATTTGGCAGGTCATGCGGGTATTTTTGAAACCACACTGATTGTCAGTGAGGCATGTAGGTACGTCTGCTCAGAATCATATCGGGTTAGAATAGGGGACTTGGGTCTGTTTTGCAAAGGGCTAAAGAACAGGCGTGGTCTGAAGGTTGGAGATCAACTGGTGGGGAAAAAGGGTCCTTGGAATTCTGTGTAGGTCTACTGTACTTGTGCGTCTGATTTATAGGGTTATGTTCTTGGCATGTTAGTCTAGCATGTGTGGGGTGATGGTACCTTTACTTGTTCGTATACTTTTGGTTAAGATGAAGCTGAGCTGTGAGTATATTATGCTGTGTAAGCTACACAAGACCCACAAGCTTGTAATTTATTTGGTTTTGCTGGGTAGCCATCAGTAACCAGAAAGTGATTTGTGCCAGTTCAGTCCAGCCCTCTTGTATGTTGTTTAACTTGATTTTCTCCGGTAAAATGTACAGCTGTTTCACTGAATTAAATTGTGAATTGCTTTGGATATACACATTGGGTAAGCAGCGACAATAATACTGTTGTGTAATCTTGTGCAATAATCCTGTTTCAGGCTTTTAGCTTCATTCTGTGGGCCTCTGTGCAGATCCTGCCGATGGGTAACTGATTGTTTCCGGTTTAGTCAGATGTAATTGATTCTGTAATTGTAGCTTGCTTAGTATTGATGTGCTCAGTGGTGTGGAGAGACTGTTCTTCAGCCATCCTTCCATTGACGCTGATGACAATAATTTAATTGCTGGGACATACTGTAACTTTCAGGACTCTTCCCATGGCCATGTGTTTCAGGGTGCATTATTATGAATTTATAAATATTCAGTGGTCGGAATTTGTTTCCGGTGATCCTGCTGCAGTGATCTCAGCTGACCGTAGCCTCTAATCAAGGCCACTAGAAGCACCGCAGGTCACCAGTTAAAGCAAGATGCTTGTAATTGCAAATCCCCAAAGTGTCCACAAATCATTAGGACAGGCAACCAGTGTCACTTGATCCATAGTTGGCTGGCAAATGGTCCCATTAACTGCCTGATAAGTAGGGTGTCGGGGGTGACAGTTTTGGAATGAGGGGGCGTTCCTTCCCTCCAAATCCACAAAATGCTATGGAGTAGTTTTTCTCAGACCGGGGAGGGAGGAAGGGGGTAAGTTGTGTCATTCTGCTGAGGCTGATTTAACGGGGGTAGGGTGCTGTCCCTGTGGCCCTCACCTGGGTGGTCCAGCCAAGCAGCTTTCCACAATTTCGCTAACGAAGTCCTTGTACCATCTTTCCCTCAGTAACTTGTTTGTAAGGGAGCTTTTTCACATTAGCTCTTGGGATTAAGACATACTGATCATGTTCCCACTATCAGTATCATGATCTGCAGGTCTGCACTCAATGTTCCCACTGTGTCAATACAGCATCATTGTCAGTATTGGTCACATACATGCTTTTTTTCACTATGCTAACTGGTCGGATTTGCAGTACACTTACGGTCATTATAGCTCTTACTATCAAAGCACATTCACATGGAAGAAATCCGCTAAACCTGAATATACTTATCAAGCTAAAGTGTGGTTTTAGCAAGATCTAATATTTTGTTTGTCATGGCTGACTTCATTGTCAGTGATGTCATGTGCTTTGCTTTTACTGGTCAAAGTCCTAACCCCCCCCCCCACACACACACACATAGACACACAAGCAGTATTGTTGATTTTGTGACTAGTTAGAAATTACATGAAACCTGTCGGATAAAGTCGGAGATAAAGATCAGATAGCACAGGAGTTTTAGGTCATTGTTTACTAGCTGAAATCACTTGAAAGCGGTGATATGCGATTAAACAGACCAAACTGTTTGTGTGGGAATGACTGTCTGCTTCCTGAAGAAGCATGATGGGGACAGTCTGAGTATTGTCTTCATCTGGTAACCTGCACACCACGTAACCGTCGAGTTACCAGATTGTCATCTGCTGGGGAAGTGAAGTTATCACTCATGCTTGCGTTTCCGAAGCTCCACCCCTAACACTATACCTCATGATTCCTGCCCCTAGTGAAATTTCTGGAGGCACCTTGCCTGTTAATTCATATGCTCTCTTTGTTTGGGCCCATTGTAAAAACCCACTGCTTTACTCCTCTTGTTTTTCACACAGTTTCAGCTGGTATTTTGAGACACTAAGGAATTAGACATGTCCGATTGAGGGCCAGCGTTGCAGAATACTTGAGGAAAGTACTTAATTATATTAGGGAATCCAGCAGTACAAATGAGTATGGCTATAGGAGTCACCTTGGTGACAATGAAAATATTTTATAAATGAGTTCTCCCAGATTTGTCTAATCCCTGTTTCTGCTCCATTTGCTTGATGTGATGCCGCAGTGAATGTCTTTCATGCAGCCAAAGTTTGCCTTTATGGTAGGCAAGGGGCACAGAACAGAGCAGTGGTGTAGCACCTCATGAAGAGAGAATGTTAGGTTTGGTCAGTATAGAAGTGCATGGCCTCCTGATGCTGATATGACGTTAAGCATCACATCAGAGATACAGAGCGATTAACTGGATATTCTGCTCTGAAATATCTGAAATGGCCATTGCCTCACCATACTTTAATTTGAAGGAGTCCCCTCAGCCGGCTGTCTCACTATCGGTGTGGTGGTAGCCTAGGAGAGAGTGTAAACCATGTTCTCTGAAGTTAGTGTTGAATTGGTTACCATGGAATATGTAGATGTTGGGGTCTTTAATATGAAAGAAATGGCTTTTTAAGAATTGGACCTGGAAACTTATATTTGGATATGAGTTGCTGAGTGTGATGTTACAAGAAAACAAAAATAGCCACAGTCATTCGAACTGGGGCTGGCGTGCAGAACTTACATCAATATTTATTGCATTGACCCTCTTGTTTCTGATTCACTTCCATGCCAAAGCATAATATTCATCTTTACCAAATAGGACTTACAGAAAAGAATTTGGTTTTGTCAGGAGTGTTCTTATTTTTGGTGGCTTTACCCCATACAGTTAAGTTTTTCACACTATAACTACTTTTTTCTACTTCATTGGAAAGCTTATGAAATGTTGTTTAAAACCATTTACAATGATGCACTTTTTCCATAATCTGAATATTCCTTTGTTTTTATTGGGCTCCTTGTGTTCTGCTTCCTTTCACCTCTCTATTCCCTACAACAGGACAGGAACTGAAGTGAGGTTTAACTAGTTACAGGAAGCCCTTTCTGCATGTCCCCCTCACCCTCCTCCATCCTGCCTGGACTGTGACATTGGCCTGTCCAGGAGTGTGTGAATGAATGTCATTTGGGGCTTTCCAGACAGGCTGGATGTGATTTTTGGAAAAGCAAGGTACATGGTTGGGTCTCTCTGGTATGATTTCCCAGTTGCTAGCCACCACAAACCTCTACTTTCATTGCAAGTGCTCAAATTTCTGGATCTCCTGGAAGTCCTGAGGTTGCATTGCCATGGGTGCCTTGCAACCATGGGAACTGATTATGGTTCTTCTCTATAGAGGTGGACACACCTGACTAGTCAACAGCATTGATCCCCTGTTTCTGCCTAATGTTCTGGGTTGGGCTGCTGTTTATGTGTCTCTGCACCATGTCCTGTTTTTATTTTATTTCCTTGCAATTAAGATCATAAACCAGAGAAGGTCAGCGTGCCATGATTCCAGATTATCTCTGTTTGATGGATACACCCCTCCCCCACTGTATACTGTCCAGCTACTTGTGCACATGTCAAACATGATGTTGCACTATCCCTGCCCTCCCCTCCCCCCAATGCCCCTGGCTTTCCGATTCTCTGAGCCTTTCATTCCTACTCAGCACTCAGTCTGATAATACAACACGAACAGACAGTCTAGCATGAAGAAATGTACATCGGTGAGCTGCATTGGGATGTACATTGATTGAGGTTATTGGGGCAGAAACTGAGAAATCCCTCAGGGGTTCTTCCACTCCCCAGCACTCCGAGCGAAGAGGAGTGGGGGGAAAGAACTCATCGGCAAGAACCTCCTTTTTAGCACTCTTCCACACTGCCCCCCACCCCAAAAGCACCACTTCATTTACCAACAGGCTATGTTGCTTGCAACATCTCTCTTTATTCTCCTGCTATTATCTATACTCCCCTGGTGAAGAATGTGCCAGAAATGTGTAATTAAAAGCACCTGGTGTACAGTACTTGTCAGTGATGATGCAGTGATTTTTTTGAGCAGTATTAGAAATTCCAGCTACAACTCTGTTTCCAAAAAAAGTCGGGGTGCCATGTAACATAAAAACAGAATGCAAAGATTTACAAGTCATATAAACCCATATTTAATTGAAAATGGAACAAAGACAACAAAACTGTTGAAATTGAGGAATTTTATTGTTCTATGACTAATTGTGTGAAGGGGTTGGTTTCTGGGTGTCGGCCTCCACGTTCCTTCACGTTTTAGCTGTGGCTTTGAGCGAGCACACCTCCATTGGATTGGGAGGGCATTCTGCCCCTAGATGTGCCTTATCAGAGTTTCCACCATCAAACACCTTGCAACTTCAGCATTCTATGTGTAGAAAAATCTAGCCATTTCCTATATTCAACCGTGGCACCCATTTCAGATGAATTAATAGGTTTTTGGGAAGGAACACGTATTTTGAGTTCAGAGGTGCCCTAGTCAGGTTGGCAGGGTTTTCTTTAGCCTTGGGGTTACATTTTGGGCAGACAACTGATTTAGGCATGGTAATTACGCTCGTAGGGGTGTCCTCTAGACTTCGCCAGAACCGCTCACTTCATTCCATTCTTTTTTTGCTGCTACACTAAAGTTACCCAAGTCACATTCCTGATTGACTTGAGTTTTAGTTTAGTTTAGGCATGCTGATGCAGATGCTGATGCATGCTGAAGCTGCCTACCTTTCTGAGCATGTCTTTGGTCACAGTCCACATACAGGATTAACTTTGTACAGTGCAAGCTGAGAGCTGATAAGGCTGATCCTAATATTGCCAAAAGTCCACTTTGTGGTAGTTTAAGTTTTAGCCATATATTTTGAGTTGAAAAGTTTTGCTCAATATTTTATGTATTCCTTTCTGGAATACAAAATATTTCCACATAGTGGAAGGCAAATGTCTCTTTTTAACCACTTGTTCACTTTTCTTGTTTTCATTCATTTTTGTTTAATTTCTCACAAATGCGGCACATGGTCTATGAGTGAGTCCAACAGCTTGGATGAGAATGAGTATGATTGTCTCAGAGTGTCTGCAGAGCTCACGCAAAAGCAGCGGCGGTAAACTTTGTACAGAATTATAATTTTTATTTTTTTTAATTAAACTTAGTGATGGCCGCTACCCAGCAGACTGTTATGCTCCTTGCCATGTGACAATTGCATATGCATGAAATACCAAGGTAGTATTAACATCACAGATTGTGCGAGTCAAGGGCAGCACAGTGACACAGTGGGCAGTGTGGTCGCAGCACACCACACTTTGTGTATGTGAAGTTTGCATGTTCACACTGTGCATGCATAGGTTTTCAGCAGATACTCTGCTTTAATTCCACTGTCCAAAACATGCAACATAAGTGAATCAGAGTGCCTAAATGAACTGTATTTGTGACCAAATGTGCACTCTGCAACGCCTGGTTGGTTCCTGCTTCATGCTAACTGTAATGTTTATATTACAATGATATTGATAACACTTTTATTGATCCCCATGAGGGAAATTCTCTTTTTACCTCCCATTTTGCCATCTTGCTCCCAGGTTAGAGCAGGCTTGGCAGGGAAGGGCAACCACCTGTAATGATGCCCTGGGAGCTGGGGGTTTAGGAACTTGCCCAAGGGCCCACAGATGTGCCAAGGCCAGGCTAATGTCTATATCTTGAATTTTAATGAATATCTCACAATATTGATATGTAAACAGATATATTGTTACAGGCTTGAACCCACATAGTTTTGTGAGGCTCTTAAACCTCTGTCCTGGTCCCAGGCACCTATTACATTTGCTGAATGTCATAGCATAATTCACCCACGAAATATCATCTTGGCTGTCATCTGCAGGATCTTTGCTATCTTTTTTAGCCAGTTTTACCCTGACCTTGCTGGCCTAGTTCTGAGGTCCCCTATGTCCTCTGTGATGATAATGACAATGTACACTGGGACACAAGGCTTATCTTTCCAGTCTCCTCAAGGATCCCTGGTGTCCTGTTAGTGGGAATTGGACCAGAGAGCAGTCAAAGAGGTGCACCAGGTACGCCAGCTCTTGAAGGCAGCCAGCTGCAGAATGGGGCATCCCAGCTGTCTTGTGATTCACTGCAGAGCAGAATGGCGAGGTTTTGAAACCTACCAAAGTGTGGTAGAGCAGCTCAGGATGCTGCTTAAGGTGTCCCATGTTGCTGTGTCACTGCTTGCCTCCAGAGCAGTGCCTTGTTTGCAACTGGAGTCATTTTAAAGGGTTTCCCAATGCTTTAGCATCAGGGATGAATGTTGGACCAGCAGTGTGGGTTTAATTTACAAACAGATACAAATGGTGACACAGCCAGTCTAGAACAGCAGGCTGTTTAAAGTAGGGCCCATTGCAGCCTTAATTTACTTTGTTAAACATTTATTAAACCCTGAGTATTACTTACCAGTCCAGAGCTCCTATACAAGAGTGTTTTATTTCAAGGCCTCCCCTGCTATTGGCACAGCCAAGGTGTTCAGCTGACAGAAAGAGATGCCAACTAGCTGTCCAACGAACATTACACAGACTGGTAGAAAGGGCAAAATCACCAGCTCTGTTTTGTCTCCTGATTTCTGAATTTTTTTTTCCCTGTTTTTTTTTTGGGGGGGGGGGGGGGGCGGGGGGGCATGCCAGATTCCAGACAGCTTCCTCTTCACATGTGGCCTCGGCCGCCAGTGCACCCCCCAGTTCCCCCTCCCCAACATCCACTGAAGCGTGTTTTGAAAGCTTTGAAAGTTCTGCAGTTCCTTTGCCACTCGGGGGGTGTCCCCGACCCAGCTGATTTTTGGCCAGACATGCTGCGCTTCTTTCAAGGCACAAAAGTCTCATTTCAGCTCATGCCTAGTCCCCTCCCCCTTCCATCTCGTAGTCCCTCCCACCAGTCCCTGCTCCTCCCTCTCAAGCTCATTTCCTGACCCCTTGCAAAAATTCTCAGTTCTGAATTCAGAATTCTTAAATGCAGGCCAAGCAAGTGTCAAAACAAAGACCATCTGCTTGGCTTTTCGCAGTTTCCTCTCATCTTTTCAAATCATTGTTGGGTCTTCAGTCTCTGCTGCCTTTACTGCAGCCTGGTGGTGTCCAGGCATGTCCACTTGAGGCCAAAGTTGTTAGGTTTTTGGTCATCAATGGATCATTCAGCTCACCAGAGAAGGCCTGAAAGGGGTTCTCTGTGACTGTGAAGAACGTGGAGCACGTGGTAATTCAGTAAATGGTTCCATACCGAAGGCCACTGAGTCATATTACATATTAAATTTATTCAGTTCTCCCAGTGGATGCATGGTGCTTGTGTAGTATCCAGCCTTTTTGGATGGTCACGATTGCTGACTTTTTTGCAGCACAGCATTTGCCTGCTTCAGAATGCCCTGTTTTGACATGTTATGTCCTGCAGGTGTTTAAATGAGCTCTAACATTTACCTGTAATTTCACGGGTATCACATTTTGTACCCACCTCCCCTGTGCTCAGTGATTCACATTTACCATTTAATTTTCTTAAAGTCTTCGGCTGGGTGACAGGCAGTCATAAAGATTAAATAGGACTTTCCAGTTTGGACCTTCTCTTTAATCACGAGGAGTGATTTTTCAAGGATGGAAAATTGGAAACGGAGCAAATTTCTCAGTGTTTCAGTTTGGTCACCTTTCCTGGGAAAAGTCAGCTCATTGGTAGAGTTGAGGAAAGGTTTCTTTTTTCTTAACTTCAGAGGTTTAAAAACATTCCCCTGCAGTTTACCGTGGTTAGGCTATTGTGTAAGTTTCATCATTCCGTAAGTGATCTCCCACTATTGATTGACTTCTGCCTTTTTTTTAAATTCCCTGTAAGAGTGAATGCTCCATCCTTCCTTTCCAGATGACTGTGTGCAGACTGATGCATAGAAATACTTATGAATTCCCCCCAATCCTGTCTCTCCTAGTCCCCTGTGATCATATTGTTTTAACTGTCCAGTTGGCCTTGATGTGTTTGTAATACTGCATCTTTTTGTGAAACATGCTGTCACAGTACAGCCCCGATGGACATCCCTAGTTAGACAAAAAAAAAGCAGGTCACCCCTCCTGAACCACTGAGCGACGATCAAAATGGCCTCTTTAGTTCCCCTGACTCTCCACTTGTTGTGGCCCAGAGACATTCCGGGGCCACTGAGGCAGTCTTGTGCAGAGGCACATTGGGAGCTCATTGCCAAAGCCATCCCCCCTCCCCCTGCCTTGCTTTCCCCTGTGTCTCCCACTCCCCCTTTCACACACTCAGGAAACGGGAGCCGAGCCAGTGCTGCTCACTGTTTCCGGGAATCTGTCCCACAATGCCTCAGTGTAGTCAGTCGGCTTGACGTGAGCGCCATTGTTCCCAGTGCTGGGCCATTGTTTAAGGGAAGGAACAGCGACAAATACAAAAACCACCCAGTGGAGGAGGGGGGGGACCATAAGCCCCAGCTATTTATAAAAAAATAAGGGAGGAGGGGGTGTCTTATAGCTTATACTCGGGTTGTTTTCTCACATCTGAAAAGACTTGTCTTTTAGTGACAATGCGGGGGACTTGCTTGTTTTAATGTTGTATATAATTTATTAGCAGAAAAATCATATTCCGGCTGAGGGATGCTGTGGCAGTGTCTTTTGGAATCAAAGCCAAAAAGTTATTTTATCCTAGGCTGCAGACTAAACTGGCTCTGCAAAGTGGGTAGGAAATTGCATTCAGTTAAACACGATAGCACTCTTTAAGTTTAATCATCTAATGAATGCTGATGAATGGCGGATGCCTGTGTTTGGTCAAAACATGTGGGTGCTACATTTCCTGCTAACTCGAGAGCCAGTTGGCGTGAATCGAACAGTGCTGGTAGTGTCCCAGGGTATATTGATTTGATTATACTGGATTTTCTTCAGTGGGGAGACGATATGGGTGTGCTTAGACAGGCATTTTTAACATAGCTGTGTTAATTTGTCGACTGTTCATTAATGTTGTAGACTGTAATCCACTCATCCTTAACAAGAAATCTGTCTCTTGTCTTTCAGGTATCCTAAAAAAGCGACCAGGTAAGAACACCCTTTCCATGCTTTATTCTCATGCTGTACAATTCTGTTAGATACTCCGCAGTCTGTGCGGCCGTTTCGCACCCTCATCTGAGCAAAATGAGAAAGGGGACACAAAGGGCCTCCTTCTGCGTTGGACCCCTCTGCTGCACTCTCTGAGGAACAGAGGGCTGTCACAGATGGCGTGAGCCAGCTGTGCCAAGGGACCTGACCTCCCTGCTGGGTCTGAGGGTCTCTGTCAGAGCTTAGGCCTCCAGGATGTGCAGCCCACTTGTGGATCTGAATTATAGACGTGACTCATCATAGATCCAGAGTTTAGGGTCTGACCCAAGCAAAGGCTGAGGTCTTAGACGCGGTCCAGTTATATGCCTTAAACTTAGGATTTCCTTTTATAAATTTAAGCTTAACCAGAAGGCTTAGCCTGGTTTTAGTCTTGGACCTTAATATCTGAATCACTATCCCAGAGTTCATGGAGACATGGAACAGACGCAGTGATGGGTGTGAGGCATAGGACTCAGGCCAATAGTAACCCCAGGGAAGTCACACCCATGGTATGGTGCAAAATGCTGTGAAATGTTTTTCTGCATAAAGTGCCATCAGTCCTTAGGCTTAGGATGCCTAAGTAGCCTCTGTGAAATGTTGGCAAGTGCTATTTAAGGAATTTGGAGATGGATAAGCGATCAGAAGGGATGGCTTTTGGCTATGTCCCGCTGTAACTGCAGACGTCCTCTTCATTTTATTTCCTTTGTTTCAGGCTGACCTTGTGAGTCCTTTGAGCACTTGTGAATGGGGCCCTCTGTCCTTAACAAAATTGAGTTGTAATTAGGAGTCGGACAAACTGGCTATGCATGATATTAGAGAAACAATCGTATGTAATTATGTGTGCGAGAATGTGTTCAAGTCCAGAGAAGACTGTTCCCCAGGCCGATAGGCACAATGGACCTTCTTGGTAATGCCTGGCTGGGTCATGTCCAGCCACATAGGAAATGATGCTTTGGTGCCCCCGTCATTCAGAACAGAGGTGCCTCTTTATTAAAAACCAATTAATATCTGAAATAACAGGTGTACAGCAGCAGTTATTAATGAAGTTATTCACGGCAGCGAGCACCAATGTAAAATGAAAACCAGTGCACCGACGGGTCCTTGAGCACCCAGAAAGAGATGGTCGCAGAAGCCTGGCCAGGCTGGAGTGTCACGCTGTCCCCACCCCTCCAAGGCTGTATATCTTCGTGTCTTGCAGGACAGGCAGCATTCTCAGCAAGGACCACCCACCAGACAAGAAGCCCAAGAGCGACAAACCCAGCGTGCCCACCTCGCATGACTTTGACCCCACAGGTAATATCAGCCACACTTCTTGCATACACACGTCTGCCATGTCTCTCATGGCTGACACCAGTCCAGCTTTGGTCGGTGGAGTCCTCCCCCCCACCCCCTTCCACACATTAGAGTTACTCTCCTAAAAACATTAGGGCAGACTAACATGGGAGTGCCAAAGTATGTATGTCGTGCATTTTAGGGCGCTTTTCCACCGCACTAGGTACGTTACTTTCGGTGCTTTTGCCTTTCCACTGAAGTCTGGTTAAGTACCAGTACCAAAAGTTCCAGTATTGAAAGTGCCAAACCAGCTGGTGTACTACTTTGGTACTTTGGGGTGGGACTTGAAACTCTTTCTTTGTCGATTGGTTATGCAAATAGCTAGGGCTGCAACTAAAGTAATCTGTCGATTACTTTTTCTATTAATCGATTAATCGGGTGGGGGGGCAAAAAACAATTTGATTTCCAGCAATTTTTAATAACCCAGTCTGTCTTTGTACAAAGGTTGTTT
>JAODLC010000042.1:18574054-18584833 GCA_026781145.1 Hippopotamyrus pictus | reverse complement strand
AACAGCTGGATGAGTCTTTCAATCTAGGAACTAACCAAACATTTTAGCCGAGCACAGAACCCTTTCGACTTTAAAGTGATTCGTAAAAGCTGAAGTAGCTCATAGCGTCCCTCCTGACGTGGATTAGGTGGCCACCCTACCAGTATGCCATGGCACTTCAGTGCACATCACACCACAGATGGCAAGATACCGTGTTGCATCTGCAAAACATGGATACATTTGTGCCATGACATAGATTTTTACAGATGCACTACCAGCTGCTGCTGGACCCCTGAAAGGGTTACAGACTGTGAGTATACCTGTAACTGCTGGGTGCCAGCCTGGCTCTCCCCGCTCCCAGCACCCTGGCTGATTCTGCTAATCCTGCATGGGGTGGGGGGGTGCCTTTAGCTGCCGGCTCAGTCTTGGCTGCAAAAGGAGACCCAAGCCCCCCCATCCACCCCCAAACACCTCTAAAGGAGCTCAGAAAGCCGTAGATGCATAGCAGTACACTGTGTGTGTGTGTGTGTGTGTGTGTGTGTGTGTGTGTGTGTGTGTGAGAGGGAGAGAGCGACAGATAAGTGGATTAGTGTTATTCCGTCCTCCGCTTTGGTTTTTAAATATGGCTGGTAGAGACACTCCCCCCAGCACTAGTGTCACTGTGCAGGAGTGCACACCCAGCGCCATGGACTGATGTTTGCTTTTGGTTTGTGATGTGTACAGCCAAAGCCTGGGCAGAGTGAGCAGGTTAATGTTCTGTGCTCCCAAAGAAACGAAACGCTGTCCTATAGACCAGGACCATCTTCTGTTATTATTGAATCCATCTGCACAGGTGCATTTAACGTGCTTGGTCCAGAGGCCTGACCTTGGGTTTGACCGTGACATGCTAAACGGCAGACCCACATATGCCAAGGTGCCCTGACTGCACATTTTGGCATCGTATCCCATAATGGGATTTGGGGATGGATTACGGTAGAGCTTGCCTTAAGGATGGGAGCCATGGGGGACTGCGCTACAGGCCAGAGCAAAGCAGGTCTTATATCAGGCCCCGATATCTCTGCCCTGAAGACGAGGTGTCAGTCAACAGGGGCAATTTTAGGAGTTTTTTAGGGGCCAGGGGGCAGAGGGCTTAAGATGGGTCCAAGTTCATGAAAAGGGGTCAACCCTATTTGGTAGCCAATGAACTTTTGAATCAATGATTGACAGGGGAGGGAGCACTCTGGGGGCCAATCACCTTTCAGTTGTGGTTGGAGCCCCTTTGCCCCCGGTATAGGCTCCTGTCGGTTGGGAATATGCTCGCTCCCCACCTCCCTGCCCCTGGAATTTGACTGTTTGGTTCTCCTGCACCATGAAGGACTCAGAGACAGCCACCGTGGGGGTGAGATTTCAGGAAAAGGCTGACGGCAGGACCCCCTCACCCCATTCCATCCTCCCGGCTCATCAACTTTCTGGCTTCCTGTTGTAAAGAAATCCCCCCCCCCCTTCATCCTCCCCGATGTCATCTTCAGTAGTGTGACTGCCTCAAGCTAGGTGACATTGTCATCTTATTCTTCTCTCTCTCTGTCTTTGCTCAGAACCTTAAAGTAGCAGTACCAGAGTTCATCGCCTCTGAGCTCGGTAAGCTTGTGTCTGTGTCGCCGTGTAGCCTAGATACTTGGATGATCTCCCTCAATCTCTCCTGAGCCACGATGTTGTGAACTCCTCTGTTATCTTCAGCCAATTGCGTGTTATTTTCTCTTGCCACTGTTGCATGTTTGCCCTTCAAAAACTGTTTTCTTGGTTGCTAAGACACAGGCCAACTAAATTCCTTATTTTAGCAATAGAGTGACTTTATTTCCTTTTTTGTGGCTAAGCAGTGTAACGGTTTTGTTAGATGATACTGTTTCACTGTACATATAAACAAGGGAGCCAAGGTTACAGGCAGTAGGCTCCTTTAATGTCTTGCATGCCCTTCTGCTGGGGTTGTGAAACAAGGGGTGAGAATGGGAAGTACCTGATATCGAGGGTAAGCTTGTGTGTGTGTGTGTGGCTCGTAGAGCGGCGGAGGCCAGAGATGATCCCAGACGATCTCCACAGGCAGTACGTGCAGTCACTTCAGGACTTCTTACTCGCCGACATCCAGCGACACCTGGAGGACTTCCGGTGAGAGGGCAGGACGGCAGGAGGAGTGTGCAATTGATAACTATTAAAAAAAAAAAAAATGTGTCCGCTTATAAGGAGACTGATGGAAAGCTAGTTATTTTTACACGCACGCACTCACCGAGGTGCCTTTGAGGCTTTATTAGTCATGTACACAATTATACTCAGTACAGTGTGCAGTAGAATGCACAGTGGCCCAGCCCCAGGGTGTGGAAAGAAGCTTAAGTGTCAAGACATGATGTATTAACAAATATCAGACATTAAATAGTAATCGTGATTATCCATAGTGTGCAGAATTGGCAGGTTTCATGTGCACACGCAGGCAGAAACGCAACATGGGCCTGACTGTGGCTGAGGGGGAGCTGAGCCGCTTGGACACGGAGCGCGTGAGAAGCCGCGTGGCGCTGGAGAGGGAGCGCTCCTGTGCAGAGCAGATCATCTCCAAGATAGAGGATGTGCTGTAAGCCCCCACCCCCACGAGCCCATTAGATGCCGCTTAGGCGTAATCCTGGTGGCTTCGCAGCGATTTGTAAGTGTGTGTGTGTGTGTGTGTGTGCACCGACCCCTCTCTCTCGCTCTATTTCAGAATGACGTCACTCCCCACAGAAGAGGACAAGTGGTAAGGATACCGCCCTCCCCCCCCCCCACTTGCACTGGCTGCTCTGCCCCTTCCTGTGCCTTATCGGTGGCCGCGTTTAACAAGCCCAGGCTGCCTGTCGTCGCCATCCCTAAAAGTCACCCATAAAAGTGGCCTTTAGTTGGGCGTCCCTGGCGAAGACGTGAGCTCTTTAACCAGGGATGCCATCACCGCCCTGGGCAGGGTTGTGGTTTGCTTTACGCCACGTGCCGTTAAGTACGCTGGGATGGCAGATAAGGTTTTCAGACTGAGCCATCCAGGGAGACGTTTCCCAAAAGCATAGTTGCTAACAACAGTACATGTTACACGGTTGGAACCGTGCAATTGAATGGTTCCAACTATGTTACCGGGAGCTTTTGGGAAACGTACAGGCCTTGTCGAGGTCGTCGAGGTCGTAGGCCAAACCACTGCCATGGAACTGTGAGGTGAGGTACTGGAACTGAGACCTGCCACTTCTGTTTTGGCGCTGTGTCCACGGGGGGCCTGGACTGCCCCGTGTTGTAGGGTAGAGAATCCCTCGGTCCAGGACATCCGCGTTCCGCCCCAAAAAGAACATTTAGGTTGTTTTTTTCTATAGTTGTAAAACGTCCTGTGTGTTGCGTGGGAGGTGATATAACTGCGTGTGCTGTGAACAGAGCCTGTTTTGTTTTCTGAAGAACCTCACCCTCTGATGTCACCAGGAGACGTCTCTGTACCTGTTTGTACATAGTGTTTGTGGAGAGTAGCATCTGTACCTCAGGAAAAGTCTTGAACAATAGAGCCTTGGGGAGTCTTTGTGGAGGGAATGAGAATTATGTGGCTCCACGTAGAAATGCACTGGAATCGCGTGACTCCACGTAGAAACGCACTGGAATCACGTGACTCCACGTAGAAACGCACTGGAATTGCATGGCTCCAAGTGGAAACGCACTGGGAATCGCGTGGCTCCACACGGAAACGCACTGGGAATCGCGTGGCTCCAAGTGGAAACGCACTGGGAATCGCATGGCTCCAAGTGGAAACGCACTGGGAATCGCGTGGCTCCAAGTGGAAACGCACTGGGAATCGCGTGGCTCCACGTAGAAACGCACTGGGAATCGCGTGGCTCCACGCAGAAACGCACTGGGAATCGCGTGGCTCCACGCAGAAACGCACTGGGAATCGCATGGCTCCACGTGGAAACGAATGTTATAGTTTTGATAGCATTCATGATTTTGCTATTGGTGCAGATTCCACCTGCGTTTGGTCACGGTGGCATTTAACACGAGCCATATCCTACACACCACCAATCCACACAGCAGCACCCGCTCCATACGCTGCCTGCCCACCCCATATGGTCCCGGGCACTAAAGCGGGCCCCCTGTGTGTGTGGGGGGGGGCTGCTCGGCTCAGCATGACAGATGGCCTGCCGCATGCGGAGCCTGCTTCTTCGCCTGACAGAAGGCCACATGGCGCCTGTCTCTGCGCCCGCGGGAGCTGTGGCACAGCGCCGCCCGCTTTCAGCTTCCACTTCCCCAGTGGCTATAAAAAGGCGCTCATAGCAGCACGTCACTTTCCCTGGTGTCCTGTGTGCGAACAGCATGCTGTGCTGCCACCTGGTGGATTTTCAGAGAACCAGAGGAAAGCAAGTATAGATGATTGTATAGGCAGTGCCCTGATAGTCAATTTTTTTTTTATTACTGAACAGTAATTATTATTATGTACTGTATAATTATTGTTCCAACTTACCTACAAATTCAACTTAAAGACTGACTTGGGAACAGATTTCTTTTTTAACCAGGAGGCTGCTTGTATAGCTTATTTTTTTTCCTACCTATGCTGTCATTATCTTAAAGACTCCATCAATCAAACTGACTGATAAATTATCATGGCAGAAATATAATAGGCTGATTTGATGTGTGTGAATGTATGAAAACCAACATGAATTGCATTATTGATGGAGTTCAGCCACCTGGTGGATGTTTGAGGTATAGCAGGGTCCTACTGGCCATTTAGTCCTATCTGTTTGCGGCTTTTCAGAGAGATGCAGTGCGGATCAGTGAGGTGGGGGGAGGGGTTTGTGAATTGTGGATTGTTTCCCAAGGGAATACCTTGTATGGTGCAGAATCCCCCCAGTCTCGCTGGTCCTCCCCGATAGACTATCCCTCTCACAATCAGCATACATGCTTCAGACGCCCCCAGTCTGCGATGTGAAGCCAGTGCTGCTGAATGCATTCCTCTCTCATCCCCTGGTGGCAGCACCATGCAGTACGTGATGCTGAGCTACATGAAGCATCTGGGAGTGAGGGTGAAGGAGCCACGCAGCCTCGAGCCCAAGCGAGTGCGCATCAACTTCCTGCCCAAGATTAAGGTGCGCCGTGCGTACGTGCTTTCACCTACACAAGCAGATGCACGTGTTTTGTGGGGATTTTGCCCTTGCAATAAAACTTTTTTTTAATTGGATGATTTGTTTTAAGAATTGGAGTTGGCAAATTGTCTGCTGTTGTGTGTGTGTGTGTGTGTGTGTGTGTGTGTGTGTGTGTGTGTGTGTGTGTGCGTGCACATGCGCCTTGTGATGGGTTGGTGCCCTATCCTAGGTTATTCTCTGCCTTGTGTCTGTAGCTTCTTAGCTGCCTCTACAACCCCACATAGGATAAACAGGTACACAACATGGATGGACCGACCGACCTGTTTTAATGACAGTATCCTCATACCTTACGCTCGGTTCAGTTTTAGTAGAGAAAGTCCCCTCAAATACAGTGACACCACTGTATACACTACAGGCATGGGCACACACAGATAAAAGATGCTTGCTTGTGTGTTCACACTCACTGAGGTTTCCATGGATACAGAGTTGTCCTTTTCCCTGAGCAGAAGAGCATCAAGTCAGACAAGGAGGGGGACGAGAGGGTGAAGAAGCCGCGCTTTCCCAGCATCCTTGTGCCCCCCCGGAGGATCAGCCGCACCGACGGCCCACCTAGTAAGTTTCTGTGCGGCCGCCCCTCGTGGTTGCAGGACGGGGTCACATGTCATGGCCTAACGAGCACGTCCCCTGCAGTCATCCGGGCCATGGAGCTGAACAAGCAGCGCCCCCAGAAGCAGCCGTCACAGCCGGGCCCCTGCGCTTTGGAGCATCAGGAGGTGGGCCGCTCCCGGGGGAGCCAGACCAGCGAGGGCTCGGACCCCACCCATGTCCCCGCGACCACCACCTCGCCCCCATACAGTGCCCCTGGTGGCCCGGTGTCAGAGGGCAGCAGCCGTGATTGGGACTCTGGTGAGATACTTGGCTGATATGTATTTTCTCTCTCTCTTTCTCTTTCTCTCCAGTTTTCCCACCGATCTCTCTTTCCTTTCTATTCCTCTCCTTCTTCCTCACCTGCCACGTGGTCTGTTGGCTGCTGTTTTCCCCCCTCCCCGAGCGACGGTCCTCTCCATCTGTGGCCGATAGCCTCAGGGCGACTCGGCCCTCTGGCTCCTTTACAGCCCCCCTTTTTGTTTTGGGGGCCCTTAATTGGGTACCCCTTGAATCGAATGTCTTCATTGAGTTCTAGTTATGTTTGCTTTTTAGTTTTCAGCATATGCAGATAGTAAGGTATCATACTCAATAGCATGTAACTGTTTAAGTTTATTTGAAGAGTCATCTACCTTCACCACAGCTGGTGTAAGCTTTAGCCTGGATGGTGAATGGCAGCCGTTTTGGATGGTAATTCTTGCCACACGATGGTGTGGTGAGCGACGAGGTGAGGAGTGCCCTGTCTGGCTGCTGTACGGTGAAGAGAAGCGCAGGCCCTGGCAGGATCTTGGCCTTTTGTAAAGTGGTGCAGTTTTAGTAATGGCAGCCTAGCCTACGCCCGTGGTGAGGAGGCGCTAAGCTGCCCCTGTGGCTCTGCAGGCTCGCTGCCAGCCTCGGCTCTCCCCCGGCTCTCCGAGGGCCCCCTGTCGAGCGACTCCGCAGACAGCACTCCTCACACACCCAGCACGCACTTCGACTTCAGCCCGTCCTGCCTGGAGCAGCTGCAGGAGGAGGAGCGAGAGAGCGACAGGTAAGATGCTTCCCCGACTTCACCTTTACAGCGGCAGACGTTCGCAGGTCGGCGTCTCAGTGTCCTGTTCATCCCCTGCTGTTTTACGGTGCTTTCGTGCCGCTTGTGTCCATCTGAGAGGAACATGCCCCTTACCCTTTGTCCTGCATTGCTCCCTTTGGTGCTTCACCCTGTAAACACGGTCCAGCTGTCCCCTCTGTGCGGCTGTGTTCGGGGCTTCTCCCAGCAAGGCTCCGTGCTGTGGGCCTGAGCGACCTCTGTACCAATAGTGCTGCACGAGGCAGGAGTGTGAACACTGTCCTTACATAATGACACTTCAGACGGTGAACTGTCTAGCACCTGGAAAGAAACTCACTGCCTTGTCTTGTTCTTTGTCTACAGGGTCCTGGAGGGGGGAACGCCTAAAACAACCCGAAGGTGAGCATCTACGTTCATAAGTCGTGGCTATATGACAGCGTAAGCCGGAGTCTCAGCCCTTATGCATGCTCTGTGTGTGTGTGTGTGTGTGTGTGTGTGGCCATAGGGCGGACCCCCTGAGTTCGGCAGACGTGCACAGCGAGGACGACCAGGGTAATGAGATCGAGTTTGAACAGGACCCCCCCAACTGGCAGCAGGTGGTGAGCAGGGAGGTCCTGGCTGGACTCACTCCTCCCGAGATCAAGAGGCAGGAGGTCATCAATGGTGAGCCCCCCTCCCCCCGCATCTGTTACCCTGATCCCATGCTGGAGCCCTGGAGTGGGGTTCTTATGGGAGACAGGTTCACATTACAGCCTTTAAATCAGTTGTCCATACTCTGGCTTTATGGTCACTTTGGCTCTTTCAGTGACAGGGACTGTAAATTACTCATTTGTCTTTCCAGAGTAAGATTAAAAAAAGAATCCTTTTCCCTCAGGGTTTTTGTTTTTACCATCCCCGACTTGCAGTCTCCATTCTAAGTCTGCACCCCGACCATCCGCTTGTTTATTATGCGTGCCGACATCTGTATCTCACACATGTGCCCCCGCAGAGCTCTTCTACACGGAGCGTGCCCACCTGCGCATGCTAAAGGTGCTGGATAGCGTCTTCAACCAGAAGCTGACCAGGGACGCCATCTTGCCGCCCGCTGAAATCAAAAGCATCTTCGCCAACCTGGAGGAGATCATACAGCTGCACGGTATCTGCCCACCCCCCCTCCCTGGGAAGACCCTGTGACGGCCCTGTGCGTCCCAGATGGACCGTAGGCCTCATTCCCCTGTCTCTCCCCCCCCCCATGCTTTCAGGCGCAATAGCCGAGCAGATGACCGCCATCCGGAGGAATAACGAGACGACCGCGATAGACCTCATAGGCGACGACTTGCTCTCCTGGGTAGGAGCCTTGCTTTAGCTCAGTGGAAAGGCTTGTCATGTTGCCATGGCGATTGACCTCACTGCCACCCCCCCCATGTATGCCTGTAGCCAATTTTGGGGATGTCTGAAGGCAATTGCCCCAATCCCTCACTTGCCAAGTCTCTCCCCGCCTCCCATTCCCTGGTCAACACCCCTCAACGCCCGCCGCTGCCTGTCAGCGTGTCGGCTAAGCCTGACCAGTCCCTACTCGGCTCCCCAGTTCGGTGGCGGCGAGGAGGAGAAGATCAAGCGGGCCGTGGGAACTTTCTGCAGCAACCAGCCCTTTGCCCTGGAGCTCATCAAGACGCGGCAGAAGAAGGACCAACGTTTCAACTCCTTCATCTTGGTGAGTGGAGATGTGGCATCTAATATTTACGGCGGTGAGCTCCGAAATAAGTCTGTCTGACCCCCAGGGGGCACTCTTCTGTGTGTCTGCAGGAGGCGGAGAGCAACCGGCTTTGCCGCAGGCTCCAGCTGAAAGACATCATTCCTGTGGAAATGCAAAGGCTTACCAAGTACCCTCTTCTGTTGGAGAACATTGCCAAGTACACAGGTACCCGTGACCTACAGTCGTGGGTTTACATTTTCCTACCAGCTTCTGCATTCTGACAAATCTCAAAGGTCCAAGAGCAATTCTTTTTCTGGTTTCTGCATATCTTCTTGGCCCGGTTCTGTAGTCTCAAAATGAGCCAGCTGACCCTACGGCCTCAGCCTCCGTGCTGCTGCCTGATTGGCCGCTCGAATCTAAAATAAGTCTCTCGTCGAGCTGGAAATTGACATCATAAAGACATTTTGACATGACACGTAACTGAGGGCTCTTTACAGACTCCCCCGCTGGCTCTGGGCCCACCATCGATAAATTGCAGTTTTGTTTTCAATTATCGTAACATTTCCTGCGAATGTTAGGAGCTGCCAGGGCTAATTTAGCCCGTGAGCTAAACGCCAGCCCAGTTTTCATTAGCACATATCGATGAGATAAACGCTATGATCAGCACTGGAAATTAGGGGAGCAGAATTGCATGGCATTGCCTGATTATCTATAGCCTAATGGCGTATATATTTGCCTGTGCACACGTGTCCCCACAGAGGACGCCGAAGAGACAGAGAAGGTGAAAAGGGCAGGCGAGTGCTGCAGGCAGATATTGAACTACGTCAACCAGGCTGTGAAGGAGTCTGAAAATAAGCAGGTAACGGTGTAGGGTGGCGGGTGGGTCTCCGATGCAGTCTGCTGCCGCGGCTCCACCAGCCCTGCGCAGCTCTCTTTGGCTCCGCCTCCTCGTGGTCTCCATACTAGCCAGTTAGCCAGCTAGCTGCTTAGCAGATTCTTCTCTGTTGAGTTATAGCACATGCTCTGTGCTAATGTGCTGCTCAGTTTGTTTTTCTACAGCTCCCTTTACAACATGGTCGTCCCAGAGTACTTGATTTAGAACTATTATATGTGGCAAACATTAAGTGCAGCATCGTACATGAAAGTAATGGCATTTGTTACACGACTTAATGGTGCCGCTGTATACCCAGTATGTCAGAGGGAGGATATTTACCGAAGCAATAAAGCTAAAGTTTAGAGCGAACAGCCTCTCAATTTTCCTGCTGCTCCTTCTAGAGGTTGGAGGACTACCAGAGGCGCTTGGATCTGTCCTCACTGAAGCAGAGCGAGAGCACACTTATCGCCGAGTTTAAGGTCAGTCCCCGGGGGCCCTGTCACCTTGCCTGGGCTAGGAGAATCCAAGGTCTGGTCACTCACACTCATGCTACTCATGCCGCATCCCGCACAGAACCTCGACCTGACCAAGAGGAAGATGGTGCACGAGGGACCCTTGTCCTGGAAGGTCAATAAAGACAAGACAATCGGTATGCCAGCCCACCGGGCTCAAACGGGGATTCTGGGGAGCCACTGTAGTCTTAAGACCGTTTCACACCAAATGTGACACAAAAAAATCACACAAATTTGCAAAATATTCTGGTGCTAACTTAACGGATCAAAAATTCCTTCACCAAACATGATGTCAGAGTTTCATAAGTAAGCAAAGTGAGCTCACCGAACGAAGCTTTACAAACTGGCAACGAGTTTTTCCTGTTTTTTTTTTTGAGCAAACAAGTAAAAAAAACGATACTGGACACATTTGCAAGAAAAAGCATGTGAATTCTTTAGAATTACATAGTTTTCTGCACTAATTGGTAATAAAATGTGGTCTGACATTCATATGTTACAGTAATGAACAACCATAATCTGTCTTATGTAATAACTCACAAATTATCATATTGTTTTTGTACTTGTTGACTACATCATTCAAGCATTCACAGTGTAGGTAGGAAAAAGTAAGTGAACCCATGGATTTAATAACTGGTTAAACCTCTTTTGGCAGCAGTAAGTGCTTTTGATAGCTGCAGATCTGACTTGCAAAATGTTCCGGTGGAGTTTTGGACCATGCTTCCTTATATAACTGCTGCAGCTCAGCCATATGCTTAGGACATCTGGTGTAAACGGATATCCTGACATCATTTCACATCTCAATTTAGGTAAAGGTCTGGCCTCTGACTGGGCCACACCAAAAAGCAGATTTTCATTTTTGAAGTCACTCTATAAGAACATAAGAACTATACAAACGAGAGGAGGCCATTCGGCCCATCAAGCTCGCTTGGGGAGAACTTAACTAA
>JAODLC010000042.1:18535216-18571846 GCA_026781145.1 Hippopotamyrus pictus | reverse complement strand
ATATGCATGAGACCTCAAAACACTATATTGGCCAGTGTCTAAAGCGTTCACATACTTTTTCTTGCAAATGTACATTCAATTATTAAAAAATCAAGAGGTTAAACTTTACAATGATCTTTACAGACGGTACTTCATTATGAGCAAAATTAATATTGAAAACATGTCGGTAACATCACCTATTACCAGCTAATTAACTGCAGGAATGGAAAAAAAATGCTTATTGTTTTCGAATTATTTTATTGGATATTGATTGTATGCAGACAGGTCTATAAATCATGCAAAAATAAAAATATTAATAACTACAGTTCAGTGTAATCTGAGGCATATTGCTAACCTTTAGAACTTAAGGGGAAAACCATAATAAACACAAGTCCCTAGAGCAGCTGAAATCAGTGTAACATGCTCCTTATCAAATAAGGCTGAAAATTCAGTTGTTTCGATCTCAATGTTTTTATCGATTCTAACATTAAAATATAGATTTTTTTTTTACCTTGTAATTGAAATATTTATATTATTAAGGAGCAGGATATTAACTATTATTGGGCTGGGCCATTCATAAGTGGGGAGAAAGGGAAGCTGCCTTGACACTTTAGGGAAAAGGAACAATCGATCCACCAGCAACCCTGTTCCTATTCAGAAAAAAACGATCACGTATAATAGCTGACATCCTACTGGTCATTCATTATTTAACACATCTGAAAACTGCAGCAATTGAGCTGTCTCTGAATAAAAAATGACTGATCACGACAAAGCAAATTTGGCAGACTTGTTGTGAAAGCCTTCATAGAAATACAATATCCTGCATTGTTTTGTGCAAGAAAATTGGACTCCTTGTGAAACGGCCTTAAGATGTAATTTTCCAGCGGGATTGGGGAATAAAGCAGATTATACTTTTTAAGTACTTCCAGCTTCACATCAAAGTCTGAGGGGTGCTATAAGTATTTAAGTACTGTTATTATTAACCGGAGTATTTTCTGAACACTTAGTTGAGTCATTTCTTTGTGGAACTGGGTTTGAAATAACTCAGACCACCCTCACCTCGTGTTTCATCAAAGTACCACATGTTTAATGTGATACCTGTTTATACAGGTATTTTCAGGGCATAGAACAGATTGAGTGGCTGGGCATAGAGTCAAGGATTCTTGTAGGATGTGAACTCACAAGCCCACAGTCCTCTAACTCGTCTTCCCCCGACCCAGAGCTCTACACGTTGCTGCTAGAGGACATCTTGGTTCTGCTGCAGAAACAGGATGAGAAGCTGATACTGAAGTGCCACAGCAAGAACCTGGCAGGAACCTCAGACACCAAGCGCATCTTCAGCCCCGTCATCAAGCTGAACACTGTGTTGGTGCGCTCCGTGGCCACAGGTGAGAGGGGGGTGTTGGGACACGCTAGGCCCAGCGTGCAATTGGTTTCAGTGACAAGCCATCGCAAAGTCTCTATTTGCTCCTAGCTATGAGAAATAACAGTATGCTTTGTTTTCCACCAGACAACAAGTCCTTCTTTGTGCTGTCCACAAATGGAGCCCAGATCTACGAGCTCATGGCACAGACTGTGTCAGAGCAACGGACGTGAGTCCCAGCACTTTGATTTAAATGAAGCGTCTACACAAATCTGTCATATCACTGTAGGTTAATCCTGCATTTTTTCATCCTTCCACCAGGTGGCTGTGCCTGATCACGCAGCAAGCAGAGTCCATGAAAACCGAATTGCCCAGCGTCATTACTTTACCTTCAGAGTAAGTTGACAATCACTGCTTTTGCTTGTAGTTTTTTCTGTTTTGTTTTGTTTTGTTTTTAATCATCTTTATCTTTTTGAAAAAACGCAGAGGGGAAATTTGATTGCTGGCTGTGTATCTGTGTCCCTTTTCTCCAGTGGGGATCGCGAAGCTGTCGAGATGATCAGTGCAGGTGGACAGAAGCTGAGCAAAGACCCCAACCGGAACTCGACTGGGAGCATCCAGTCACCAGGTGCCTCTCAAGCCCTTTCAAGTGCTGGTGTCAAATTGCTCAAGACTGCGGTGTAATTAGCATAGACCAGCTGTGTTCTACTCCTGCTCACTGTCACCTAAAGGGCATTTGTTTGTTTTGTTTCGCCTGCAGAAAAAGATGTCGGCTCTGCACCTCCGGAGATAATGCAGACCCCATCGGTCGGTTCCAACCCATTCGAAGACATCAGATCAGATGAGGAGGAGGAAGAGGCTGAACAAGACGGAGAGGAGGTGGCTTTTGTGGACCCAGAGCTTGGTGACAGGCTGCCTGCCGACTCTGATGACGACGACCCATACACATTTGGATACGCGAGCTCCATTGCCGAGGACGCCTTGAAGACTCGTGAGTGGAGACTGCATCACAAGATTTGTTCCTCCATATTGCCCATTCCCTATCTATTACATCATCATGACACTGTTCAACATATTGTCTTGTTTATTACTGCATTTTATTACCACCAGAAAGTGGTATTGGTGCTCTCTGTTGTCCCTGCTGGCCAGTGTAGGCAACTGCTCATAACTTTCTTTCCTCTGTCTCAGTGGAAGCTCTCAGAAAGGTTCTACTGGATCACATGATCGGCCAGGGTGTACCTGAGGAGGGCAGACAGGCATGGCGGGACCAGAGGGGCCGTCTCCTGCGGACCACCTCCCTGCGGGGCCCCATGGACAGCCCAACTGCGCAGGTTTCGGCACCCCTCCTCTCCCCGGGGAATGGTGCAGAAAAGGCGACGGGCACTCAGGAGCTGACCTTGGGGGACACGGGGTTTTTCGAGACCTCCGACGATTATGGTGAGTGCCGGAGAGCCCATACTGTAGGCTCTGGCTATACCAAAGCAAGTGCCTGACTCTACCCCTTCTCTACCGCAACCTCAGCAGGTAGCTATATGGTCCTGGAGGGCTCGGGAGAGAGCAGCACAGATGACGACGCCCAGGCGGGCGAGAGGGACCCGGGGTCCCGCTGGGGTCCCGCCGGTGACTCTGGGATCGACCTGAAGAAGCTGCTGTCATCATCGTCCCTGTCGGGCGGCCAACCCAACTTCAGCCGGCAGGTCATGACTCACCTGCGCCTCCTTCAGGCCAACCTCAACCATCTAAAGGTGCAGCACTGTCACGCTACCTCACAGCCACGTCTGGTCCGTGCCGTTCGGTATTCACGTTACTGTGCCACAGTCAAGCCTTTCTAATGAGACTTGTCATCCTCTTGCAGGAAGTGGAGGCCAAGTATTACAGACTGTGCCAAAAGCAAGAGGGGCCAGCTACCAACATGTATGAAAGTAAAGGTGAGTGACGTCTTTATTCAGAGAGACCAGAGCAGCGGGTCCATTGAGAAATGGGAGCAGCTGAATATTGAGAGGAGGGCAAACAAGCATAGAGACAGGAGTGGAGAAAGTATTCCTGGAATTCTGTGAGATTGACAGGGGACTCCAAGCTGTCATCTGCTGTATATCACCCAGATTCAAATATGACGTATTACTGCAATGGCTGTTTGTTGCATATAAAAACATCTAAGTTTGGAGAGCATTTTGATTGTGGTGGAGGACCGGCTTCATTAATAGCCACGAAAATGCAGCACGGACTTGATAAATAACGATTATGTAGAGAAGAAACAGGCTTTATTTTTTGCTTTCTTTTGTTTGGTTTTGTTTGTTTGCGAATGGGCTGTGAGTCACTGCGAAACCGAAATAGCCGGTGCATATGAGTGTGAGCAAATGGCTGTGGAAGCCCTGATCCCCAGTCTTCACAATCTCATGGAGAGTGGTTGAATGGAGCATGGCTGGCCTTTTACAGTACAGTCTTGCACCTGCATGATATTGCTTGGGTCTTGTGAGGCCCACTTCAGGCATAGTGACCGATCCGCCTCTCCCCCGATCTGCAGATAGCTAAGAGCTAGCCGATGGCCGGGCTTCCCAGTCACTCATCCACATCTGACCAGAGGAAGAGGACACACGGACTGAGGAGAGGGCCTGGGGCTGCCCTCTCAACACTGTTCTCTTCTGAAGCCCTGCTGTCATGGAGATTGGAGAAAGGGGGAGGGGCTAGCATGGCACCGCCCTCACCTTGAGCGTTTGTGTTAAGCCAATCAGGGAAGACGTAGTCCGGCCCGGCCCTCAAAGACTGCTCCTCCAGCCTTCAAGTCCTCTGTTTCGCACAATCTAACCAAGAGGAGAGAACTGTACCAAAATGTATAAAGCTTAGGATGTATTAAACACAAACCAGAAGAAAAACTAAGGAATTTTGTATGTATTTTGCTTAATTTTGTGTTCTTTCACCCCAAGATGTATTTATTATTTTTGTTGTTGCAGTTGTTGTTGTTGTTTGTTGTTGTTGTTTGCCGTCGTTGTCAGTGTTCTGGTTAGTGGTCCTCACGTTGTTTGCATGCTTTTTGGCCTGTGGAATCCCCCCCCCGCCCCCATCCCATTTGGAGGCCCCGTCCTTCTTTTAACCACTCCCATCAGCCACAAAACAGGCCAAACACACCAGGGGAGAGGAGGGAAGAGGTGGAACTCAGGTGCTCACTCTGACCAAGCATACCCTTTCATCCGGCTGTAAATATGTCTTCCGGTTCCCTTGAAATGAGACACGCCATGCTGTAGCGGGGTCAGCTGAAAGCATCTGAGAACGATCTTCCCATTGGGGCTTGGGTCCTTAAGGAAAAAAGGCAGAATGTTGCCCAAGAGGATCTAATAGAAATTCTGACATCAGTTTTCTGGAAGAAAATGCTTAGAGCTGGAAGCCTCGATTTGTGTGTTCAGCATGGCATGTTTTTCTTCTTCTGGTTTGGTTAAGAAGGCTTGATGTTATGTTCACCTAGTGTTGCAGAAGTGTAACCTCTAGTAGTGGGAGGGGAGGCTGAAAGCACCAGCCTACCCCCTCTGTGACTGGCTTTAGAAACCTTGGCTGATATCCCCGCTCCCCCCCAGAAGCCTCAGCTATTCACTGAAACACCGAAAGTGCATAGATCTGCCGGTGTTGGACCCAGCCTGGTGGGCAAGTTCTAAAGAACTTCGGTCCGATTCAAATGGTCTGGAGGGTGGGAGGAGAGGGTCAAGAACCATGTGCCAGTGAGACCACTGAGCTTAGAGCCTTGGGGCGGACGTGGGCACCAGGAAGTGTCTCAGGAAAAAAAAAGTGCATTGATGACTACTTGTGAAAAGGGGTTTGGTTGCTAGTGATTCCGTAGTGATTCCCCTAGCCGGTCAGCCATGTACAGTATCATTCCCTGTTGGGAGTCTCAGCTTCACACCTAGAACATGTCCCTTCTAGAGGGAGTGAAAGGAAGGAGAGATCCCACTAATTGACATGCAAGGAGTGTTGTCATTCTATAGCTACTTTCAGCTCAACAAGAGATGTTTCTATATAGACTCCATATCAATCATACGCCTCACACAAGCTTCCAGTTGTTTGGTTGGCCGCTATTCTCTTTGATTTGCCTGAGTGGCACTTTGAATTTGAAGAATTCACTCCTTGGAGTCATGTGGTTTTACTATATAACCAAGTCAGAAGGAGACCGCTGGCCATCAGTGTCACTGGTCCTCCTCACGATGGTGTAGAAGTTGCCGATTCTGCTGTTTGAGATCATCAGCCACTGAGGAATCCTTCCCGGACACTCAACGTTTTTTTTGATCACTGTGTGTTCTCTTATTGTTGAGTAGTTTTTTATTTTTTCTGATTACTGTATAATGTCCTTGGAAACCAGCTACTGAAGACCTTTCGCTCATGACCTAGGCGACAAGTGCGAGGCCGGGACTTGCAGAAATCCCAGGGTTGGATTAACGAGAGAGCGTGACATGCGGAGATGCCCTTCACTCCATACTTCCGAATTCAGCCAAGCTGCCTGACTCTTGCTTTCCAAGACATTGCTTGGATATTTAGGTTTTAAAGAAATATAAAGTAAAAAAAAAGCTAAACATAATGCATAAGCCTAAAAAAATGGAACTGTATTGATTATTTTTAATGTAAAAAGTGTACAATTACTGCATCTCTTAGATACATCTTTGTATTCCTTTGTTTTTTTTCTTGCTTTCTACGTCATACAATCATTTATTTTAACAGAAGCTACTAGACAGGAGAAAGAAAGACTGCAAAGTATCCCTAAAATATTAATGTAATCTGTATTTGTATTGATTATTTTGTCTAGACATTTGAGGTATATTTTTATTATATTATGGACAATATTAATGATCTTTGCTTTTCTGTTCAAAACATGAATAGCTCTTTTAGTTGACAGATTCTATTAAATTTTAAACCTGGTATACAGTGGAAAAAAAGATTAATTGTGTATTTTTATTTTGTTTTGCTTTTGGGAAACAGGTGGGGAATATAATCAGGATGTGAACTTGGCCAAAATAATTTAAAACAAGTCAAACTGTTTAAATGTCATTAAATAAGTTTTGTGGAAAAAAAATGGTGGAAGCACAGTCTTATTCTAAAGCTGGTGGTTAGACATACCGGACTTATGTTTGTCTGGACACATGTGGGTCCAGTTTGGCTGGACTGTGTTCTCTGGCTGCCACGTCAGGTGTCCCCCACCAACCAATCAGACACATCTCTTTGGGTCACATGGTGTTGTGTGGTGGTGGGGGTGATTGGGGCATGTGCATGTGACTGCATCAGACCCCATGTTATGCTTTGGGCTTCCTTATGGCTTCCCAATGCTGTCAGGCTGATACAGTTAGCGCATTTTAACAGTATGCCGTTTTCCTGTAGCTTGTTACATGTCTGCAATTATTGTTCGGTTAACATTTGTTCTCTTTCATTAAGGCCTTAGTTGACGACGCTGATGTCATGATGTATATATTATACTGTAGGGACCAGATGTCCCAACAGTGTGATAAAAACATTATTTTTTTACCTGCATAAGAGGAAGCTTAATTATATAAAAATCTGTGACTGCAATCAAAAAACTAAAAATGGCAAAAGACTTTGGTTACTTATGGTTTTGTTAGGGCTGGGAAGGGGTTAAGGTTGTCAGTGTAGGGATTATGGTTCTTCCCATACAAATGAATGGATGGTCCCCAGAAAAAATATGAATATAGTCATGGCCAAAAGTTTTGAATGACACAAGTATTGGTTTCATAAAGTTTGCTGCTTCAGTGTTTGTTGATCTTTTTGTCAAATGTTTCTATTGTATACTGAAATATAATTACAAACATTTCAACAATTACATTAAGTTTATGCAAAGAGTCAATATTTGCAGTGTTGGCCCTTCTTTTTAAAGACCTCTGCAATTCGCCCTGGCATGCTGTCAATCAACTTCTGGGCAAAATCCTGACTGATGGCAGCCCATTCTTGCATAATCAATACTTGGAGTTTATCAGAATGTTTTTGTTTGTCCACCCACCTCTTGAGAATTGACTACAAGTTCTCAGTGGGATTAAGGTCTGTGGAGTTTCCTGGCCATGGACCCATAATGTCAATGTTTTATTCCCCTGAGCCACTTAGTTATCGCTTATATTGGAATCATACTAGAAAAGGCATTGTTTGTCACCAAACTGTTTTTGGATGGTTGGGAGAAGTTGCTTTCAGAGGATATTTACTCCCTTGGTTGAGAAGCAACCCCACACATAAATGGTCTCAGGATGCTTTACCGTTGGCATGACCTTTCCATCGCCGAACAATCTTTTTTCTGGATGCCCCAAACAATCGGAAAGGGGATTCATCAGAGAAAATGACTTTACCCCTGTCCTCAGCATTCCAATCCCTGTACCTTTTGCAGAATATCAGTTTGTCCCTTATGTTTTTCTTGGACAGAAGTGGCTTCTTTGCTGCCCTTCTTGACACCAGGCCATCCTCCAAAAGTCTTCGTTCCACTGCGCGTGCAGATTCACTCACACCTGCCTGCTGACATTCCTGAGCAAGCTCTGCACTGGTGGTGCCCGAATCCCACAGCTGAATCGACTTTAGGAGACGGTCCTGGCGCTTGCTGGACTATCTTGGGCGCCCGGATCCCTTCTTCACAACAACTGAACCCCTCTCCTTGAAGTTCTTGATGATCCGATAAATGGTTGATTTAGGTGCAATCTTACTAGCAGCAATATCCTTGCCTGTGAAGCCCTTTTTGTGCAAAGCAATGATGACTGCACATGTTCCCTTGCAGGTAACCATGGCTAACAGAGGAAGAACAATGACTTCAAGCACCACCCTCCTATTAAAGCACCCAGTCTGCTATTCTAACTCAATCAGCATAACAGGGTGTTACCGAGAGAATCACTGAAATGATGTCAGCGGATCCTTTTGTGGCAGGGCTGAAATGCAGTGGAAATTTTTTTTTTTTTTTTTTTGGATTAAGTTCATTTTCATGGCAAAGAGGGACTTTGCAATTAATTGCAATTCATCTGATCACTCTTCATAACATTCTGAAGTATATGCGAATTGGCATCATAAAAATTGAGGTAGCAGACTGTGAAAATTAATTTTTGTGTCATTCTCAAAACTTTTGGCCACGGCTGCACAAGTGTGCGTGTGTTCGTTTTCAAAGTGTGGTGTAAGTACAGGCGAAATGAGTAAATACTGTAGTATGTTGCCAGTTGACAACTAGCTGTCCTGTGCAGTTCAGGGTCACTAAAGTTCTGCCATTTTCTATCCAAACCATTTGGTTCATTGATTTCCTTCATGCAGGCATAGGGAGGTACTTCCCACTGTGCCTCCCTGGTTCCCTTGAAGCATTAGGTAAGTAAGGTTTTTGTCTCTGTTTGTTATAGGCTATCTTACATCTAGTCTACTGGTTTGCCTTTTACTTTAAGCGTCCTTACTTTAAGAATCCTTCTCTTCAAATTTTAGTCTTGAGAGTGTTTAAGTGTATATTTTTTCATCTCATCCCTAGCACAGTCATCACAGCTGCCCAGAGTTTGTCAGGGATTATTAATTATCTGACACAATCCATAGACTGAAATCTGTGCCTCAGGTGGCCATTTGGTTGAATGTTATGTGCCATGTGTCTCTCTTAAACGGGCCTAAACCTGATTCTGCTGAACACTGTCTCCATCATACCTTTGTGGTGATAACATCTTTAGCACGTCTCAATGACAGCAGTTTTTAACCAGCATCTCCACTGTTTCTTGTTTCCTTTTGGCCTATGACGAATATGTCCGATCAGCCGTGTTGGAGTCAAATACTCTTATAAGAGAAAAGAGTGTGACTCGTACATTTACACCTGTCATCGCCGGGCAAGGTGAACTTTCAGAAATGTTCTAACCTGCTGAGCAATGCAATGAGGAAGTATCAGTGCAGGAAAAGGGTTGTATGCAGTCAGATCTATCGTTTCACTGTATTTCAGGCCATTGAAAATTAAAAGAAAGTGAGGCTGATATATATGCAAACTAACAAATTAACCAGAGACACTCTGCTGAGGAACACGTTATATTTTCTATAACTCGTAGCTAAACGGAAACCTGAGCATGTATCAAATATACTTGGAGCTTGCTTTTGTTTGAATACATTAGGCATGCGCTATCGATTATTGACATTCGCCTTTCTAGCGCACACGCGTCTTGAAATATGAGTGAAAGCTTAAAGAGGGCTCATGCCAAAACAGGGCTAATGCATGATAAGTGATGGGCATCTCCATTTCTCCATGTGCAAGAATGTCTGCCTTGTGAATGGCTAATGACATAACCGCTGTCGGCCAAGATCTCGCCGCCGTTTGTTGCCAAAGAGGCTCCCATTCTCTTTTAGACAAAGGCGCCCCCTTTGCTACAAATTATCTGGACAGACCAATAAAAATTCAATTTGATATTTTCTCCAAGTCTGTGCGTAAAATATTAATAGTACATGAATCCATGTGCGTTTCTTGGCTTGTAATTTGCATGTGTGTTACTTAATCATGTTTTGGAATTTAGTCCATGTAAGACAAAGCAGAAACCTTTATTAAAATACCTTATTTATGAATGTGAGCTCCTATTCATAATGATAATGGTAACAGTTCATTAATCCCTGTGGGGAAATTCTCCTTTCACCTAAGCCAATCCTGCTATCCTTGTTGGTGGGAAATATTAAAAGATAATATAGTCGAAATTTGATTTTGGAAGCCTTTTTATAAAAAGGTTTTGATATACTGTAGCTCAGCATGACGGTAAAATGCTGATCCTTGTTTCGGAGATGTTTAAGTATATAAATGGTTAAAGGTAAGTCACTATTAACGTATCTCTGACCATTAACTTGCCTGAATAACTTTAATTTATTTTTTCCTTCTCCTCTTCCTTATTCACATTTGAAGTATTAAATCGTCTGGATTTTCCTGGGCTTTCAAGCGTTTCTTTCAAAGGGTATATGTTCAATTATTAGAATGAAATTAAAAGCAAAATTTTCTTATTTTAATCTTATACCGTAACTTCACCTGGGAATACAGAGGCCTAATGAAAATTTATTAAACTTAATCGGTCTGATAAAATATATAGTTACGAGGCACTCCATAGAGTGACTGTTTTACGGGATCAATAATCTAATGGTTTTTAAAATAAATGTGTAACATTGCTGATCCGGAATAACCATAAAGAAGTGATTTCTTGGGGGGGGGAGCGAAAAAAGCTAAAAATGAATCGATACAGTTTTCTCATACAGTAATTAGTGCAACCCTTGGGCTAGCACTTATATATACTGTATATATAGCGACGCTGATGATAAAGGTTATTTTAAAAAAAACAAAAAAAGCCTTTCCCCCACCATTTGCATCTTGCATCTCTGTGGCCCCAGTATATTTATTGGACCACATGACTGTTGCCGGATGATGTCAGGTGACACATTTATTATTGAGCTGCCAGCTAAACCGGCACCAGCTGCTTGTCCCCACCTTGGCTGAGGGTGTCCCCAGTGTTTCCCAGCTTGTGCAATTTATTAGGGACATTTATTTCGCTTCCCCATCATACCAGAAAAAAAGAGGACATAAAAAACACAAGGTCATAGGCATCCTTTCTGGAGACAATGGGCGAGAACTCAGACTGAGCTCCCACAAACGGCGTGACAAAGGCCGGGGTCTGAGCTTTGGAATTCGGCTATGCGGTGACATCACAGGACGTCCTGCCGAGGGCTTTGGAACCACAGCCTTTGGAAGGTTCCGGGGGAACCGGGATTAGCGTGGAGCGGCATGCCGATCAGCATTCATCACACCACCATTACTAAGGACAGGCATGTTACATGAACCATCATAAACTTTCACGGGAGGCTGTGTTAAGTAGTTCGCTGTGTTGAGGAGCCAAAGTAGAGTATTCCCTCTTTAAGCAGGGTACAAGTGATGCAGAACTTTTCTGGGGACCATAACACCCGAGACAGTATAACAGACTATACCAAGTTACACACAGGAAAACATTGTGGCAGTAATATATTTAAAGCGGCACATCCTTGTACCTTAGAGGGCACTCTTGTAAACAGGAGGCAAGAACAGACCAAGCTGCGGCGAGACTTAAACGAAGAATGCTGAAGGTTGAGCTCTCTGCCCTAGGCTGACGTGCCAGATGTTTTGACTTCATGCCTGTGAAAATACCTCTGAAACAATTTTCAAAGTTCACCTTGAGACCGGACACATCCTACACTGTCAAGCACATCCAGCAACAAAGCGAATGCTCCAATTCTCTAGACACGCGCTCGTATGGTAGGCCAGAGGGAGGAAAAAAAGAAATGGAGAGTGCATTCATGCAGCCAGACGCACCGCATATTAAGAGACGGCGGGAGACACAGCAAGGGGCGGGGCTAACCTGATGAGTTCTGTTTCCATGGTAACAGATCAGCAGTCCCCCCCAATCCCAGGCCAACAAGTGCTTTAGCTAATAATACCCAGGTAACAGTGATTAAGCTGCTGGTTGCATTAATGTTTAAATATGGCCAGCTTGTGGAGGGGTAATGTATAGTTGATCTGTTTCGGGGGGAGTGTGGCTCTGCAGGTTAGGATGTTGTGCCTGGGATCACACCGTGACTGGTGTCAATCCCAGGGTCGGCAGAGTGATTTTACCACTGCGCCCCTGAACAAGACCCTTAACCCCTGATTGCCCCAGGAACTGTCTGACCCTGCTTTCATAACTGTGTGCTGCTATCAGTAGAAGCATCTGCTAAATAAATAAAACCTAAATGATTGATTCAAGGAGTGGGTGGTGATTACTTAGGATAGTAACTAATGATAGATAGAAAATATGAAGACGGTAAATATTGCTTTCAGAAGGTGTAAAAGTAACACTGACGTCCATGTGATAGTGACCTATGTAGAGCCAAATATGTAACCAGGTGTGTTATAGCACATGCTAAAGCAGTTTTGTGTGGTTACTTCCCAGGCCTTCTGTGTGTCTGTCGGAAGGTGTCTTTGCCCCAGCCTTGTGTCCTATGCTACATGGGACAGAATCCAGCCCTCTAGGATATATAGTAAGATGACATACATGCATGAATAATGGAAATCATATTTGCTGTTTATCGAGCCTGCCTATCTTGCTACAACCCTGTTCAAATGAGAGCTATCGCAACCGTATCAAAACATACAGTCTAACCAACGGACGCAGCGCCGGCGATTCCCCATCGACGGCGTGACGATTTGATGATTGGCCCCTGGGCAGCGCGCTAACCGGCGGCTCGCTGAGGATGGCGCAGGTTAAGTGCTGCTTCGCTTTGCTGGGCACAGCCTGACACCTTCCGCCTGTTGTGGGCAGAGCTTAAGCCCACTCATGCACCGCCGTCGTCAGTCGTGTGGGGGTAGAATTATGAAATTGGTATCGGTAAAAATGTTTCAGAGAATGTTTAGGGTTGCCCTTTGTATTTGGAGACTCCCGTGGAGTGGCCCTTCCGGTACATTCTGTGAGTTATTAGCGCTTGTAACTCTTGTTCCCTTTCCTGTCAGTCTGCCCACACTCCAAACTTCAGCATCTGGGGTGTTACTCTTGAAAACCATGTATTCTATTCATGTTGCTCACCTTCTGATAATTACAACCTCGAATCCATCTTTTGTAGTGAATTTCACCCCCACCCCCTCCCTCCTGAGTTAACAAACGTTTCTTTTTTTTTTTTTTTTTTTTAACCTGTCCTTCGCCTCCTGGAGGTTCATTCTGTACCCATCCATTGCCAGCTATCAGGGGTGGAAAGTTCAGGTCCAGAAAGTACAAATCCAGACCAAGATTTTGGTTAAACCCACCAGTTGAGTATAAAGAGTCACCGTGTACTCAACTGCTTGGTTGAAACAAAATCTTGGTCTGGATTTTTACTTTCTGGACCTGAACTTTCTACCTCTGCCAGCTGTGCTTTGCTCCTCAGAATACAGCAGAGATGAGGCTTCTCAGGCTTCTTTAAGGCTTCTTCTTAAGGAACCTTTGATTCTCATGCTGGTCAGAATCATCTGAAGGGCAGCAGATGCTGGGTCCTTTGAGATCAAAAGACCTAACGATGAAGAAGCACTACCGCAACGTTAAATGTACACGTTAAACCGAAAAAGCAACGTCTCGAACATTATTAGGAAATCGTGTTCCATAAACAAGGTCATAATTGTGTTTCCACTGAAACTCTGGATGTCCCAATAATCAGACATTAAATCTGGTGGAAAAATAAACCAACTATTAAAATCAAATTGATTTATCGGTATGTGTGAAGAGGTACAGATCATACAGGAAATGAATGGAAGGTGTGACAAGCATAATGTAAATATATTTATCCAGTAAGTGTAGGGTTTCCTAATGAAGAATCAAGTAGCAATTTATACTACAAAGACACTTTCACTGCACAATCTCAGTCAACTTCAGATTTCGTGGAAAAAAATAACCACGAGATTATTCGGCTTTGTTTTACAGCTACGTTTAATAAATCGAGTTAATTTCATGGTCTGCTCTGATGTGCTCGGTGCTGTTTCATGTGAACCTTAACTGGCAACATTAGCCGCAGCCCTTTCATGTCACAAGCATAGTTGGGGCATGAACATCGACAGACCGAGGTCACGCCGCTCAAGTCGGGAACATCGCCGTCCCCTGCAACTCTGCCATTTCCGTCTGTATTATGTGCTGTTGTGGAGTGTACAGATTGGCTAGTTTCCTTTTTTTTAAAATTTTTTTTACCCCACATCCTCTCATTCCGCAAAGTAATCATTGTGTTGTCCATCTTCTCCCAGGCTCTGAACTTCAGAAAACAGCATTGTTTGTCTGCACGTATTAATATTCCTGACCTCTGCTCTTCAGCAGGGTGTGCTGGGCTCAATGCTGACATTAATGGGACTGGAGTTTAATAAAGACGAAGCAGAAATAAAGATAAATGGGGGGGGGGGTATCTATGGAAGGAACACTAGCAGGTTTTTTGAATAATGCAATTAAATGAATTAAGAGCGAATGTCTTTCTTCCATTATTATTGAATGGGTAAAAACCAGGCCCGAAAAATGGAATGTTTGTATAAAAGTGTAATGAGGTCCTGGGGGCTTCATGGTGAAAGGCCTGTTTGGATGTGGTGGTTCTGATAAGGTGAGGCAGGTAGACACACGCGGCCTGTTACGGTGACTGTGTGTACTGTATACTCACGGCAGATGTATTGACAAGGCATGGCATGCTCATTCAGAATGCCACAGAGAGTAGGAAGACTCTGTACCGGCATTGTATCCGAAGATTCCATTAGCAGATAAAATGAATTGCACGTGGCGGAAAATACTATCATGTTTATTGATGTTTCATCATGTCCTTCTGTCTCATAAACTGTGAAGCGTCTGGTTATCAAACCGGCTTATTCTGTGCAAGAGAGGTCTTCACCGTCCAACGTTTCCACAGTAGCTATGCTTGGAAGGAAAAGGCATTGTGTTTGGAGTCATACCTACTTTTCCCCTTCATCCTGACCTCTCTGGTCCTTCTCCTCCTCATTGCCGCTAATCTCACCCCTTCTTCATCTCTGTACGACAGCAGCATGTTCTGTATATAATTTTCTTGCTGTCTTGCTTATCTGTGAGTGAGATTTGTTTCTTAAAGGCAGATATAATGCAGGAGAGTTTTCACAGAGATGTCTCTTTCTTTGCAAATAAATTCTTAGCGCTTCAGGACTGTTTCGGTTTTTGGTGACCTCTCCACTCCTCTTCTTTCACATGCAGTCCATCCATACGTCCATCGATCATTCCTTCCATCCGTCTTCCAGCTGCTGATCCAGCACAGGTCGCGAGGTTCAGAGTGGAGCTTTATACCAGGAAGCGCAGTCGCTGTGTAATTTATAGATTCTGTTTCTACTAACCGCATGCTTTTGGACGGTGAGTGGAAAGAGTACCAGGAGAAACGCAATAAGGAGATGATACAGACTCCACCAGCAGAGTGGTGTAGTCCAAAGGTCCCGCTTTCCACACAATAAACGCATAGTAAATGTAGTAGCATATAATAATTAATTCATCTTCTCTACCCAGAAGCTACGGGCATGAGGCAGGGAATACCCCGTTGCCAACCCATCACAGGGCACACACTGTTCACACACACATTCACACTTACGAGCAGTTTGGTATCTCCAGTACACCTCAGCATGTTTCTGGTCTGTGGGGGGACGCCCTATGACATGGGGAGGACCGGCAAACTCCACAAACATGGAGCTGGGGCAGGGAGTCGAACCCTGGTCTCCGCCATGCCGTCTCCACATATAGTAATACTATAGTACAATAATATAGTAATAGGTATTGGTTTGGTTTGGTTATATTGTGGTTTAAAGGTTATTTGTTCTTCGGAAATTTGGCCAGAACCTGGTGTCATACTGTCACTGCTGTTTTCCTTCTCTTTCGCCGATCCTGACAAATTCACATTTAACGCAGATTGAAACGGCCCTTCCTGAGTGCTACTTGGGCTCTGCAGCTCAGATGAGTTCAGTTCTCACCATGGCATTTACAGGCTGGACCCAAAAGGGGAAATTGTACCTGTCCTGCTGTGGAAGAAGCGTTTTTAATCGACCGGGTCCAGATTACACCGGCCCGATAGTGGCTGGCTGACGGTGGCCAGCAAGGAGCTATATATTGGTCTGAAATTACCTTATTAACTGCGAAGCAATTACTGCAACATCTGGTTCCATCAGAGCTGATTCCACACATAGGAGGGGAGGGCCGACGATCTTGGTCGGCTCGCTGTAGATTCGCTCTTTGGTCCAACAGCAATGTGAGAACAGCTGAAAGCGTTCAGGTGGAAACAAGCACATGTACGTGTCCTGCTGGTCCAGAACTCCCAGCACCAAAACGTGAACATCTGTATTCTACATGTTTACATTTTTGATCATCGTTATTTTCTTGTCCTAAAACAGCAACAAATGTATCTGTGATTGAGAAGCGTGTCCCCAGAGAGGTGCCTTATTTCTGGCATCGGCAGTCTAAGATAGGATATGAACACTTGCTTGAGGTACTTGACATTTTCTTCTCCCTCCCCGGTCCCAACATTGCATCATCTGGACTCTTTCTCTCTGACCCAGCGCTGCTGAGGCAATAATCTCTGAAAACATAACAGATTCTTTCAGGAACTCGCTTCCTTTGTGAAGAAATTCCCCTCTTTTCCCCTCCTGAAGGTGTGATACCATTCCGTCTGCAGAACTCTCTGCCTTGTTGCATTACCTCCCCCGCCTCCCCCCCAATTTCTAACCCACATCTTTAAAGTAAGCTGTCAGACTTTCAAATGCACTAGCGGATTTTAACCAGGTGAGCTGTCACGCTCCTTGCTGCTCATGCGAATGGCGCTCAGAACAACGGAAAGCAACAATTAGCATCAGAATTTTAGGTGACGCCCTGTCCTATGACCTAAAAGGCAAATCAATCACTCTCTTGATCTGGAAGAGGCAGCCGGCCGACTTTGCCGGCACCCGTCGGCCCACAGCGCTCAATGTCAGGTTTCGGCATAACGGCAGCATTGCTATTTAAAAATGGTCTCTAACATTTGCAGGTTTGCTTTAGATACCACGTCCTTGTTCCTTTGTGCCTTTTTTTATACGATGCTGTTTATTGACATCCACGGGGAGGATCAATCTTTTTTCGCAAACATTTTTTAGTAAGGGCCTAAACTCCCTGGGGGAAAAAAAAAATTCTCAGAGCATGCTAGATAAATAGCTGACCCTGCACTAGGACCTGAGCTTCGCTCTTAACTGTATATGTGTGTGTCTCAAAGGAGGGCATGATGGGATATGTGAAAAGAAGCATTCCAATGCACCAATGGCAAATAAAGAGTCATTTCATTTCCTTTCACTTTTTAATTTCTTACAGTGGTAACACCGTGTAAATACTGATGCTTACAAACCCCATAGCTCTGTTTGTGACAATATTGGTGTTTTTCCATAGACGGTGCTCATAACCCTGGCTTTGTTAGAGTACAGGTACGTTGGGTGTTGTCCTTGAATTTGGGCTGGGGGGGAGGATATGGTAAGGGGGTTGTGTGGTAGTGTGAACGATATAAATTGTCATTGGGGGGGGTAGAGGTGGTGATGGCAACGGTGGCTGTGTTTTTATTTTTTATTTTTTTGAACTATGCTCTCCGCGACCCGCTAACAAATGGCCCCATGGCCCACTTGATTTTGGGTTGTGACCCACTAGTTGGGAGTGGCCGCCGCGGAGGGTGACGGTGTCCACAGGCACTCAGACCTGGCCTAGGACAGGCAGGCCTTCTGAGTTCCCACGGATGCGGTGTATATGCCGGGTTTCTCCAAAGGAAAGGCTCCCTGGGCGGAATCCCAGGCTAACATATCTGTTTGCAGGCTCCTGTTTATTTTTCCTGCCGACCCAGTCGGATGCTGCCTTTGTGTCCCCATTTGCACTGTGCCGCTGTGCCTTCGTTTTGGTGCTAGACACGTGGAGGCCTATCGTGCCAATATATGTGGGAGTGGTGGCCTAATGGTTAGGGAAGTGTGTGTGGGATTGATGGGTTGCCCTCACACTACTCCATGGGTGCCAAGCGATAGTTGCCCACTGCTATGTCATATACGGGTTCAATTTAGAGAACACATTTTGTGGTTGTGTGTCAACAATGACCATTACTTAAAAAGCCCCTTTGGGGACCCTAACGTTTTATTTAGTTTCAATATCAAATAAGTAGTTAGCCGGGAAGGCTGAGAAGATCAGCACCAGCTAGCTGGTTAGCAGAACATACCGTTTCAGCGTCTCTTAAATCAGTGTTTCCCTAACCAGTCCTCAGGGACCCCCAGATGGTCCACATCTTTGCTCCCTCCCAGCTCCCAGGGAATTGGGAGAGAGCAAAAAACGTGGACCGTCTGGGAGTCCCCAAGCACTGGTTTGAGAAACACTGTCCTAAATACAGAATGTTGATTTAATATTTACTGTAGTGACTTCTTTTGGCCAATAGGGGGCATCATACAAATGCCTGGTTGAGTGCTGCTGAACAGGGCCTCTGTATATAGGCTGCGATGTGGCTGAATGTCTCTGCTTGGAATTTAGCTGGCGCCTGAGAGATTTCCGACTGTGAAAATTACACAAAATTACATTTACTTTCTCGTGTAATATTTTAACATCTTTTGACATGCGTTACTTTTTCGTAAGGCCTGGACTGTAATTTCCGTGCCGCGAATGGTATAATCGATGCTTGTTGATGCGCTTTAAAAATGGCCCCTCTCTTTTGGCGTCCTCCTGATATATTTCTTTACTGGTCCAAATATTGTCATTTGTGCTGATGTCATGTGTCATTTGCCGCATGATAATAGCAGAAGTGCTCCCGCGCCCCCCTCCCATCCCTGAAATGTGACTCCGCTCCCTGCCCCGAGGCCAGGCGAGTGCCAAGATTATTAAGCAAGCCTCTGTCCGGACGGGAGGGAAATCCATATTGTTAGCTGATGCGGCCGGAATACGGGAGGAGAGCATTTGCTTATCCCGGGAGGCGCAGCTGTGATCGGCATCTATTCCTATTGACCCTTCCCTAGGCGGATCGGTACCAAAACGGAGCCAAAGTCCAATCAGGCCGCTGATCAAAAGTCATGTGACCAGTGCAGTTTGTTGCAGGTTAATAGGTGTAGCACATAACCTCAGGCAGTGGGTGAGACCGCTGGGTCTTTTTCCATCTCAAATATCTCACTGGCCTTTTTGCTTTTCCCATAAGGTACTTGCCAGACTTTGAAGTACTATAAAAGACTATTAAATTACAAAAAAGTGACATTTTTCTCCTACCTGGATACTTCTACAACTATTTCCAGTGAAATATGTTGGCTCTCTGTGGTACTTTGACTAGCTACCCTGACACTGTACAGCATGCAGTTCTTCACACTGTGCTCCAGTGGTACCTTACTTGGATTGCTGTTTATAATTTTTATTACATCATGGGGACTTCCATTTTACAAAAGACTGCTGTTGGGGGGGTAATATAAAATGATTCAAATGAAGCTCTATATCAACAGTAGCGTAGTAGTGCCTTCCTGAGGCATAAACCTACAACAGCCCTGGGGGGGGGGAGGGGGGCAGCACTTCCCAGGGACCCTTGAATAAACAAAAATATACAGAGATTTGGGCAGATGGGAGATCCGTATATTAGTTTGTCCCATATCGCAAAAATGATTTTTTGTTCCACATTTTTGTACACATATTGTGGGGGAATTCTCGCCCCCTTGCTTGGCAAGTGTTATTGTGGGAACTGCCCCCCCCCCCCGCCATTTGGCAAATTTTATCGTGAGGCATTCGAGGGGGAAAATGGTATCATTTCTTCAGATTGAAAGTGACAACCCTTGGTGGGGCAGGGGGGGGAGGCAAGGTGACATTTTGTCATTGGCAGGGAGCCGTGAATTTCTAGTTACGCCCCTGAAACAGGCCCCGCCCCACATATCTGACTTCTCCCCCCAAACCACCCACTTGCCCTATTTCACCCTCCGTGATGCAACACCCCGTCAGCCCTGGATTTAGAAATACAGCAGTAACAGGCTCCGGATCCTTCTCTAGAGACCCACGCTAACATGGTGTAACTCCTCTGTGTGCTTCCCGCTCGCTGAGACACACCGCAGCCCCCTGAATGCTAACAAGGGTGTCCTCCGTCATCTCCCATCATGCACGGCTCCGCGAAGCGGATGGAAGATCGCTCACGGACCTTTGACAAGAAGGTTAAATCGCGGGAATTGACTCTACTGTCACACCCTTTAACTGGGTGCTTAACCAAGAAGAATTATCGGCCCGTATTAAATAGGTTAAGTGTAAAATGGGAAGATATGCAAGTTGCATCAGATGAGAGCGACTAGGGAGATAAATACAATGTTTAAAGAAATAATGGATAGAGGACATCCAAGTTAATTCACTGTAGTGACAAAGAATGCTGAAAGGTTGCATAAACTGAAAAGGTCAAAAGGCCAGACAGAACCACCCCTGTTATCCAGTAGTTCAAATTGAGTCTGCAGAGACAAATGTCAAGACCGCGTGGATTAAATCTGCAATGTCTTTAACCACCATCCTCACCTTTGGCCTCATTAATACGGGCATTTAAAAGCCCTAAACGGTACCTCACAGAGTCATTAACTATGTGAAGGGTATGACTGTGCTCCACAGTTAATAAACTGTGTCGAGGAATGCAGGCTTTTAAAATAATCACTGTTTTCCTCAGGTCTACTCCAAACTGTCCAAGGTATTGCTGCTAAAACATTCAAAGAGCATTCCCATTAAATATAAATGATCACACATCCTTAACAAGTTGAAAGTAAGAGCATCTGTTAACTCTTGTGAAATGTAAATCTGTTTCATTAGAAATGCACAGAACGGCAATTTGACCCCGGAAGGTTCCCTCAATAAGAATTTATTTTGTTAAAAAGAAAGAAAAAAATAAAACAGCGTGTTTTTCTGAATGTCCAACTTGCATTGACGAAGGCTAATCATTCATCCATCCGTCCATTTTGTATAACTGTACTGGCTCACAGGCTAACACCTCCATTTTAAACGTGATATACTGAATATTGCTAGATTAAGAATACTACAAAAATAAGGATGTGGTCAAAAATATTGGTACTCTTGCACTTAAAAAAAAACTGACAAAAGTAACTGACACCTTTATTCCATAGGCCAGAATCTTTGCTTTTGACTTGTGACTAAATAAAACAAATGAAAAGATATAAAAGGGAATAATATAGAAAAGATAAAACAAATAATTAGATTGTTAATAATAAGATATCTCATTCAGGCTCTTTAATTAGTATCTCAGGTGACTTCAGTCTTATAACACTGGCCAACATTTAAAAATTTTTTGTTGGGTGATTTAACAAAAACAAGTGCATGTTCAACAGTTTTTCATGTAGTTTCAGAATATGTACATACATACTCCAACAATAATTAGCCATCATATTTACATTCCAACGTCCTTGGTATCTTCGCTCCATTTCACTAACATCTTGGTGAAATCTCTCACCTTGCTCCTCACTATACTCACCCAAATTTTCAGGAAAGTAATCAAGGTGCGAGTCTAGGAAATGCATCTTGACACTCATTCTACATCCAAGATCTTGAAAACGACATATCATATCCTTGACGTGAACCTCAGTCAGATGACTTCTTGTTTCTGAGGAATCCATCGACGACTTTACAGAATTCTTCCCAGGCTTGCCTCTCCACTGTCATCATTTTGGCTGCAAATACACCGTCCTTCAGCAACCCTCTTATCTGTGGTCTGCCTTCCGGTACCGAGTGACAGTACCGGAAAGTGGACCACAGTTCTGCATACAAAGGTCGGCGTCAGTGGACCTGCAGCAGCATAGCTGTAAGTTTACAGAACTGCAAGCTGCCTGTAAACCCTGCTGGCTAGTTTGTACTAAAAATGAGTCTATGACTGGTATCAAAATGACATTATTAGGTATACAATGCATTGTATATGAAAAAATTTAAGTTGAAATCACGGAAAAACCAGGCGTGCTGGAGCAAATCTAAATGTGCTAAAAATGTTTGTATATGAAGGGTGTTTGAAAAATGTCATTTGATATTATTCCAAAAATTTGATGTCGGCTAGTGTAATCAGTCACCCAGCTTATTCAAATAAAAATGATACTCGCCTGTTCTGTCACTGTGTCACACTGAACATGGACAAGAGAAGGAAAGCAAGAAAGTAACAGCCAAGCCTAGTTAAAATAAAGGTTACAAGATTATCTCCAAAGAATGTCATGCTCCCATGACCACGGCTGCTAATAATGACAAGAAGTTTAAGGTCCATAGGACAGTAGGCAACCTGCCTGGGTGTAGGCCCAAGAGGAAATTTAACCACAGTGTAACCAGATGTTGAGTTTGGATGGTGGAGAAAGAACCAAGAAAAACTTCCAAACAGATCCAGGCTGACCTCTGAGATCAAGGTACAAAAGTTTCGATTTGCACCATCTGTCGCTGTCTGTGTGAATGTTGGCTCCTTGATAGAAGACCCAGGAAGATTCCACATCTGAAAGACAGACACAAAAAGGCCAACTGCAGTTTGCTAAAATGCATGTTGACAAGCCATGCTTCTTCTGTCACAACAGTTCTATGTTTACAGAAGACAAAAACGACGCATTCAAAGACAAGAACACCCTTCCCATCGAGAAACATGGAGTAGGCTGATTGTAGTTATGAGGTTGTTTTGCTGCCTCTGGCACCAGGTACCTTGAATCTGTGCAGAGCAAAATGAAATCAGAAGATTGTCGAGGCATTCTGGGGCGAAATGCACTGCCCAGTGTCAGAAGGCTCTGTCTCAGTCGCAGGTCATGGGTCCTGCAGCAAGATAATGGCCCCCGCCCAAGAATGGCTGAAAAGAAAAAATTGGATGATTCTGAAGTGGCCTGCCACGAGTCGTAATCTGAATCCATATGAACATTTACGAAAAGAGCCGAAAGTCTGAGTTGAGAGAAGGAACTCATCAAGCCTAAGAACTGGAGCTGTTTGCTGAAAAGGAGTGGGCGAAATTGCCAGTTGGTAAGTGCTGAAGGCTCATTCGGAGAAAGAGAAAGACTGATCAAGTTATTCCCTCAGAGGAGTGTGCTACTAAATATTAAGTTAGGGGTACCGATTATTTTGTCCCTGCAATTTTCATTTATTCTGTTTATAACAATAGTTTTAGTCATAAATCAAAAGCAAAGTGTCTGCTTTATGGAATAAATAATGGTGGATGCTAATTCCTTTTGTCGGGTTCAACTTATTTGGTGGTAAATTGTGATTCTTTTGTGTAAAGTGTAAAGGTACCAATACTTTTGGCCACTTCTGTAGTATAGTAGGAAAAAAAATCTTTAAAATCTTAAAAATGCACAATGTGTGAATAACAGATTTCGTGTGTTTCGTGAACACAAGGCTGCATTGGCCCACTTTTACTTAATTAAATTTAAAATAACAATTATTATTATTCTGAAAACTCCACTTGCCATAACTATTTTGCAAGTGCCTGAAAATACAGCTATGGAAAATATTAGGAGACAGTTTATTTGTTTCACGCATTTTTTAATTTATGGGTGTGCATCTGTGAATAATATACATAATTTTGCAAACTGGTTTTTCTATGTTTCTCATTAATGAAGGGCTTCTTCCTTGCTTTATGGGACTTCAGTCCTGCTTCTAGGAGCCTGATATGAACTGTCCTAGCAGTGCACCTCACACCTGCACTTAATGTTTCCTGATCCTTTTGAAGGTCACTTGATGTCATCCCCCGATTCATGAGAAACTGTAAGATAAAGTTAACAGTCATCTCTGGCATTAGAAAGTTGCTTCTGCACTCTATCTGGCTGGTTTCTGGTCGTTCCCAGTACCTCCTGCTTCACATTGTTCTTCTGTACTGCTGTCTTGGAAACTTTGAGCCTGGAAGCAGCCTGCCTCACAGTGTAGCCTTCTGACAGCAGAACCACAATTAAACCAGGTTTTTAAAATGGAGATATTTCAAAAAGTATAGAGTGGTCTTTTCATTTCCCCCCCCCAAAGCTATATATAGACATGCAATATTAGAGACAATTCTGGTTGCGAAAATTAACATGAAATTGGGCGAGAAGTGCATTCTTTATGTTCATTAATTAGTCTCTCTCTTCCAGGGCCAGGTCGATTCTCCCTACGCCCACATTTCGCCATCCGACCCCGTCTGATTACACAGCAAAACCCCAAGCCTGTCAAAGCGAGACTGTAAAAAAAGATCATTGCGGATCGTTGAAAGAGACAACAGGCAGGATAGGAACGAACTGCACTAATCCCACGATGAAGCCCGTGTGTTACGGGCCCAGCAGTGCGGCGGCAAGCGCATCGTGACCCAGGCACCTCGATCCGGGGCTCCGGTGGGGGCGGATGGACCTTTTTCCACGTGGGGTGTCGGCAGGTGGTCCACGAAGAGCCGAGCGAAGCAGCGATTCTCGGTTTAACTGCGGCCCCTGTCAGCGACCTTAGGTTATGGGAAAATTGTGCTTGCGCGAAATGAAACTGGTAAAACATAACATAAACATTACACTTCATGTGAGTGTATTCACAATTTGCAATTTGGTATTAATATTTAAGTCGACAGCTAGGACGCCTAATTAACATGCTACCCCACGCTTAGAGGCGCTCACACACACACACACACCACGATTAATAGCACAGCGTACGTTCAATGACCGACCTCTTTGTCCCTCACCTACTCTTTGCCATTCGTGCACTTTCAGGCTATTAGTTTACATCCCCAGACCCACTTCCAGTTTCCCCGTTTTAATGAAACATGTTGTATCTCACACCTTAAGCCGCTTTCCTTTACAAATCGCTTCGTCGATGAAGGACAGACAACTTTAAACTAACTGGGTGCAAAAGAGTGAAATCGCCAACGCTTTGAAATTCAATTTCCCCCACCGTATGCAAAACCTTCTTTAGCATATCATTATTATTATTCGGCTTTTCGAGATTTTAATTCCCCCCCCCCTCCTCCTCCAAGGAAGCTTTTCATCAAATGACGATTTATGACTACATTCACGGAATCGTCGATAGCCTACAGTTGCGATGTTGAACTGCACAGGTAATTACTTCATCGGAATCTAATCATTAAAGTAATTTTGTAGGTTATTTTACTTAACAGCCTGGGACTTGCAAGTCATTATAAACTATATATCCTGTACAAATTAGTCATCGGGAAATTGAAGGCGACGCGTGGCTCCGCACAGATGCCTATACGCAGTTAATACACGGGTATGTATATATAGGTTAATATCGTGTTGAAGCAGGTTTGCTGTCTTCGGAAATGATGCGTGCGGCGTTTTTATCACTTTAAAGCGCCAAGCGCGTCCAGCTCAGCAGCGAGCGCATCGGAAGCTGGAGCAGCTGCCTTTCGGGAATTCGCTTGTCTTTAAGCAGCAAGTATTTAGATCCCTAATTCCGCTCGGTTTTATCACTGTGTGCCATCGAGCCACTTCGGAGACTTAGACCGGCCGGGGTGGCTGGCGGCCAGGGCGGCGAAGGAGGCTGCGCTTCGGATGTGGACATTTATTCCGCTCCGGCCGCGATCCGGTCCCTGTTGCTGCGCTAAGCATTTTCAACTACAGCAGGGGCGAGTTGAAGCGGAACCCTTGTGTGAGGAGAGATGAGCCACTAGATGTTTTTCCCTGCTACAAATTTCCCCGAAGACGAGAAGAGAGCGGAACCGAGGGTCTGGGACTGGATCTCCAACTGGATTTAAAGAAAAGCGGATTGTTTAAATATCATCAGCAACTGTTTGCTGCGGCCATTCGGCGGGTGCGCTTTGCTGTCACTCTCTCTCTCTCTCTCTCTCTCCCCCTCCCTCTCCCCCCCCCCATCACCTTACTACCCCGCTAAATAAACAGCTATACTTGTTTTATATGAAGTATTTGGATACACCGCCGTTGCCCATTCATTTGTATCTTTTATTTAAAAAGTCAAAACTGCGCCGCTGAAAGCTCCGAAAAAAGGGGAAGAAGACGGCGGACTGCGCCGGGTGGTACGCGCTCAGAAATCTGCATGTAGTTTCCAGAGATACCAAGAAAGCTCATTTTAAAATACTTGCATATTAAGTGATATCTCGAGCGGGGGGAAATAAAAACCAGCGAAGCAAAGAAACCGGATGCGCAGGATCGACACAGGTAAGAGGCTCGTCCCGATATGTACCCAGCTAACTTCCACTGATTTGTAGACGTTCCTGAGACATCCTATGCATTCATTACCCTAAAATATAGAATAATTCACTTTTCAGAATAATCAGATTTAGTTTTTATCTTGAGTTTTCCATTTATACGATTCCCTTTCCCCTCATTGTGAATAAGATACCGGTAACTGCAGTAGTATTGATACAGCGAGTCCCCCTTTTCCACCATGAAACTGCTTTTAATATAGCAAAATGAACGGCGGTACGGTTGGCTGTTCTGTAATGAGGTTTCAGAAGAAGTCGATCAAATCGCAGCCCCCTCTAGATCCATTGCAATTTCGCTGTGAAGAACCGGTACGATGAAGCGTAATGAATGGGGGTGAACCGACATTGCTTTTCATTCAGTCCCTTATTCCGTGTAGCCTTTAGACATATGACTTTATTAACCCGTAAGAAGTCATTCATCTAATTTTGTCACGGGCCTGTTCTACACATGCCTTAGTTCGTGAAATAACTGCAAAGCAGGATTATTTATCGGCTGTCAATTATCCAATTAAATCCAGGGCAGGTTCAAGTGGCAAACGTAAGGTTAGGGCGCACGCCGCCTTAACGCGTGAAATCCGGCTAAATAAGTTGAAAGATTTGTCGGCACGTTTGACTTACCGTGGCATTCAGGCGAGTAGCTTTCATTAATCTTTGATCGTGTTTGAATCACCTCACATAATGGCATATTGAGCCGCCAATTCATAATCCTAACCATGTGTCGCTTTCGTGTGTCATGTTTTTTTTTTTTTAAGCAAAGACAGATGTCAGAAATGACTCATTTATTTGTCTCATATGGTGGACTAATAATCGCACAAGGATCCTTCTATTGGCATCATTTTCTGGTATGTCATAAAGGTCCTTGTTCAGTGGTAGAAATGCAAAGATGGAGCTAATTTTAATATAAGAGGAAACTTTATCTGCTCAGACTTGGGTTAGATGGCGCTGAAGGTTATTAATCAGGAACCACACACTATGTGTCGGAAGAGAACCTATCACTAGCACCCTTACTGAAGTTCTGGTTGGCCTTGCTCCTTGTGCACTCTGGCTGTTCTCAGTGTGTCTTCATTTACATGGAAATTCTTGGTTCCCAGCCCCTTTGCCCCTATCCCCCTGTTGAGGGACCCGGAGGTTTGTGATGGCTATTAGGCATTTCCAACACAAAGCAGAGGAGTTGCTGTCGCTCACACCTGATGCCTCAACGCTGGTGTTTTATCTGGGGAAACCGCTGGCCTGCTCACCATGAACCGTGGCGACCACCTAATGTGTTACCTGTTACTCCATCTCAGGGCGAGGTTACCCCTAACTGCCCTTTGAGGGTGTTGTTTGAGGGCTGCTCTTATTATCCAGGCGACTACAGTCCAGCATATTATGACCATAGTAATGATCGGTTGTGCATTACTGCTCTCCACAGACATACATGCACATATAATGAAGATCCACCATAATCTTGAAGGTCAGTGCATTTCAGGCCTGGATTCTCGAAACTCGCTAGTTGTGTGACTCGCATGCAGTGCTGCAAATATATTCGAGAGGAGTCAATGACGGTAATGTCTGCAGGATATGTGGCACGCTTTGGCATATTGAGAAAACCTCAGATAGTACATTTAATATTTTTGTGGCTTTTTCGACTTTCATTTTCGGGAGAATGTCTGCTGTTGTTCATGTCGGTTATTGTGAATCTGTACACATTTCTGAAAATGGAGAGAGGAACTGAGATGTAGCCGTTAATGGAACATGGTACTATGAAGGACTGAGATTTAGCTATTAATGGTGCATGGTAGGCGGTGGTGTAGTGGAGAGCACTGTCGCCTCACACTTCTGGGACTTGGGTTCGAGTCTCTGCCATGGTTCTCCCTGTGTCGTCATGTGGTTTCCTCGAGGTACTCAAGTTCTCCTGCCCCCTTGCAGTCCAAAAACATGCTGAGGCTCATTAGAGCTACCAACCTGCCCATAGAAGTGTGAGTGTGCCCTGTGATTAGCTAGCGCTCCATCTTGAGTGGTTCCCTGTCTTGTGCTTGTTTTTGGATAGACTCCAGACTCCCTGTGATCCTGAAGAACACAAGTGGTTTGGATGGTATGAGGGACTAAGATTTAGTCATTAATGGGGTGAATGACTGGGATTTAGCTATTAATGGTGCGAGGTACTATGAGGGACTGCCGGAAGGCACCAGAACTCTAGTGTGTTCCGTAGAGTCTGTTCTAATGCAACTTGCAGTTGGTGAGTTTTGGTTTTTATCTCCTGTAATGTTCTTGCTTACACCCCCCCCACCGATGATCAGTAGTATGAAACAGAACTTAAACATCCCACTCATCCAATGGCATATTTTCTTTTTATTGCAAAATGTGTACCCACAACACTCACTGCTGGCCGTTCTTCTGCAGTAATTTCATTTTGTTAATTAAAATCCAGTTTTATTCCGTGCCTGATCAATATTCCCATAATAACACGTGGCTCTTATGTCTAACCCTGTGCCATATGCTGTTTCAATTGTGTTACTTATTGCTTTTCTCCCAGCATCAAATCGATGCCGATTCAATGAAGGCGGCAAGAAGTTGCACGCGGCACTATTTGGGGGGGGGGGGGAAGCGTTGCCATGGCATCCGTAAACACATATTATGTGCTGTTCAATTGGGGGCTTTATATTGTATAACAGTCACCTTTATCACGGTTTTATAATCATTCTTTGTCTTCAGCAATTAATGCTGATTCTGTCTGGGCTTTGCTTCTCTCCTGTATTCGTGTTGTTTGCTTGTAATTGTTTTCGTATTTACACACTGGATGATGAGCATAATGTAAAGGACAGAGGATATTTCATTGCCAAACCAGTTTTAATGTAGTTTTTCATTAAAAAAACGTGTGGCTCAGTGGGCTAAGCCGTGTGCCTGTAATCACAAGGTTGCCAGTTCAAGCCCACCCTCAGCATGTCTGCGGCTCCTTGAGCAAGGCCCTTAACCTCCAGCTCCCTGGGCGCCCCAATAGGTGGCTGCCCTTCGCGGACAGCTTGCTCTACAAAGAAAGTTGAAGGAGGCGTAAAAAGAATTTCCCCACCGGGATTAATAAAGTATCAATTAATTAATTAGAAGTAGGTGCGAAAGTGACTGAGGCGGCATCACAGCCGATGAATAGACTCAAGGCTTCAGTCTAACTGGTTTCTTATGGATGACTGACTGGGAAAACATGTCTGCCGTTTGGAACGGCCCTCAGACAGAAGAGCAGAGCATAGGTGCATAAACTCATTGACGGCCAGATCAATTGACGGATAGGACGAGGAGGTGGGAGTTCTGCGTTGAGAGGAAGGTTAAACTGTGCGCTGCATTGATCATCTGGGGTGTTATATAAAGCGGCTCGGCGACGTGGACAATCATTTGCTATATTTACTTTCAAGGACCCCTCTGAGTACATTTTGCAACGATAAAAATATCACCGCTGTGGCAAACAGACCTTAAAACCCACGTCAAAGCCATTTTTTTGGACCTGCCTTTGGAAATGGTCATTATGTCCCCTGTAAGTGTGATCACTCATGTTAATGGGATGAAACTGCCTTCATTCCCCACCAGACTAATTTTGCCCGCAGTCAGAAGGGCCTGGGTAGATTAATGTGTAATATTAGCTCCCCAATTGCTGACGTGTACCTATCAAAACAGCCTTGGCTATCCCTTTTTTTTTTTTTGCTACCTTTTTTTTTTGTTTTGATCCTTATCGATTTGATTGTTTTACTTGCATTTAATGACTTTTTCAATGACCTCTGAAAATGATTAATCTTCCAAACAATTCCCATTTTCTGGAGCAACATGTGGAAAAGACAAAGTTCTTTTTTTTTTCCTTGTTTCTTGTTCCTTGTTGAAATCCTTCAACGTGTGTCATACTGCAAAATTGCTGGCTTTAAGTCCTGGCAGCTAAAGTCCTCATAATACTATTGAAATCGGTAACAGGGATATCTCAGAAAATTACAACCTCAAGCATTTCTATTATGAGAAAACAGAGCCTCACCAGATTAAAAACCTAAAACATGGGCTTGTTGTAATGCTGTCATAATGATTCTCACATCCCTTTAATAAGGAGACCAAGCTCAACAGTTGGAGTGTAATTTCCTGATGTCATCTGGGATGTTCTGAAAAGGGAAGACGATCCATCCGTCAAACCGTCTTCCTGTCTACTTTCCTGGTCAGGGTTGTGGGAAAGGGGGAAAAATTAACATAACGGGCAACTTCTGATGGCAGGAGAATGACACTGAAAGCGTTGCAGGTTTTAAAAATTCAGCAACACTTTTTCACACATCTTGGCTGCGTTATCTGATGCAGTCCAGTCCTCAGGGAACCACAGTCGGTCCATGTTTTTGCGCGCCCTGCCAGACAGTCCACATTTTTGCTGCGTCCCAGCTTCTGGTAGGGAGCAAAAATGTGGACACTCTGAGTCCCCGAGGACTGGATTGGGAAATGATGCTCTTCAGAACAGGTGTTAATGAATTTAAAATATTGACTCTGTGAGGTGTTTCATCATAAAAAAATGACCTTTAAAGATGGTGTATGTCGTTTTTAATCCAATTAACCTAGAAAAGTTTAGAAAACATTTTGTGACATTTCAATATTTTGTTAATAACATTCCCTCACATCTGCTAATACCATTGAAATGTTTAAATACAAAGTAGTATTTTGTTAAATGCATTTTTGTCATTATTGGTTAATTCCACTTGTAAAAAATGTTTATCTTTATTTTAGTATTCTCAATATTCCTAATACTGTACAGGAAAAAAATCAAGATTTACAGGGCAGGATAAGCACCCTTCGTTTCCACGGTAAAATGTTTCCTAGGTACAGGAATGTAACATTCTGGAAATATTTTATGAGTTTTAGGTGGCTTCTTATATTTTCCAGAAGAATAAGAGCAAGCATTTGAATTATCCATGATTTATGTAACATTTTCCTAAAGTTAAAAAAGCGGTTTCGAAAGAGCATTGTTAAATATAAATGTATGTGATAAAGTGAAAAAAATGGGACAATGGGGAGAGACATTTACGAAACAGAAGGTTTTTACATGAATATTTTTTTTAATAATAAGCCAGCATTGTTCAAGAAATGTCGTGGATGACACGCTGAGGGGAAGTTACTCGGTTAAATAGACCGTACCTCTTAATTACTAACGGTAAATGAGCTTTTGTATTCTGCTTGTATAGCGCAATGTCTTATCCGATGTCCTGATTCAAATCATGTAATATTAATTATATAAACATACACATAAGTGTTTGTGTGGTTACTCGCGTACCGTGAATTTACAAAAGCCACGAGTGAGATCCTGTCGGATTGATAGGTCCCTGCGGTTGTCACAGGAATCGTGGCAAAAATTACGATTTAGATCCAGTTCCCCAAATCCATAAATCCTTTACGTTTCATGAAGAGTTCAGGCTACTTGCAAGATACGGTCACAACCTACTGCAGGGAAAGCAGTCTCAGGTGATTCGTACGGCAGTTTTTTAAATGCGCAATAGGTTCTAACTACATTTTAATGCCGGTATCAGGAGAAATGTAGCTGGAAGAAAGTGGTCATTGAAATACATTTACTTCTCATATATGTGAGAAAGTGGTCAATTACAGGATACCTTTCCCATTTAATTATATATCCCTTCTCATGCATCGAACATCACAGGATCAATCTGTGTGTAATCTTATGTACAATATATATAACGAAAAAGCAGTTACGGAGGATGAATGGATCTATATACATGTAACTATGTGTTATGTACTGTGTTCACTATTTTCAGTGGGATTTCACGTTGTAATGAGGTGATTACAAGAAAAAATATATATAGACATTCTATCTTCTCTGTTGGACTTCCCAATGGCAAGTTTATGGCTGTGAGATATATCGCTCACATTTGTAGATATTTTAATCCCTACTTCTCAGTGTAATATTGCCCATACAGTTGCCCATAAGAGACCTTCTCCTGGTTTTTATTTACTTCTGTTTTCCAAAAGTCTGTGTGACACTCGAATTTTTTTTTCACTACCATGTTAAAAGAGGCAGACCCCCGTTGCTCTTTGCCCGTGAAAAAGGGAGCCCACGTCTTTGTTTACCAGTAATGGGCAACGTCGCCGTTCTGAGGGCTTGGAATGTGCCGGTCAGGTTGCTGTTTGTATCATTATGTTTGTAGACCACAGGCTTTCTAGTGTAAACTCCCGCTGAGCACAGAAGACATTACCAGTTTGCAACTAGCATGAATTGGTCAGGACTACTCCTGAGCAAATCTACTGGGAGGTCATTAGCAGTGCAGACCCAAACTCAGCCTAGTAACTGCCTTTTAATAACCCATTTTATTCCCATTATTCAAGTGGACGGTACTGTTTTCAAGGGAAAACTACGAATGCATCTTTCCATATCATAATAATATTGATAATGATAATAATGATGATAATGATAATAATGATTATGATAATCAGACAGACAGACAGATACACACACACACACACACACACACACACACACACACACACACATACACACACACACACACACACACACACACACCAATCAGCTGTAACATTAAAACCATTGAAGTGAGTATCATTGATTATCTGTCAAGCATGCCATCATATGTTAGGCAATTGAGCAGTCACTTCTTGAGGCTGATGTGTTGGAAGTAGGGGAATGGGCAAGCAGAATGACTGAGTGACTCTGACAAGGGCCAAATTGTGATGACTAAGAGACAGATCAGATCATTTCCAAAACATCAGGTCTTGTGGAGTGTTTCCCGTATGCAGTGGTCAGTAGCTACCAAAAGCGGTCGGAGGAAGGCTGAGCGGTGATAGAGTCCTCAGTGGCCAAGGCTCATAGATGCATGTGGAGAGTGAAGGCTAGTCTGTCTGGTCCGATCCTACAGGGGAACTGCTTGCTAGACAGGTTAAGTCTGGATCTGATAGAATGGTGTCAGAACACAGTTCATTAGAGCTTTCTGCGTATGGGGCTGCATAGCCGGAGACTGCTCAAGGTGTTCATGTCGACCCCCGTCCATGGCCAAAAGCCCCTACAATGGGCACTTCAGCGTCAGGACTGGACCATGGAGCAATGGTAGAATGTGGCCTGGTCTGATGAGTCATGTTTTCTGTTACATCATGCGGACGGCCAGGTGCATGTGCGTCGTTTACCTGAGGAAGAGATGGAACCAAGATGCACTATGGGAAGAAGGCAAGCTGGGGGAGGCAGTGTGATGCTCTGGGCAGTGATCTGCTGGGAAACCTTGGGTCCTGGATGTGGATCTTACTTTGGCACCATCTACCTAGACGTTGTTGCAGACCAGGTACACCCCTTCGCGGCAGTGCTATTCCCTGACGACAGTGGCCTCCTGCAGCAGGATAATGCGCCCTGCCACACTGCAGTACATACAGGCAAAAAACAAGGTCAGAAATGAAGGACGGCTGGGCCTCAACCCTGCACGTGTTGGTGTCCTTCGAGGACCTCGTACGCCTCCCGCATTTCTTCAAAACACCCGCGCGGGTACAATTCATGTCTGTGCCTTCCGCTGCCACTGGTAGCAGGAGAAACAAATTGGTTTCATGTGGAGAAAACGGCTCGGAGAGTGGGAATTAAGTCCGTGCCTGCTGCCGCTTCCTTGGACTGGATCCTGACGGTAATCACATTAGCTGGGTCAGAGATTGTTCTGGGCCCAGCCTCGCTGGCCCGTATTACAGCGAGGCCCACTGGTCCAGCCTCCAGACAGGGCTGCTGGAAAAAGTTATTTACATATTTGTGTGGTGATCTGATTACCCTTGTGATGCATATGGTGTTTTAATTTAGCAAATTTACAAACATTATACTTCCCATTCAGTGTGTCCCCAGGGTTGTACCCTGTGCTGCCTGGGAGAAGATCCAAGCCCACTGTGACTGGATCAGGGTTTGGAAGATGGATGGACGGACAGATGGACCGACAAACAAACATTGATATTGATCTCCCTTGTAAATACATAATATTTAAAACAACCCAACATATTCCAGATTTTAAACAGGTGTTTTGGCGATTGAATGTATGTTTTTTTGGGGGACATGGGGCTGGCGAGTGGTTATGATCAGAAGGTCACTGGTTCAAGTCCCAGACTTGAGAGAGATTTCATTGCAAGACACTTAATGTCCAGCATGTGTCACATGTCTGGAATTATTCCTCTTCATGGTTTTTGTGCCCCCATGAAGTGACAACACAGTTGTTTATAATGTGTTTTTTAATTTACTAGTGTGATTTTCACCACGCTCGTATACGGTGATTCGGTGTTTTTCGATCCCCAAATATACGCGTCCTCAGATAAGAGGGATCAAAAATGTTGACGTGTGGAGACCCAGTTTCTTGTGCACCGGCAGCTTCCATGTCCCCTGGAAGACACTGCAGCTGAATCCCAGTGGGCCGGTCTGGATTTTATAGCAGCCGGCACTGGTTTTAGCCCAGTGTGTGACTCTTGAACCAGTAAATATCTCTGTGGTCCCGGGTCGGTCTCTCAGTGGGCCCGTTGTCGAGGCTACCGGGAGGATTTGCCGGCGGTTTGTAGCAGATGTGAGGAGAGCCGCACCAGCACATGCGAACGCCCCTGCCAAGCTGTCTCCTGTCTCTGCTGACGCTGTGATGTGCGCCAGAGACCAATTATGTAGTTTTCCCTTGTTGATCTTAGCAGCATTTGCGATTTGTCTTTTGAGAGGCAGGGGTACCTGAAATCCGGGCCGGTCGGCAGCTCTGACCCGGCTGCTCCGGCATCATTTGCCAGATCCTACAGTATCCGGGGTCCCCCCTCCCCCTCCCTGGAGCAGAGGGCACCCTGGGAAATCCTAATAGTCATGTGTTGCTCTGCTCAAGTCAAGTAAAGCTTTACTGTCATCGCAGCCATGTATGGTACACGGTGACACAAAATAACGTCCCTGTTGGACCCACGGTGTAACATTCCTGACAGGACAGACGTTACACGGCTAAAGACAGAGTTTGGGAATAATCTATGTAGGGCAAAGGAAGGTTCCTGCACGATTATCACTAATGTAAGGGGAGGGGAGACAGAGGGAAGATTACTAGCTATATTTAGTACGTAACATAAAGACTCCACATTAGGCAAACAGCTACACCGTACATGACATGACAGAGGTTCTGTCCATGCTTAAAGGGGCGGTGCAGCAGGTGTAAACAGCTGTAAACAGTGTACTGATGTAAATAGTGTTTTGTTCCTTTTGGCATCACGTTATCTAGTGTTGAAGGACCCCCTAAATTATGTCACAGCAGACAATGTGTCGGTGAAGGAACTGGGCTCGTTCCGAAGGAAGGTACTTAACTGACTAGCGTATTCGATAAACATCCGACTGTATGTAATTTTGGTGTCGTCTTCACCGAAACGCTTCTAAGTATGAAGCTGTCAGTAGCTCCGTGATTGAGGAAGCGGAGTCATCGCTATCAGGATTCTCCCGCGAACTCCTTAATAGGCTATTATATGCACAGCAAAATGCTGATGGTATGCAGGGCTAGAGGAACTCGCATGAGTGGCGGGCGACGCAGACGTGCCGTCTTCTTCAGCGCGTGTATTTAATAAACGGGAGCTAGAAAGGAACCAGGAAATGCCATACTTTACATGTGTTACCTCTTTAATATTACTGTAGCCCAGGGGTGGGAAATCTTATCCGCAAAAGGCCGGTGTGTATGCGGATTTTCACTGCAACTCCCTAATTAGGTCAACTAATTAGAGGACTGATTGGCTGAAGAGTCCTCACACCTGGGTTTGAAGAGCTGACCTACAGGTTATCCCAAAAACCTGCACACGAACCGGCCCTTTGCGGATAAGATTGGCTACTGCTGCCGTAGCCTTATGCCCTGGTTATTTGTTGTCTGTCAGATGAACATGGCAAGCGTAATAAAAACGTGTTTGAAGCGTAATGCTGTGCTGAAATACCTTGAAGTCGATGTTTTTAGCTTAAAGATCAGGATGTATTAAAACTATTTCAGTGCGTTATCCCTGGGCCCATCTGACGTAGTTTTTAATTTTTTTCTTTCTTCCGGAATGGACCTGGGTGGGTGAGTTGGGGGGGGTGAATAGCTTGCACACTTGCCTGCGTCAGCCCTACTCGAGTCAACCGAGCGACGCGCACAGGCAGGATAATTGGGAAGGGAAATCTACCCGAGGGCAAATGAGAGGGGAAAGTGAGAGACCCGGGGCGTAGTGTGTGCGCTGGGTGCGTTATGGCAGCACAGTGGCAGGTGTGGGTCTGTTTTCTGGATGGAATATATCCCCCCCGGGGTGGGGGTGAGGCTACATCTGGCAGGTGCCTAACATGGTCTGACAGCAGGATGAGGGGATGGACTTGCTTCACTAGAGCCCCAGAAGCAAGCGACTACAGAGGCCGTCCGTGGAGGGATTCTCTCAGCCTCGCTTCTTCAGCCCAGCCATGGGCAGTGGGACGTGGAGGTTAAACGACCCTTCTGATGGACCCAGTTGAGGTTTGATGACCCAAGGGGCCCAAGTGAAATGAAAATTAAATGACGCCTTTGTTGCTCATCTGCACAAGTACATTGGAATGTTTCTATCGGCATATCCCATCATGCCGTGCTTTCAGACGTACACACAGCTTGGGGCCTGAGCACAGGGCCATTTATCCAGCATCCCTGGGGGGGGGGGGGGGGGTCTGCCAACGGGGTTCTGCCAAGAAGGAGATTTGACCTGGCGAC
>JAODLC010000042.1:18517825-18531211 GCA_026781145.1 Hippopotamyrus pictus | reverse complement strand
TTTTGGTATGCATTTCAGGGAAAAAAATGGTTAGGATTCAGGTGTAGTTGCAAATAGTGATTAATCCTGATTAATCCCCTGAAAATTCTGATTAATCTGATTAAAAATTTTAATCATTTGACAGCCCTAATATATATATATAGTTGGAGAGAAGGTCAGTATATCGTGGGCCACCAATTTCGGAGATGTTCTTGGCTGTGGAAGAGGTACGACTTGTAACGTGGCCAAAAAATTTCTGCATGAAGTGTCTGGAAAATGGGGTGTGTCCAATATAGCTGCCCCGCCCCACTGCCACTGTGTTTATTGGTAACGATCGAATAAATGAAACACTGAAAGCCAAGTGGGTGGGATTATCAGGCACTGTCAATCAAACGGACTCCCAGTTGGGTTAAATTAGGCAGTAATTAATGTCACTGCCCTGCGTTATGGTGGTACTGTAATTGGGCAGCTGTCCTGTTTATCCAGCCCTCGGTTTGAGTGTCACAATACCCAAGAGCAGTTCCTCATTCCGCTCCTTGGGGACACACAGGTCCACAGCTCTGCCTCCATCCCAGCTCCCTGCTAGACATTTATGTAAAAATGTGGATTGTCTGCTGGTCCTCAAGGAAATGGTTAAGAAACACTGCCCTAAAAATGCTGGTGTGGATGGGTTCTCAAGATGAAGATCCTGGTGGAGAACAAAACCGACCATCTCAGAATCAGAACTGCCTTAAGGTGGACTTGAGCTGCAACAGGGGTGATATACCAACAAAAAAAAAACTGTATCATCCCCTAGTGGATCCGCCAAAGCTTTACATCAAAGAGCAGAGTGTAGCTCATGCTAATCTTTACCGACGTGGCTCTTATTTCCCTTCAATAAAGAATTGGCAATGGTGAATTTGAAAGGATCAAAATGTTAGCTTTCTCATTGGAGCCAGATTATTGTGATTTAATGTGCTTTTCCCTAGCAGTTTCTGTTAGCTTATCATGGTTTTAAATCAGTGTCGGATTGACTAAATGAAACATTCTCTGCACAGTGACTCAACAGTTATATAATCAAAAGAAATTTTAATTGTATAAACAAGTAGATACAAGTAGTACTTAAAACTCATTGTTCTTGGACTGTAAAGCTTGGATGTATAAAGCTGTAGTCTGTGGCCAATAACATAAATTAATGTGTATTATTGTTGCATAATAAGTTAAATGATGATTATACGACATAATGTATGCAATGCATCTAGAATAATGCAGGAAATACAACGGAAACTGGGCAGGAAACTGGAGCTGTGAGTCCTAACGTGGGGATTTTTAATATTCTTACAAAGTCATGACCTTGTGTTTATTGCTTGTGTGAAACTTTCTTTTCAAAGTCAGGGCTGTACCGTGTTCCCATTGTGCTCTGGTTTATATGTTAAAATCCAGAACTGGAACTCTGGAACTGCAGAAATTCTATTCACATCCTTTGAGATTGACTTAGTTTGAATTCTGGAGCAAAATAAAATCATTCTGTAGATGATATTAGCATACTAATAAGTTTATTTTCCCAAGAAATTATTTCCATTTTTACCTATATTTGAGTTCCACCTACAGTATATTAGTTTTCTTTTTTCGGCTACTAGTCTAGATGAATGACAGTTACATTGTGATACATCAACACAGTCACACAAAAAAATGAGGTCCTGCAAATGATGGACACTTCATTCTTGAGTGGATAATTATCGGCGTACCCGTTGGGGTAAACGAACAATGCTCATGTGGGGGGTCTCCTTGCACGGCTGTGCGGACAGTTGAAAACAATTAGTGAAATGGTGTATTTCCTCCTAGTGTTCGTCTCCCAAGTGTGGGGCCTTTGCCAGTCGCTTTAATTTACAGGACGACTCTCGTTTTAACCAGTGATGTTGCTGCGGCAGTCTGTCAGCTTTCAGCTCGGAGGAGAGATCGGGACTGATCATGTCAGTGGTGTGGCGAAAGCCTGTAGCACTCACACACACACACACACACACACACGCTTGTCTTGGTTCATAATTAGCAGCTAACCCTTTCCTCTCCCAATGTGCGATGTCTCGACTCGAGTCACAGAGAAAAATAAAATCCCCCCAGTCACGCTTTCCTTTGTGCTCAGAAGGTTGTTTGATTACTTCAAGCACAATGAATACAAGCTGCATTGTCTTCATCAATTTTGCAGCATGTCGGTGCTGACCCTGACATTTGTCCCGCCACTGAAGATCTAGAATCGTTCTTTCTCTCTACTTCCAGGCCTAAGCCCCTTCCCATCCCCCCCCCCCCCACCCGCTGTGGGCACGACTCTCTACTGCTCTCAATAACTCCATTGAGGAATCTGGGTGAATCGGGAAAGCCACAGTAGTATATCTCTTCACTTCTTAGAACCTTTTATCGTAATATTTTAAAACTTTCAGCTTTTTCTTTTTTTCTTTTTTTTTTTTAAGGCTGGTGAGCAATAGTGACTGAGCTTCCAAAGGCTCATGCCATCCTTATGCCCTGGCTGAGCACTCTGCCCTGCACACGAATAACACCATGGTGGAGCCCGATCAGGGGCGTAAGCCATCACAGTTTGGACCCGATCTTCATTATTATGATTCCATTGCACTGGTATAGAAGATAGCTAGGATGGATGGATGGATGGATGGATGGATGGATGGAGAGAAAGATGGATAGAGCCAACTGGGGGGAGTGGGTTGGAAAGACAAGGTTTTTGGATGCAGCATTTTTGGCTGAGGACATAGAAACATTTCGATATTTTCCTGTGAATCAGGGAAACTGCTACATTGTTATATCACAAAGTTTCTTCTCGCCACAACAAAGGAAGATGTTTATCATGATTGGATATGGTTTTGAAATAACAAGGCCTTAATCACAGGCAGAGCCATTTTTTACTCCTGTGCTTGGCAACAGGGTTCGTTAATAGTTTGATTCAAATGGTATTATTTATAAATGACGCTTGAGATCCAACTGCTGCTATGATATGTATCCAAACACCTATCTCAAGCAGTTCTGTCGTTCGTCTGACAGCTGTAATTTAATCTGACAGATCAATCACTCAGTCGTTTTCAGGACAGAGTAGGTTGCGCTGACAATGGCTGTATCAGATGAAGCTCTGAGCAATTTCCATCTCCTAGTGCCTAAAAACTAAAATAGTGACTTGATCTGAAAATGGAAGTAACTGTTAACGTCACCTCCGGAGTTGGTGTGTGACTGGTCCCAGCTTGAGTTTGCATGGGTCTGTGGGTTTCCCATCAAAGTCATGCTATTCAGCTAAAGTGGGGAGTCTGGGTTTTCCTTGAGGTGTGTGTGTCCATTTGTACGCCACCGTCCTATGAGGATCGGCAATCTTGCCTCCGTCATGCTGTGACCTCAGTGCTGCTCGAGGGCTGCATAACCCTGACTGGATAAAAATACAGAATTAATTATTTGCTATAAATATTAAAATATTGAATTGTAAGGTATAATTTATTTTCTGACGTTCACTTCATATTAGTTTTTATATCCATCATATTAGTTTCCCCAGTTTTATTACTGGTTTGCAAGCATATATATTTTTAATTGACAGACGTGGATGTGTGAGAGGCCCAGATAAATGGCAGATACCTCCAAAGAAACAGATACTGCTCCTCACTGCTTCTCATCAGAACTTCCTGTTTTATTGTACCCTAAGTTCAGCCTCAACGGGGAATCACATCGCCATGGCAACGGGAGGCAGCCCCAGCTCAGCGCCCACACTGCTGTGGGGCAATTAGGGCAGTAACTGTGCAGTGACGTTCAACTAGGTCAACTAGGTCAACCAGTGTTCACATCTGCCCTGCACTGGCCCTTGACTCTTCTGTGTTTTCCTGGGTTGTCACCGCACGTCGTACAGGAGAAAAAGACTTAAAACACCACGCTCAACTTATGCAGATGATCGATACCATTAGCTTGTAGATGGTGCGTCCATCCATTCATCCTTTCCATCTTCTATACCGATGCAATGGAATCAAAATGATGAGGATCAGGTCCAAACTGTGATGGCTTACGCCCTTGATTATGGCTCCACCAGGGGTTCAACACAAACATCTCAGCACTTGGCCTAGAGTTCAGACCTGATGTGTTCTTTTACTCACCACACAAACCTTTGGGCCTTCACTAGAAGATCAGTCATAGCACTGGGCACTAGGGTCCTGACGTGAAGCCTAGCATAAAATTATATGAACTATATGCCTCATATAATAATTGCACCCTGTGTTATTCTTGTGTTTTAGTGAGCATGGATTTGGTTTGAGAACCACTACAGCCCCCAGTCTTGCCTGTGGCTGTGGGCGACTGAAACTACAACAGCAAACAATCTGCTCATCTGAAGCACGAGGCTGACATAATTACCACGCCAACGGGACCTTCTGGAACGTTCACTTCCATACCAATGAGCCTCTGTGCTACACATGGAGAGGGATGACATGTACTAGGGGGCATTCGGCCCCGCCCCCACAGCATCACATGACAAAACCGTCCAGTCGTGTTATGCTCTGCTGCCCTTGGCCCAGAAGAAGGACTACACATGCTTGAGGGCATTGTTATGTTTAGCCCTGCCCCCACAGCATCACATGACAAAACTGTCCAATCATGTTGAAGTCCTAAGGTTATGGATGTGGCTGGAGCTCAGGTGACCTGTGTGGGATGCTGTCTTGGTACATGCTAACAGGTGGCGTGCTGCTAAACTGACTGGACCAACAGCTGTTTTTTTGCTAAGGTAATTCATGATGAAAGTACAGCAACCCTCTTCCAACCCCCAGGGTGTGACATACTGCTTTGGTAGGACAAAGAAGAAGTTGGGGGGGGGGGGTGTTGGACTATCCAGATTGAGCATATGGTAGTGAATAAAAGCGAATGATTTTGATGTCATTAATCATTACATAATTATCTCCCACCTCCTATCTACTGATGTTAATTCAAATGCATATGTGCTACAAATTTACAACTAATTCGTTTAGCAGATGCTTTCATCCAAAGTGACATAGACTGGGGGTTAGCTGTTGTCCTTGGAGCTGAAGGCACTATGATAATATTATTATTACTTTATTCACAGTGAAGCTGCACTATGCAGGCCACAGTATTTGAACCTGCACCCTTCTGGACAAGGGCATGGAGCCATAACCCACTGCGATAGACAGCATCCCTGTTTAGGGGCAAAATTTATGGACAAAAGAATTGCTTTTTTGCCCGTTTGTTGGGGGAGGTTATTCCACAGACTGTACCCCTTGCTTTCTGTTAGCGTGTGGGTGTGTATGGTATTAGAGGTCTAGAGATTCAGTGTTTGTCACATGACTGTGGAAAAGGCCACTGGCAACGGCAGCAAATGGCAGAGCATGTGATCGACAGCAAACGCCAGGGCATGTGAGCTACTGGCACATTTCTCTTCCACGTGCATCGATGCTCCCCGCTGGTCAAGGCTGTCCCCTTCGGCTTGGGCTGGACAGAGAAACGTTTTGGGGGGTATGGGGTGGGGGGTCGTTCCTGAAAAGCAGTTAGGGGCAGACGAAGGATGGCAGCGCAAGGCTTTTCTGTCCATGGTGGCCCATTCATTGTCTCCTGATGGCCAAGAAGGTCCTGTCTGGGAATGAACCAGGAGATGTATGACAGCATGTGTGTCTGTGTGAGAGGTGTGTGTGACTGAACGTGTGACTGAAGGATCGGGTCCAGATACTTCAGGGACACCTGTGGAGATAATATGAGCCGGCCCCTCGCTATAACGTCCGCGTCTCCTCTCTCCTGTCAGCCCCTGCCTGCCTGATTCCCCACTTTACCCACCCCTATTATTCCCTTTCTGCTCTCCACCGCCGCCCCCGCCCCCCCCTTACCTCTCGTTCTCGGAGCAGAGACTTTCAGGAAGCCGGCTGAATGCCAATCGCTGGCGCCCCTCGTGTTTAGAATTCATCCCTGGCCCTCCAGATAAGCTCATAAATGTAATTAGATGTCCTTTCAGCGCCGTGCTGTCGTTTATCGTAAGCCGTAAATCTCCCCGGTTTGTTTACGTCGCTCGACGTTCGATGTCTCCCCTTGAAAGGGATGGAGCCCAGACCCTGGGTGGGGGGGGGGGGACGTTTGCTGTCGTCCACTTGTGCACCTGCCGATTTTTGTAAAAAAATAATCATCCCCCAAACTCCCTAAAAGGCAAATCCTACCAAGGAGCAGGAATAGGAGCTCCAGGTAGCCACTGGAACTGGACGCCAGAAGGAGGAGAATCCATGTAGAGCATGGAAATGTCTTGGAAGATGTGCTACATTAAATGGTCAGCCCCTTCCCAGGTGAACCTGAAACTCCCTCATTATGCAAGTTAGGGAAGCTTAACATTAATCATGGTATTGTTAGATTGTTAGGACTAAAAGTCCTGAAAATCCCAAAAATGTCTCTATTTCCAAAAGAAACCAAAGACAAAATAGTATCACATCCAAGCAACAGATCTTCAGCTGTTGTCCATTTCCTGGGCCCTTGAGAGCTGGAGGTTTGCACCTGCTACCTTTCATTTCTGTTACAGGACACCAGACTCTGATAGGTGCATGACTCTGTAATTACAGCCTGTTTCTCTCTTGATTAGCCTCTCGTAGCTCTTTGGTAATCTATGGTAAATCCCCAAGTTCCATCTTTAGCTGCTAGCATAAGCATATTATCATAAGAAAGGGGGGCTTTTGACATTTATATTTCTGATGTTTATTTTTCCCTTTAATAAACACCACTGAGGATTTGAAGAGGATTAGGGATCTGAAGAAGCTTTCCTTTATTGTGGAATCTGTTGCTTTGCACAGATGTTGCTTTATGGGCCTGTAGAGAACGCAGGCGCTGGGGTTAGATGGGTTTGGACCGGCCCGGATCCGTTGCAGGTTTAATTATTAAAAGCTCTCGTTCCCCCTTTGGTTCTGCCCAACAAACAATGACAGAAGCGGGTTTGCCTGGCATCTCTCTGAGACGTTCGCCTCTTGAGTCAAAGTACCCAGGAACCTAACGTCCTAGAGGAACCTGCCTCTGGGCTGATTTATGGTCTTCTCCCCGGTCCGGATTGGGCTCTGTCACGTTCGCCAGTTCAACGGATGCGTCATGCTCGGAAGATGCCAGAGCGTTTAAAAGAATCATTAATCGAGCTTTGAGGAGTTGGCAGGGACAGCGCCACCGGGATTAAAAGACAGCCATGTTGGTCGCGCGTGGCGATGACAGGAGGTGACGCCACGGTAAAATTTAATTAACGTTCACTTCGGGTTTAGAGCCAGCAAATAAACCAGTGCGGAACAGATGAGCAAAGTTATATCTGATACCGACCAAATGGTTCTGATGAGAGTTTGTACGGCCAGATCCAGGCACTATATTGTAGCGGAGGCGTGTTCCGGATGTGCGATGCTTTTCGTGAGTGATAAACTGGTGCGGCTGGTCAACAGCAGGGTCGAGAGGAGAGCTTGCCCCCCCAACAGGAACGCTGGCTCTTGCCACATGTGTCTTATGTGGATGGTCTTCAAAAGCCGCGTGTTGGACCTCAGAGCTGATCGTATCCATTTTGTCAATGCCCGGATTATTCCGGAAGCATTGCCGTTCCTAGAATGTTGCCATTAGGTCCCTGTATTTTGTATTAAAATGAACCGCAGTCACGTGACCCTTTCTGCGTGGAGCAGAAAGCCTGCCATTGTTGGGGATTGCGACAGGCTGCGTCAACAAGTAATTGCTGTGGTGCTTCAGCGAGGGTAGAGGTTCCCTTTTCACCTGCGCTGTGAATAATTGATCATTGTAGCACTTTATTACATGTCAGCTGTGCTTTTACTTTACTCCTGTTCATTTTTAATGAATTCATCTTCTGTGAACTTCTTATCTCCTTTTGGTGACTGGTTGGCTGACATTGCTTCCCAGAATGCAGTGGGTGAAAAGTGGCCTTTGAGGACTTCCTGTGTTGGCTGCTTCCCGCATGGTTTGGCCCAGCGAAGCCACATTGAATTGAAAATATCTGTTTTTTTTTCCCCTAAACCTGTATTGTTAAACAGGAAGTGGCATAATGCTATGGGGATATTCGGTTTACTGCTGTAAGGTCTCACTTATCATTGATGTTGATTGGCCCGCCCCCCTGTCACTCATGGACTCAAAACATATCATGGATTAATGATAAGGTTGGCCCCTTGGTATAAATTATATCCCTACTCCCCCCCCCCCCCCTTTAAAAAATGTAGAATTGGCCTTTACTTTGGGATAGTGACCCCTTCAGGGTGGCTACCATTTTGTTGAATACTCTCTGTACAGTAGGTAACAGGAATCTTTGGAGTTCAGTGGATCTTACTGTTGTACCTTTGAGGGAGGTGTTTAGTCTGTACAATTGGAACAATGTACCAAACTGTATAAATGAGTGTGACTCAGTGAGCTGAGCCAGGCACTGAGGATTACAGCCTGTACCCAGCAGATGTCGAATGCTGGATCCTTCCAGCCGCCACACCTCCCAGATGCTGACCGTTCACATTCACTGACGGAACGGCTGAATTACCCAGGGCCGTTATCCACAGCCATGGCGACTGTGGACTGGGGAAGTAGCACGGAGGCTGATTAATTCCCCAGGTGAGGTCTCTCAGGAGTCCACTCTTTTTGGAGTGCTGAGTTACTCAGAAGCGGCAGGCGGGATTTGGCTAAAGGGCAGCCGTGATGGGCTCGGACGGGTTTGGCGGAGAGCGGCTCTCGCTACGCGCGAACGAGGACAGCGGCGACATCGCTGTAACTCGGGGGATGGTCCTGATCCATCTTAAGAGGAGCCCGGTACTGCATATTTAATACTGCCGGGCGCTTTAATTGAAATTCCCAGATTTAGCTAGACGAGAGTACGGGCGTGAGGTTGGCAGCCCCGGAGCATCAGTCTTCGCGATGACACTTTCGATCCCGGGAGGATGGCGCCGCGGTTACGTCGCGTGTGCTGGAGCACACCGAAGCATGTTCCCTTTAAACGGACCTGCCAAAGGCACGGCGACGCGCCTGACACCAGTGAAAGTGCCTCGTTCTGCAGAATAGCTGCGCGAGAAAATGCGAGCGGCGCGGATTACCCATTGGATTAATTAGATGTGCCAATCAAAACCGGTCTTTAAATGGGGGTGCAGGCCCTGAGGCTCACAGCTACCTCAGTGCATGCTCTCAGCCAATCAGAGTCCTCCAAAAATATGCGTCCCGACTAGACAGATGAAGGGTTCGTCACAGAACCGCTTCCACTTTCATGGGCCCCGGATTTTTCCGTCTTGTTTCTCAGGCATTGTTTGGCATCGCAGACAAACAACGCTTTACCTCATTAATACGATCAATATTTACATATGTCATTAAGCCGTTAGCTTCTTGTTGTGATAATGAGGCTGTGATGTATAGCAGTGGATCCGTCCGGACCTGGGTGACTTGCGTGACCTTATAGCACTTGCTGTTTATTGGACTGGATTTCATACCCCCCCTCTGAAAAGGAGGGGCCATTTAATGCCGCGGGACAAGGTGCGAGTCTGAGTCAGAGTCTGAGACTCAGCCGTGGCTCCACGGTGACTCGTATGGGTTAACTGACAGATGTATTGACATATAAGACAGCAAACGCGGAGAATTCCCCGGTCTGTACTGCGGCGATTCTGCATGCAGATCGTGACCCATGGGCAGCGTGGGTAAGAAAGGAACGAAGTGGGGGAGGGGGGCTGTCAAGCATGGCGCGGCCGTGAAATCCAGCCCGCTCCTTTAATTAGCGGCTCCGTCGCCGGCGGTAACCGCGGCTCCGCTGTTTATCAGCCGCGGCTTTTGTGGGCCTTTTTTTTTTTTTTCTTCCTGGAGTCTTATTTGAGTCTCTGCCTCCGCGAGGGATTCGGGGCAGCGGCTCTAATGAAGTTGGTTTTGGCTGCGCACAGATCCTCTTTGATCAGGCATATCTGCTCCAGTCGCCCCTGGCTCCTTTAACCGGCTTCGGCTTGGTCTCTTCGCTGGGCCCGGTCCGGAAGGGTCCCGGCCGGATGCGTTAGCGGGGCGGCCAGAAAGCACCACCAGCCCCAGAGGACAGCCAAAGAACAGGGTCGCTTTAAATAGCCCGGCGCTGTCCAAAGTCAGGATCCAGCTACAGAGTGGCAGTACCAGGATACTGGCCTGGGGTAGACATGTAGGTATGTCGGATGGGCACCAGTGTTCAAATTGTGTTTGTAGTCCCCTGGTGTGAAATTTTCAGGGGGGGTCAGGGTCGGGGGCTGGTCAGATTATCCATTTTATGGGCACTGCCCACTCTAAGCCTTGTCCCTTCTGCTACCATTATTACTCAATTCAATTTATTTTTATCTAGCGCCTTTCACAACAAAGTCACCCCAAGGTACTTCACATGGGCGTGTGACAGTACAGCATCATTAAAGGAGAATAGTACAAAAAACAGGAAAAAGGGAAGACAAATGGAAAAAAAGAAAGGTAGATGACAATGGAGGAGAGGAACCAAAAACTCTCACGTAGAGAGAAAATGAACCTCTGGGTGTCCAAGGTCAATTGCCTGCCTAACCCCCCCTGGCAGGGGCGTCGGAGGGGCATGGACTCCCTGGCAGGGGCATCAGAGGGGGCAAGGGTGTCGGAGGGGCATGGACTCCCTGGCAGGGGCGTGGGAGGGGCATGGACACCCTGGCAGGGGAGTGGGAGGGGCATGGACTGCCTGGCAGGGGCATCGGAGGGGCATGGACTCAGGGGGCCCAGCACTTTACAGGGCCCTTGAATAAATAAAATTTTATGTAAAACTGGGGGGGGGTCGACATTTCGCCAGGTGGTCCGGAATGTCTAGGTACCCCCTGATTACTGCTGACGCACAGAAGCAATGGCAGGCTATCGGAGAATGAAAAGTAAAAGACCTTCCCCATGCTAATCGATTCTGCTGACGGCTCCGCTCCGAGGATGTATGTGGAATCGGCGCCTATCTGAGGAAACAAGAGGGCCCCGGGGGCACAGCGTTGGTGATGGGTGACAAGCAACGGTGGGGGGGGGAGGGGGGGGTCTTGTTTCAGATTAGATCGTGAGGAGGTGAAGAGGACCCTCTTCACGTTTGGAAGTCACAGGGAAATGTCGTTCGGTGAGCCCTGGTGGGCATGGGGGAGGGGCAAGCAGCTAGAGATGGGCTCAGGACTCACGTGGAAATTCACCTTTGCGGAAATTACTTTGCCCCCAGAGGAAGCCGCACAGCGGAACGGGGCTGACAGCACTGACAGTCACATCTGACACATTCCAGACCGTACAACCTACGTGATCCATCTATGCTTCTCTTTCGCTTAGTCATCCATGCTTAGTTTAGACTCACTCGATCCATCCTTCACTATCTATAAACACAAAGCCCCCCACCCAAGTCCCCATAAACAGACTGTAAGTATTAATGCCTCCCCCCAGTTCAGTTATTTTAGCTGCCCTGTAGGTAGGCAATGATTCCATATTGTGGAAAAAAAATTATAACTTAAGTGGGGTGGGGTGCATTATGGGATTGTTATTCTGGTTTAGGCCTTAGAAAAGGAGATACTGGTGCATTATGGGATTATTGTACGATCTTAGACTTTGGGTAAGAAGACACTGGTGCATTATGGGATTATTGTATGATCTTAGACTTTGGGTAAGAAGACACTGGTGCATTATGGGATTATTGTACGATCTTAGACTTTGGGTAAGAAGATACTGGTGCATTATGGGATTGTTGTTCTGTCTTGGGCCTTAGAAAAGGAGATACTGGTGCATTATGGGATTGTTGTTCTGGTTTAGGCCTTAGAAAAGGAAATACTGGTGCATTATGGGATTGTTGTTCTGTCTTGGGCCTTAGGCAAGAAGATACTGGTGCAATATGGGATTGTTTTTCTGTCTTGGGCCTTAGGCAAGAAGATACTGGTGCAATATGGGATTGTTGTTCTGTCTTGGGCCTTAGGCAAGAAGATACTGCTGCATTATGGGATTGTTGTTCTCTCTTGGGCCTTAGGCAAGAAGATACTGGTGCATTATGGGATTGTTGTTCTGTCTTGGGCCTTACGCGAGAAGATACTGCTGCATTATGGGATTGGTGTTCTGTCTTGGGCCGTAGGCAAGAAGATACTGGTGCATTAAGGGATTGGTGTTCTGTCTTATGCCTTAGGCCTGGGGAAATTGGTTGTTTTCTTCCACAGTAATGATCACGTTGGTCATCAGCTGAGCTCCATAGTACGAACTGATGAGGAGATGAAGGACTGGATGAGTATTTGTATTGATTTTAAAAAGAATTACCTAGAGAGGACTAAGAAGCCTGTTTTTAAAATCAATTGTTTAAGGCAAATCTGTTTTCATTGACCTCTTTGCTCACCTTCATTTCCTCCATCTGGGGAAATTATAAACACTTCTCATGCAAATAAATGCATTTAAAACAGTGAACAGTTATCAGTTCATTTGAACGGATTATGGCAACAATAAGTAAATAAATACTCGGTTGCTGGTTTTTGTTGGGTGTCAGTGCAGTCACTTCAGCAGCTCCTGGTTGGCTGACTATTCTATTATACCATGAGACATCAAAGAACACTAAAGGAATTACAACTGTCACTGATCACAACGATTTACTGTTACGGGACTACCGTTATCGCTAGCGTGTCTCGACTGCATCACGTATAATCTCTGGACAGTCATATTGAACAATTCCCCTCGTATCGCGGAGGGGCCCAGGTCAGTCTAGGGTAAGATGAAATGAAAATGGATTTAGCTGTTAGCTGGAATATATTATTCAGAAGTGGATCTGCCAAGGGTGGTCATTTCCCTGTACTGTCTGAGAAACTCAAAAGAAATTAATGAACAGTGGCAACATTTCATCCCTTTGAAATGGTGCTGAGGGGTGCAGGTGGGCCTTCTAGGGACGATGTGGGGTGTGCGCTGATATTCTGTGAGCCTGTGTACCTGTAACCATGCCTATGTGCAGAGCAAGTCCAGACCGGGCTTTTGTTTCAACCAACCAGTTGAGCATAAAGAGTCACAGTCGCAGGGTACTCAACTGGTTGGTTAAACCACAATCCCGGTCTGGACTCTCTGGACAGAGAGGGGTCAATCCTTATCATATACAGTAATATCATCAGCCAGTGATATGTTTTGAATCAGTGATTGACAGGGGAGGGAGCAGTCTCTGTTCCAGGTTCTAAACCCTCCATACACCAATCGGTTGTATGTGAAATCCTACCCTCCCCCACGGTCGCCATCACTTTCCACACCCCTGCTGAAAGCTGATTGGCCCCCGGAGTGCCTCCTCCCCTGTCACTCGCTGATTCAAGACATATCATTGGCTAATGATAGGTTGGCCCCTCTGTGTAAGTTATGCCACCTCTTATGGCCCCCTCCTTAAACATTCCTAGAATCACCCCCGAGGCCTGCATAGACAGAGAGCAGGCATTTTCAGCTGAAGGGGGGGGGGGGGGGGGCTTTTCC
>JAODLC010000042.1:18505572-18517725 GCA_026781145.1 Hippopotamyrus pictus | reverse complement strand
GGGGGGGGGGGGGGGGGGGGGCTTTTGCCTGCCACACCGCCTCCCTGTGGAGTCTCTGCGCGATGCACCCGCCTGCCGGTCATTACACAGGAAATGGGGCGGCGGCGGCGCACAGTTTTCCGGAGGAGGCTGGCGGTAAATTTACCCCCCCAGTCTCAGTGGGGTCGGGAACGTGCGGCACCGGTCGCAGCGCACTGATCACACCTGTCTGTAGGCGGCGGCCATTTTTGAGAGAAGGCCGTGTGAGTGGGAGGCGTGGCCTGCTGCCCGTTGCCGTGCCGACCCGAGGACTGTCAGACCGTCTCCTTCATGTGCCTGTGATGCTGTCAGCACTGCTCAGGATGTCAGGAAGAGCCAATACTATTGTATTTAATAACCAGACAGACATTTTTAGAAGGTACCGAAGAAAACAGTACATTTACCCAGGTATCAAAACCTTTCAAGAAAATATTTTGAGATTCTAATTAAGATAGAGAATTGTAAAATCTTGCCTCTAAAAGTCTGATGTGTCATAAGACACCGCACGGTGTTTAATACGGCTGGCTCTTCCACATACCGTAACGGAGACGTAAAAGACGACTTTGTGGGAGGTGGTTGACTTCGCTACCTTTGCTTCAGATGACGGCGGGCAGGCTCTCTGTGAAGCTGGGAGCTCTCAGTTGTTTTGTACTCCTCTGGCGAACGCATGGTTTGCTCCTGAACATAATTTAAAGGGAGAATGTTCAATATTTACACCGTCCAGAATGAGTCACAGGTGAGTCACTGGGTGAAAATATCATTTTTACCTCCTGACTCAGTGTAATATTCAAAATAATGACTTTGTTTGGAAAACTCGCAGATCTTTTCGAGAGACACATAAGTCTCAGGCTTATTGATGAATGAATTTTCCTCAAGATTTGAAATGCGTGGCCTCCCTAACCTGGCCACGGACATTTGGGCCTCTTTATGAACAGATTGGCCAAAAGATTAATTTCTGTAAACTCCATTTTCATTTTATATAGATTAACAGCTCATATAAATAGACATGCAGTATATATATACTGTATATATATGTCTCTTGTCAATCTTTTCTCAGTTGTTTGGTAAAATGGATGATGTTGTTTCCATGAACTCTGCGAGGACGGCTATTGATTACCTTTAATTGGTTTATTTTGATGTCTATAATGGCTGTGCCATTGTACCAAACTCAGAATCACATTAGTGTTCATTTTCCAAATTGATCTTTTTTTTCCCTTAAGCTGAAAAGGATTAGAACCTGAAAAGTGTGTGGCTTCCTGTGTCGCCGTGGTAATGAGATGTGCCGTGAGAGCGGATTTTCCTCGTGTTTTTTTTTTCTTTTTTTGAGATGATACTGTATGGCATGCTGCCATTTCCTAATGACTGCAAGTGGTGAGCATCGTATAGCAGTGTCGCTCTGTTTATCACATTAGCAAAAAGACCGTAGGTGGATGTATGGAGATCTTCCACGCTGGGGAGATCACCCAATTGAGGCGAAACGCTTTAAGTCAAGCGCAATGGGACTCGTGCTACGCGAGAGGAGGGGCTCGGGGACCCAGGCTAGCGCATCAGACCCCAGCGGAAGCTCCTAGAACAGGGGTCACCAACATGGTGCCCCGCGGCCACCAGGATGCCCCCAAGGACCGTGCACATGAGTCGCTCGTGGACCCGTTCTAAAAATAGCACAACTCACCAGTGAGCAGCATCTAAAATTTTATTTTATCCTGTTGCTATTCTTCTTTAATCACATTTGCATTCATATATATTATATATGAAGTTTAGATAAGTTTAGGAGGGCGTTTCAAACTGGTAGCCCTTCGTATGGCTCAGTACCCGTGAAGTAGCGCTCAGTTTCAAAAAGGTTGGTGACCCCTGACCTAGACAGTGAGATGGAGGAGAGCTACCTGACTCCTGCGTGAGTGGCCCGTCTTTTACTCACCGGCCGCCATTCACACCCTTTCACCCTCCAAGGGGACCGTTTAACAACAAGGGGATCTCAAGAGCAGATTTAGCACCTTTAGCCATTTAGCTAACGCCTTCATCCAAACCAACGTTTTATTTCTATGGCTGGATGTTTAGAAGGAGTAGTTAAGTACCTCGCTCAAGTGTACTACAGCCAGGATCCTAACACAGCAATCTTCAGCTTATGAGTCTGTATCCTAAACCATAGCATCAGAACACCATCCGGTGCTACCCAATCAAAACACCAGATCCCCTTTTTTAAAGTAGGCAACACAAGCTATTTTTAACTTTATTAACATTAAATTTACATTAAGTAAACATCACTTGTGTAGCACTACAGAGTATGATTGTGTGAACATCCTCTTTGTGTGCTGTGTTGTTTTTTTCTGTCAAATGGGAAGGAACTGATTGAATAGTCCTATTTTATTTACACTACTATTCATTATGTGGCTCCTATCTATCAAATAATATTGAAAATAAACCTTTTTATCTTTGAGAGTGTCTCTTCCTGTGTCTGCCTTCAGTGTGGCAGAGGAAAGGTGACAGGCTTCCCACAATGCACCTCAGGAAGGTAAGGAGCCTCGGAAATCCCATTTCCAGGTGCCCCGGCCTGACGTGAGCTCACTGAGATCTGCACCCTGCGCGTGGGCGAGATCTGGCTCCCACGGCCTCCGTCGGCTGCCCCGGTCAGCTCCTGCCGATCCGAGTGGCACGCAGACTAATGGGCAGCGGCACCGTCGAACAGGGAGCAGCGTGAGCGAGGGCTGCAGCTCCATTATGCAGACGAGGCACGCGGACGGATCTTCAGCCCATGTCATCAGCAATCTGTCACTCAGTGGCTCCGATTCCTGCTAAAAGTCAGTCTCCATACTGCTTCCCTGCTGGGTGTACCACTCTGCTGGTTCTCATTTAGCCTTGTGAAAACACTCTATAGTCTGTACTGCAGTACTGACCCATTGATCACCCTATGGTCTGTACTGAAGTACCTAACGATTGAACACTGTATGTACTGCAGTACTAACCCATTGATCACCCTGTGATCGATACTGGTGACACTGACACACTGACACATTGAATACACTGTGGTCTGTACTGTAGTACTGATTTATTGAACACTCTGTGGTCTGTACTGCAGTACTGACGCATTGAATATACTATGGTCTGTACTGCAGTACTGACCCATTGAACACTCTGTGGTCTGTACTGAAGTACTGACACATTGAATACACTGTGGTCTGAACCTCAGTACTGACCCACTGAACACTCTGTGGTCTGTACTGTAGTACTGACAAACAGAAGCCTGCAGTCAGTTCTTTCACACTATTAATTCTATACCCGAGTGGAACCTGCTGGAATATCGCTCTCGCTCTGAAATACCGATCTGCTATGTTCTGGTCCATTTTGACGCTCAGCCCTAAGTCCAGTAACCATCATCTACCTGACCGTGCGTCTTGGTTCCATAACATGCACCTACTGGTAACTTTACGCCGCAAGCTGGGGTATTTATGTACCGTTACACAGATACACTGCAGCTCAAGGCTGAACAAACAAATAAAATGTGTAAACCAGCAGCGCAGGACGTGACCACATACTGTAACAGCGGCAGTGAAGAAAAGGGCTTCGCCTCTCGACGCAAATACCTGCCGCTGGCATTGACTCTGTCCCTGGGAGAAAAAAAACAAAAAAGAAACTATAGGTGGGGGTAACTGAACATTTAACAAGTTTAATTCAGATTCCACATTTACTTGCCGAGTTTCTCTCTCACACACATTGTCTTTCCATCAGGGTGTCTGAAGGGCTTTGATGTCGGTCGGTAGCCTTGGTGACGAGGCGCGGGGAGAAATCTCTTCGCTACAGTCGGTTTCCGACAGCGAATGAAACAGGCAGCTAAATGGCGAACGGCAAGAGGGCCCACGCAACATCTGCAGGCTCTCTGTTTTTCCGCCCATCTGTCTGCGGAGTCTGCGGCTGGCTCAGGTGTCGACCTTGCCGCGTTCGGCACCGTTCCGATTAGCTGCGGTCGGATTCTTTGAGCTGAGTAGCAGCCTGAGCGTTCGGGCCATGGTCTGACCTGAGCTGCAGCACCTCTTCAGGTGCTAATTTGTATTCGCTGTTGTTTGAGGACTATGTGTGTTTGGTCTCTGGGGGAAAAGGTTCAAGTCCTACACCTTCAACCAAGAGCATACCTTAGGGTGGTAGTTGCTAAACGAGGCACTGCTGTTTACCTCTCCGATATACGTTTAATTCTCAATTGTTTTTTAAAGGATGTTACACGCATCCGGAGCCGGATCGCCGTAAGTTCGGCTCACATGCGGAGATCCGTGCAGCGAGGTACGGGGCGGTGCGGAGAGGGGGGCAGGTGAAATGAAAGAGCGATTAAACACTATTTTAAAATCGCCTGTGCATATCTAAGCCATTAAAGCAACACAGACCCAGAATAGCGAGTAAAAAGATCACTACCGAATTGTTCTGACGCCGGAAAGAAACAGAGAGGTTTCGCTATGATACTGGCAGGTTAATTACAGCGCTATCGAAACGTCGCTCGTTCCCCGTACAATTAAAGGCTGATGTTTCGATTTGTTACTTGGTGTTTTTTTCTGGGAGAAAACCAACAACAATAACAAAAACAGGCATAAAAGTTCTCGCTGTCACTGTTGCTGTAATGATGCAAATAACGCTGTGATGATGCATCTCCGACAAGACTTTCCCGACAAACATCTGATACAAGAAATATGTGCTAAAAGTAAGTGAAAACGCGTTCAGGAAAAACGCTGGACGGCATTTGTTGTGTTTCTTTTATCAGATGTTTGCCCCCTTGAATGGTTTCGCTCTCGCTCTTTTTAATCGATGACGATGCATTGATCCGAAGCGGCGCCGCTTTCACGCGCAGCTCCGACCGATGGGGCGCGATAGGCGGCCGCGTCTCTGCGCCCTGCTCGCCGCCCAACTAAACATTCGGCTAAAGGTCATTTGTAGAAGCTGATGGCAGCAGCTTAGGTCAATGTTTCCTTTTTTCCTGCGAAGTAGTTCCCCGCCGTGATTTACCTTAACAGCTGATTTTTTTTTCCTAACGTGAAATCTCTTCTTTAGGAGGATTGTTGATTTAAACTGATAATCAATTAATAAAATTAAATAATAAAATTAATTTCGGGGCACCTTTTGCCGTAGCCTCTAATTATATTATTTACATACTGTAAAGGGTCTGATTATTTTGACACAGATATTAGAAGGTGTGATAACACTCATATGTCATAGATTATTATGTTATTCCACGTAATTAATTTGAATATAATGATATTTCACATTCCTCATTATGGTACAGTTCTTGTTCCAGTCATCAGTATAGCCGTATACTGTAATATGTTCCTGATCCTGGTGTGACGTCTGCCCAGGTTTAGCGATGCTAGAATTAGCGTTGTCCTGTGGTGACGTATTGAGTTAGCGATTGTGCTGTAATTCCTATGCTATGCTGGAATGATGGATATTGGGCGGCATTATGTTATGAGAGCACTGTTTCCGCAGGATCCGTTCTAATATAGCAGATGGGGCACAGGCCCCAGGTGACAGCAGATTGGCCCCCTACGCTGTCACACCCAATCAAAGCATATTAATGTATAGTGATAAGGTTGGCCTCTCTGTATGAAGTATGCACCCTCTTACCTTAAAAATATCATAGAATAATCCCTGTCTTGATCATCCTCTCTGTATTTTGCTGACCTACACTGCATTAAATACACTTTTTCAGTATATAAGTCTAAATTTCCTTCCTTCCTTCTATCAGGTAATGTTTCTCCTAAATAGCTCTTAAGCACTATGGGATGCTGAGGTGTGTCGAGTGCTCAAGTAAATCGGTGTGCTTGGTGGACGCGGCGGTATTCCACAGAAGGCTTACGGCAGATTTCCATTCAGACGTCAACATTATGTTTGCCACGGTGCTGTACGGGTCAGCAGTTTCGGCTGGGCTTACGATGGGAAGGTTGCTGGTTCAAATCCCAAGGCTGCCAGATTAGTTTCACCGTCGCGCCCTTCAGCGAGGCCCTTAACCTATGACCCCATTGCTTCAAGGGCTACCTCACCCTGCTTTTTCAAAAATGTCACTTGGGTGAAAGCTGGTGTGGTAGGAAAATTATAAACCAACCTCTCTGATAACTCTAGTTGAGCCAATTAGAATAAAACTCCCAGCCTCTCAGTTGGTGAGCAAAGTTATCCGTTTTACTCGAGCAAACCAGCAAAATGCTCCCATCACACTCTGGCACCAGGTACCCAGTACTCCCAGCACCGAGAGCAACTTCTAAGTCCTGATTGATCACAAAACACTAACAAACCAAGCACAGACGTATAACAAACCCAATTCTCTCTCTCTATTGGTTCACCTTGGCAGCAAGGTAAAATCCACCCATTTTGCTCAGTTTACCAGATCATATCTCGACTGCTAGGCTCCAACTTGAGATATGAATATAGATATTGATGATATTGACATCGAATCGCTGTAAATATTTGGTTGACCTTTGATTAATGATTGACGTATTGTCTTTGAATGACTGCAAGTACATGGTTAACATATGATTAATGTGACAACTACTTATACATTTGTACTACCGTACAACATATTACGTATGACCTACTGCGACTCTTTATAACTATAACTCTTTGTACACCAGCTGGGGCAGCTTCGAATCCTGCAGGCAGTTGCCCCCCCCCCTCCCCCCCACTCCGCTGTTCGTCTCTCCAAGATCTGATCTCTCTTCAGCGTCTGCATAACTAACCACAGGCACCTCTCATGAGAGAGGACGCACAGTATTCAAAGCAGTCTATTCTTGCTTAAGGCCTAAGACATAACAGACCCAATATGCCTCCCTTCCCAGGCCTGCCGGTGTCAAATTTCTTCTTTCCACACTTGCGCTAAATAAATAGTAAAGACTGCATGTAAATAATAATGCATTGGCTGTACTGGGGTTCCAGACTGTCGGAGATGCTCTCAGACCTGTGTAATAGAAGTCGCACTCCCAACAGAGTCAGTGCAAAACCGTGCAGCTCACTTAGACTCAGAAACACTGCTAACCTGCAAGTACCGGAAAGTGAATTAACGGTAAAAAAGCAGTTTATTACACTGTCTGCCAAGATGAAGCGTGCAATCAGATTAAAATTACTTTATCGTATTACAGCCCAGTTCGCTCTTTGAGCTAGCAGTACCGTTATACGCTAGACAGCTACAGCGTGCCGCCTGTCATCGGCCTGGATAGTGTAATTTATGTGTATATGCTTTTGGATTTGCCTTGTTTTCTCTGTACGGCGCCTTCCCCGTAATTTGCTTTGCCTCTTGCTGTTAAACTCCGCTTGAACTCCCTCGCCTTTCCATCTGTTGCTGAGGGCAGAGTCACTCAGGAGGAACGAGATGTGAAATGGCGGTAAGGATGGCTCCGGGCAGGCCAGCCTTCAGCCCTCTTTTGACTCCACTTGTCTCGAAACCCTTCAGACGGTACCCTTTCTTTCAGAAGTAAAATTAGGTTGCTGTAGGTCCTCCCCTCCACCGTGGGGCAACGGTGGTGTCTTGAGTGATATGGGCGGTCGGCAGTGTCATTCTGCCACGTAGCTCTGGGACTGTTGAGCAGCAGGTACCCCCCCCCCCCACCCTACCCGCCTTAATGGCTTTGTCCTCCACAGTCCATTGACTGCCACGCTTTGTAAATGAAACCGATCACGTCTCTGGACTGGAGCAACAGATTAAGGACACTTGGTGGGCACCAGAGACGGAAGAGGTGTTTGGAAATTGAGATCTGCCCGTAATTACCTTGCCCAGCTGCCGCCACCTGCACCACCGTGATGCTGGCCGTGCGTGTGTCCATCTGCCGTCGGGGTCGGGATTCTGAAAGTTGACGAAAGGCGTAATTTGTTTTTATAGTTCGGGCTGGCGAGAGGGCAGCAAGTCAGTCAGGCAGGGCGTCAGTAAGAAGGTCAGACTCAATTCTGTGGTATTATGCTGTTCAGTTTGTTAGCGAGCGTAAACTCAGTAGGAAGTGGTGCCTTATTGAATGCGATATTCGCTTACAGAGCTGGGGGGGGGGGTTCAGGCTTTGAGATGTGCGAAGAGATCTGCTTTGTTTGTGTGTTTCTCATCCGGCGGATGGAATTTTTCTGAACATGGATTCAAAAATTTGGACAAGTCCTTTCCGTTAATCGTTTAGTGTGAGTTCATAGATCGGAGTGTGTGATGAGACAGCTCTTGGTAATTTGCATTAATTACAGCAGTTGGTAGCTCACCAAATGCTGTTCCCCGAATACTCCTCACGTACGTTTCGGTGTTCATCTTTTGTGGTGTTTTTTTAGAGTGTTTCCTATTGGGGGGGGATGATATGTGCCTCAGTGGGTTTGGCCTCTATGCCTGCCGTCGGAAGGCTGTCGGTTCAAATCCCATCATTGGCAGAACAGCCACATATCCAGTGGGCCCTTGACCATGGCTCATAACCCCCCTCCCTCCCCAAAAAATGCCCCAGGGGCAGTAAATGAATGGCCTGACCCTGTGATCAGACACTAAGCTTCACTGTCAACTATATATATGTGTATATGTACCTCAAAGGAGCACATAATGGGATATGCAAAAACAGCATTCCGATTTGCTTGTGCAAATGGCAGATTTCTTGTTTTTTAATGTCTTAAATGGTACGTCTGAGCCTCCCGCAGCCTTCAGTGGGTGACCTTTAAATCACAGTCCCAGGCTCCTGTGCCACCAACGCGGGCGTGAGTGATGAACCTAGTTTGTCAAGAAAGGGAGCATTTGTCGCTCTTAAGGTAAACTGGAGGTCACACATGTTGAACTGTGACCTGTAGGTTGCTATTCAAGTCAATGCAGCAGAATTTTCAACTCTGTAAATGGACAAAATGCCCAAGTTAAACCAACCACCTCATAACTACAATGAAGATGCTGGTAATTATGATATACGTGAAATAGCACATTTGTTACTGTTTCACACTTATGAATGAGAGGTAATCTCAGCTTCTCGAGTGAACATCCAGTTCAGCTATATAGATGGATAAGGTATACAATTGCAGGCTAGGCTTTTCCTGCACAAAAAAGAGCAGATATACCTTGTAATTTGAAGTCACGTAGGTAACGGAGGGGCGACCGTCCCTCACAGCACCGGGTCTTCACTCCAGGTCCCCCTCCTTCCTGCTGAAGGTGAGCTACAGACAGTATGGGCCGTACTCTGTGCTTGGGTCATGAAGACGTTTGCAGTTCTTTGTTTAGCTACATTTCTGTTTTTTTGGGGGGAAAATGCCATTCGGAGAAAAGATTTTTTATTCTCCCGCTGCACAGAATAAATCCGCTTGATATTTCAGTTCCCTTATTTCAACACAAGTAGCAATGCGCGATCTGATGGGTTTTTCCCCACATCCCAGACTAATGGGTTTCAGGAACAGACCTGCTTCTGCTTCTGTTCTCTCCTGTGCGATCAGATCATAGGCCCATTTCTCTCGGCCAGGACTAGACTGGAATAAAAAAAATAAATAAAAATTGGTCCTGGACATTGGGGTCTTTGGGGACTTGTGGGGGGGTATTCCAGATGGCCAATCCAGTCCTGCTTTTGCCATCTTCCAGTTATCAGTAGAAAGCGCAGCGCCCCCATCAGGATACCAGTGGAACGGTCACGTTGCCTAAAAATTTCCATCAGCAGAGGCAACCTGCATTAAATTAACATATTACTTTGTTTGGGGTTGGGGGGGGGGGTGCAGTTTGTGAGAAAGGTGACTACTTTATGAGATTACAGCAATACCCTCAGGGGGCTGGGTTTGTTTAGCACTGAATGAAATGAGGTGAGGAGTCAGTTTTCATAGGCAGTGGAATAATTTGTTATATGAATGTAAACGTTCATATCTCGCCTGATTGAATCAGACTTATTGAATGTATAGTGCTTTATTTGCATTTCTTACTCAAGTTTCACATTTTCATACTTATAACTGCATGTAACTAAGGATGATATTCACAACTGGTACAAAAAGGGGAAATTGGCATGATTTTACTGTGAATAATTATGAATATCCCTGCAGTCCTGTCCAAGGTACGTGGTAGCAAGATGGATGGATGAGTGATTATAGATAATTGTTCGATTATAAGTAACCATGCTATATCATTACAGGAAGTTTCTGTTTCATACTCAACCAAAGTTTAGCATTTTAGGCTGACAGGTGATCCGTTGATGTAGTGAGTATAATTTGTGAGTAAGGACCCAGACAGAAGACAGGAAAGCTGTCTGTGAGGCCGCCAGGATAATACTGACATGATGCTGTATTTGCCATTTGCCGAAGTACTTGTACAGGTACATTGTAATTCTTTTACTTTATTTTGAGACCTACACACATATGTTCAGCCAAGAGTGAAGTTTGGGGTTTGGGTGCATGGCGAGACATTCAGGCTGTGTCCCTGCAGCATTCTGGGGGGTTAAGGGCCTTTCTCAGGGGCGCAACAGAGATATGACTATTCTGGCGAAGATGGGATTCGAGCCGACAACCTTGATCACTGGCATGACCCACTGTGTCTCACACGACGTCTGAATAATAATAATAATAACAATAATAATAGTAATGATAGTAATGATAATATTGGGGTGCAGGCAACTAGAGAAGGCAGGACCAACCAATTAGAAGTCACGGTCCCACCTCCTCTAGTTGCTTGGACCCACCTCCTCTACAATCTGATTGGTTATCTCTCTGAACCAATCATTTTCCCTTTTGCCCTCAGAACATTTTTGTGCAAGCAAAAACTCCCACAAGCTAAATTTGGCCTTATCTTCACTGCTCTGAAATTGGTATAACAAAAAACACATTAATAGTGAATAAACAGAAAATCTGGGGGCCCGGGGTGGGGGCTTCCCTACTTTGACAAGAAGACTTTAGCGAAACCATTTTGCTTTCAGTCGGCGTCAGCAATATCAGCTGTTGGTCCAGACTCTCCCAATACAGAGATTTCACTAAATATGTTTGGCATCGCTTTTGTTTTCTTCAAATTGCAAACTTTTCTGCAAAGTCTGTTCCTTTGTAACAAAACAAAGAAGGCTTAAAATACATCTTGACAGTTGATGTTTCTTAATATGATGTTTTTTGAAAAGAAAGTCTGCCTTTGAGCATTTCTGGTTTAAATGCTGTTGTATTGTGTCAAAGTGTGTTCGAACGGATTCAGTGATTTTTCATTTGGCTGTTTTGATCAATTAAATGTGAAGGCGGCTCGCTTGAGGACATCGCTCCCATTCGAGCGACAGCGAATTCCGGCAAGGAGTCCGCCACGTCTCGACTCCAGTCAATTTTCATGTTCACGGTACGGTAGCCAGATGTTAATAATCAGAGAGGATTACTGGCCTATTGTAATTAATGTCAATAAATGGTTTGGCCCTTAGCAGAAACAAAGTGTTCAAATACATTTAATTAGACAGACTGCAGGGCACTAGCATGGCTCAGCATTCTGGTAATATTTTTTAGAAACTCCGGTTCTGGAAGGCGGTTTGGAACTGACTGAAAATTTATCTGGAATTTATAAGTAGGATTAGAGCTGCTATAAAGTGTCTGATGCCTGACTGTATTGATTATTTTAAACGTGTGGCTTATAAACCAAGCGACAGTATGCTCTGGATGGTATACAGGAAGTTCATCAATTGCTATGGATAAGGTACCACTTGTTCCTCAGGTTGGATGCAGTGAGCTTTTGTTGCTGAATATATGGTATGTTTATGTGATACATAAATCAGTCATGTAGACTTTCGGAACGCTGCATCAATTTCCTCCCCTTGTATTGAGATGCCCAGAAAGCTGAGGAAAAACAAACCGGAAAACAAATATTGCCTTCCAGTTTTCCACCCCCAGCCTCCCAACCTTTGCATCATTTAATCGACCTGTTCTTTATTCATTAGGCGTCGTAATGAAAGAGCAATGATGATGCGTTTTGAGCTCCCTCGACAGATATGGCGCTGTTACTTCCAGGGAATTCATCAGAGGCCTTTTTCGCTAACCATGCGCAATTTGCTTGTCAGGCTGCCGCTGAAACACATCCATTACCTGTAGCCAGCTGCCCCCCCCCCACTTCCTATCGCCTACTTCTTATAACCGACAACAGGACCTATGATGTCACAGAGTCCGTGGATGCCTCAGCCCCACCTCCCTCTTGCCAGAAGCCTCATGCAGCATCTAGTGGTTGAGTGGGGGGGG